>CM014278.1:24877165-24891587 GCA_004135705.1 Alloteropsis semialata | reverse complement strand
GGGCCAGTGCCCAGTTTCATCTATCTTTTGCACCGTAATCCCTGTACTCAAATATATTCCAGATATGCAAAGTGGGTCCGGAAGGCGGTTACCCAAGGTCGGCTGACCCGACCTGGGTGCACGCCGGAATCGTTCGCCCCTTGACACGTGTCTGCAAACTGCCTCCAGGAGAAGATCAGCACCGTTGATGACCTAGGACGGTGGATCCAACGGGGGGTTGGCCAACCTAGGCCCACCTCCTAACTGCTTCAACCGCCGCACACCGACTCCAAACCGCCTCTCCAAGCTATAAATAGAGGAACTCAGGGCAGGGCTAAGCATCATTGAGCTGGAGCATCAAGTCAAGGCGAAGCCCTCCTCAAATGAGAGTAGAAATAGGGATAGAGTGAAGGAGAGCCTGGAGGAGTCCCGGCGTGTCGGCGACCTTCCACCTGTACATCAACGGATGCGAGCTACTTAGTAAGTATCCAGGATTCAACTAGTATTTAAGTCTAAGTTATAGAAAGCTGAGTTCTTTATTTTGCTTGTGGGTTCGTCGCTTTATTTATAAGGTGCTCTAGTCTCAAGCTAAGATTAGAGTAGTAGTATATATCTTAAGCGTGGTGCTTAGGTTATCGACTACCTTCGTTTGCCTCGTAGCCCCACGGATTAGAAGAGGTAGGCGGCAGGTGGTGACAGCCCTGTCCGTCCTTTGTAATCCTCCACGTTCGGGTACGGCGTAGAGCTGTTGGCCGGCAATTTCCTAGAGGTCTAGGATACCCTGGTGCCCAAAGCAAGCATAGGAGAACTCCCTTCGCTATATTCACAGCCTTAGTGCTAAGTTATCCTCTCTACCCAGCCTTCATATAACCTCGATCGATCCGGTCAACTTTAGTTATTAGATAGTGCCCTTTCATTCCCTGTAGATTCGATACCCTGAATACTTCCGGGTGAAAGCTACAACGGTATCCGTGCGCTTGCGGATTTATCTATGACCATAAGAAATACCAACAATATGTTAGTGCTAAATTGGATCCTGAGTTTAAACAAGAATTAATAAAGTTATTGAAAGAGTATCGTGATTGTTTTGCTTGGGAATACTATGAAATGCCAGGTTTAAGCCGATCTATTGTTGAACATCGGCTCCCGATCAAACCAGGGTATCGGCCTTTTAAGGAAGCGCCGAGATGGTTTAGACTAGAGTTAGATAAAGAAATAAAAACTGAAATAACTCGGTTATATGAACCTAGGTTTATTCAACCTTGTCGATATGCTGAGTGCATATCTAACATCGTTCCTGTTTTCAAGAAAAATGGGAAATTGCGAGTTTTGGATTTCAGGAATCTTAATAAAGCAATTCCGATGGATGGTTATCCGATGCCGATTGCTGATATGTTGGTCGATGCAGCCTCGGGACATAAGGTGATTAGTTTTATGGATCGTAATGCAGGATATCATCAAATTTGTATGGTAGAAGAAGATATCCCTAAAACTGCATTCTGATGTCCTGGTGCACTTGGGTTATATGAGTGGGTTGTAATGACTTTTGGTTTGAAAATGATGGTGCTACATATCAGAGAGCAATGAATTATATATTCCATAAATTGATCGAAAGGATTGTTGAAATTTACGTTGATGATGTGGTGGTGAACTCCGATGAATACAAGCGGCATCTGGTCGATTTGCGGGAAACTCTTGAGTGCACAAGAAAACATGGTTTGAAGATGAATCCTAACAAGTGCGCGTTTGGAGTATCAGCTAGACAATTTTTGGGCTTCATGGTTCATGAAAAGGGAATTGAAGTTGGACAAAAGAGTATGAAGGCTATTAAGGATGCTAAGCCACCCACCGATAAAACGAGTCTTCAATCGTTGATCGGTAAGATTAATTTTTTTAGAAGATTTATATCAAATTTATCTGGAAGAATTCGTCCTTTTCTCCACTGCTGAAATTGAAAGCCGATGAGGAATTCGTATGGGGAGAAGAGCAACAAAAGGCATGTGATGGAATAAAAAGGTATATGATGACACTGCCAGTTTTGATTCCACCTGAGAGGGATATGCCATTCCGATTATATTTATCGATTGATGAGTTGTCAATCAGGTCGGCCCTTATACAAGAATTTGAGGGAAAAGAAAGAGTGGTTTATTATTTAAGTCAGAAATTGATTGATGCAGAGACGAGGTATTTGCCAGTTCAAAAATTGTGTTTATGCTTGTATTTCTCTTGTACCAAATTGAGGCATTATTTGTTGTCTTCCGAGTGTATGGTGGTTTGTAAGACCGATGTGGTTAAATATTTGTTGTTTATGCCGATGTTGAAAGGAAGAATCGGGAAATGGATATTGGCATCGTTAGAGTTCGATCTGAAATACGAATCTGGTAAAGCAGTAAAAGGGCAAGTAATGGCCGATTTTGTAACGCAACACATCGGTGATGAAATTAAAATGGTCGAGCCGATGCCTTGGACATTGTTCTTTGACGGATCTTCATGCGGTCGAGGATGCGGCATCGGAGTTGTGATTATTTAGCCTCCGGGGGCAAACTTTGAACTTCACTATCCGATGGATCCAAATTTTACAAATAATTGGGTTGAGTATGAAGCATTGCTTAAAGGATTAAAATTGTTGTTGGAAATCGGAGCTGAAGCTATTGAGATCTTTGGGGACTCCGAATTAGTGGTAAATCAGTTGATTGGCAAATATGAATGCAAGGATGATGTCTTGATTCAGTATTTTGAAGAATGTCAATTATTATTAAAGGAATTTGTGATGGTTAATATTGAACATATCCCTAAAGCTCAAAATCAGGAGGCTAATAATTTGGCGCAAGCTGCTTCTGATTATCGGCGTTTTCAGGAGATTTTGACGATAGAGACCAGAAGTTGGGGATTGGAGGTACAAAATCGTGAATTATCTTAAAGATCCATCACAAAAGATTTCTAGAAAATTAAGATTCATGGCTGTCAAATATGTATTGCTTTATGATCGTTTATATTATAAGATGATTGATGGTGTGTTACTCCGATGTTTGAGTAAATAGGAATCTAAGGACTTGATGGATGAAGTGCATGAGGGAGTTTGTGGTGCACATCAATCGGCTTATAAAATGAAATGGGTGATTACAAAAATGGGTTGTTTTTTGCCAATAATTTTAGAAGATTGTTTTGAGTATTATAAGGATTGCCAAGAGTGCAAGAAATTTGGGAATGTACAAAGAGCACCTGCATTAGCCATGAATCCGATTATTAAACCATGGCCTTTTTGAGGATGGGGAATTGATTTGATCAGACAGATTTATCCATCATCGAGTAAAGGACATAAATTTATATTGGTGGCAACTGATTATTTTACTAAATGGGTTGAGGCAATTCCTTTGAAGATTGCTAACTCCAGGAATATGGTGGAATTCGTCAAGGAGCATATTATTTATTGGTTTGGTATTCCTCAAACTATCATGATTGACCAGTATGGGTATTAAATTACTAAATTCTTCTCCTTTTTATGCGCAAGCCAATGGCCAAGCAGAGGCATCAAATAAAAGCATTATCAAAATTATCAAATGGAAGATTGATGAGCAACCAAGGCGATAGTATTTTACGTTGACTGAATCGTTATGGGCATATCGGATGGCGTGTCATGGCTCTACTAAATTGTCTCCATATCATTTGGTTTATGGACATGAGGCTGTTTTGCCTTGGGAGGTCAAAATCGGATCGAGACTTATATTGGAACAGGGTAACCTGACTGCCGATGAGTATAACAGTTTGATGAATTTTGAATTGGATGATTTGGCTGAAACTCACTTGAGAGCTCCGGAGAACATTGAAAATAATAAGGCAAGGGTTGCTAGGTATTATGACAAAAAGGTTAAGCCTAAAGAGTTTGTTCAAGGAGAATTGGTTTGGAAACTGATTTTGCCGATAGGGACTAAAAGTTCAAAGTTTGGAAAATGGTCGCCTAATTGGGAGGGTCCCTATCGTGTGAATCGGTGTGTTCCTGGAAATGCGTATATTTTGAAAACATTGGAAGGGGAAGAGTTTTCAAAAGCGCTTAATGGAAAGTAGTTAAAGAAATATTACCCAAGTATTTGGGTTGATCCTTAAAGCCGATAATCTACGCGATATCGACTAAGATAGCCGATACAACATGTATCGCCTTAAGAGCAAAAATATTTACAACACAAGTGTTCATCAATCACTGATGTCATCGGGTCGGGACAAGTGTAACCAACGAGTTTAAATGTTACAGTGCTTTTGAATCATCTTGATCGCACGCAGGCGAATATTGTCAATGTTCTGAATCGCCTCCAAATCATCAACGTCGGAGCCGGGCACGTTCTTGATGTTTATGTGGACTTGGTGGACTTCAGCCAGGCGTTTCTGTAGATTGTCTTGTGCCGATGCAATGGTTGCTGGAATCAGGCCAAGTTGTTCTTGAGTGTCAGATATTTCTTTGCGCACTTCTTCAAGTTTTTTGATTAGCTCAGCTTCAGTGGCTTGAAGTTGCTTGATCCGATATTTCAATTGATTTGGTTTGGCCTCCAAGGATTTGATTTGAGCCTGCATCAACTTCAAGTCTTCCTTGCCTTCGTCGCGTTTCTTTATAAGGTCTTGTTGAGCCAGCCGCTCCGATATTCTTTGGCGAGCTGCAGATACTTGGAGCTGGTGACCCTCAATAGAAGCGGCAGGGATGATGGCACTTTCGAGCTCCGATGGCAGTTTGCCCTTAAATTCCTTGAATAGCTAGCGGATTGGTTCTGTGTCTTCTACCAGGACTACAATGTTTTTGCCCAAATGAGTTAGCATATCTTGGAGCTTTGTCTTGACTGCATCGGGGACGGCTTCAGAAGTTTGAGCAGATCTGATTTCCTTGTCACCAATTGCAGCATCCAGATCAAGCGATGCAAAGCTCATTGCTGGTGAATCTTGTGCCTGAAATAAAATATTAATAAACAGGAGTTATTGATATAATAAATGTTGGCATGAAGAATCGATGGGTACCAGTTTAAATTGTCCTTTCTGGACACAATTGGGAATTACTTCTGACGCAGGGATGTTTGCACTGGGCATTTCAGCTTGGAGTGTTTGAGGGGATGACTCAATCGGTGGGGCTGTTGGTGGAGTTATGATTGGTTGTTTAGGATTTAGAATTGCCTCCGATTGAGTATCTCCGATTGGATCCTCGATGATGGGCTGAAGAATAGCAGGGATGTATGGTTGAATCGGTTAGAATAAATATGTATAAGATTAAGATAAGTTAAATCGGAGTCACCTGTTGAGCCGATTCAGTCTGTGCTTCTTGGGTGTGAGTTGGCTGTGGATCAGGAAGGATAATACTTGTTTCCTAAAGAGAAATAAGGTTTTCATTGAAGATTGTATAGTTTTGAAAATGGAAAGGCATGTAAAATCGGATCGTTATCGTTACTGCATCTATAAGCATCCGTGCTCCTTCAGCTGCTTTCTCTGTAGCTTCTTCAGTAGCTCTGGAGGTTGATTGGCCAAGTATTTTTCCTCTTGTGCTGATGGACTGTATAAAGGGAAGTTATTTATCTGATTTTAAATTGGGAAAAGGATTGCAGTTATGAGGAAATCGTACCGGAATGTGACTTTTCATCAATTTTTGCAGCACGGTGGCCTTAATGGTAGGAGCCTTCCTTTTTAATTTTCCGTCCATGATGTCAGCAAGGGACGATGCGGAAGAGTCAATTCTTGGATCCAGAATTCTAACTACATATCAGATCGGCCTTCCACTCCTGCTCACAACTGGCACATCTTCTTCAGCTGGCTGTTAAGGATTCAAGATATGAGTTTTAAAAGTTTATCTAAGAAAGAAACTAGATAAAGAAAAGATTTTAGTAGAAGACTTACAGGATTTTCCAAGGCCTCGTAATCGGAATTGATAAGGCTGGAATAGGTGAGGGCAGGCACTCTGAATACATGAGTTGACCATTCCTTCCACCAAGTTTTGAAAAGCTTGGATTGGAAGCTGGTGCATAGGCATTCAGTTATCTCAAAATTGGCTTCGGGGACTAGCGCCAGGACTCTATCCATCTCCAGATCAGTCGATACCGATTTGCGATGCTTGATCTTGTCGACGAAGTACAAGCCAATTGGGAGTTGACCGAATCCCAGTTGACGAGCCGCTACTGACGGATTGTAGAATTTGTAAGAAGAATTCTTACGGTTGTGGACGACATTACTGCCGAGGATAGCTGGAGTGATGAAGGATTTGAGTGTCTGCAGAATCGTTTTTGAGCTCATTCTGAATGTTGAATAATGGTAGCTCATAGTCACGGTCAGGATCGGCATAAGCAAAGTAGAGGAGATACTCCGATGCAATTCCTTGATAAAATTTTTTGAAAAAGCTAGCCATATTGCCGGAGTCAAGCTTCGATCCAGGACAAGCCGATGCCGCTTCTCCAAAAGACATGCATCGACGAGCAGCTGCATCTTCTTCTTCTTCTTCTGTATGCAAGGTTGGAAACTGATGATTCTTGAAGTTGTAGCGCAGTGCGGATCAGAACTGAGTGTGAAACTAGAGTTGGATGAACCACCAAGGGCCTTCGATGTGACCAACAGGTTGACCCACTAAGAGTTTGGCCAATACCTGATGTAAGAGATGATAAACCGCTCCAAGGAGGAGACGGCCAAGCGGGATCGATCCACCACGAGCCAGTACTTCTGCAATTGATTGCATATTGATGGTAGCTCCAAGAGTTGATCCGCAGAACACGAAGTGCCCTAGCCACATGTTGAGGAAGGCCGCATGTTCTCATTCTCCGACTGAGCCAGTTTTGCAGTGGTCGGCGATGTATTTTTTCCAGCCTTTGGACCCTGAACACTAGTTTGTAGCTCAGATCACAGAGAAGCCTTCTTGGATTTGTGGCATCGGTGGTGTTAAGACCAGTCAGCATGTGCACATCCATCAGCGTCGGAGTCATCAGTCTGTGGCCAAATAAGTAGGCGTTCAGTGCATTGGACCAGAATAAAGAGGTGGAGGCCAACAAGTTCTCATCTTTAGCCATGTCGGCAAGGGACAAAGTAATGCATTGATCTATTCTTTTCTCGTCCCATAGGCCCGATTTCATGGCACGAACCTTGAGCAGCTTGTTTCTCCATCTGGGGATGATGCTAGGCCATGATCGGAAGGAGCTAGCCCAATCGGACACCTGTAGGCTTGACCCTCTGAACGGGAGCCTCTCCGATTCCAAATTAATAAAATCTGTTGGGTCAGGATCGCCCATCGGACCCAGGTAATAGGCCGATTGGACATGGGAGACGGGAATGACTATGTTGATTTTAAGGTTCTACATTTGAAAGGAGATAAAACAATAAATAAAGATGTAGCAGTTTTCAGATGATTCTGGGGAAGTAAAAATGCGAAAAATAAGATGCTGAAAGTTTCGAAAAGAGGCAATGCGAAGTTTTACCTCAAGGACCAGTGTGCTGCTGGCTCTATCATCTAAAGCTGCCATTGATGAGATTTGATCTAGAAGGAACGGTAACTCAGGGTGAGGAAAGCCCGAAAATCATGGGAAAGATCAAAGTAAAGCCCAAATGAAAGGGGTGATTCATGTGCGGGGATGGTCCTTACAAAGACTATGGTGAAAGATTTGAAAATGATGATCTGAGTTTGCCGCGTGAAGATTGAAGATGACGATGGCGGGGAGAGCTTGGGTGCGATAGCCGATGAGAATGAGAGGAAGAAGACAACGGTCAACTGGTATTTATAGGGCTTATGAAGGAAGGAACCGCCTGAGAATCGAGGCGCCGCGCTCGCGCGAGGATCAAAGGTTGAGACAGTGAGGGGACACAGGTTTCCATAAACTTTTCACTACAGGAGTCATCATTGCTTGAAGAATTTTGGAACAAAATAATATTTTATCCCAAAATTGGGGGGCATTTGTTAACACCAGATTTTGACTCAGCTGGTATGAAAGGAATATTGTATTAAGGAATGCTAGGGAGCCAAGGTTGAGGCCGGGTCCGATTCTGACTTGAAGATCTCTGATTCCGATCGGAGGTTGTCCGATGGAGTCCTGATCGGACATGGAGATAAGGAGGCCGGAGCATTTACAACTCTGAAGATTAGGATGCATCTAGAAGCTACTTCAAGGCCTGATTGTGCGGCAAATGTAGTACTTTTGGTAGTTTAGATTAGTTTGCTTTAAATAAATTAGAGATATTGTCATATCCAAAAAGGCTTAGTTAGATTTCCAGGGTATAAATACAAACCATGCGCCATTGTAAAAAATGTTTTCACAACCATCAACACAAACACAACTTTCATTCCTCGTGCCAACCAACCTTTTTGTCGAGTTCTTCAGCAAGCATGGCTGCATCATCTTGACCTCCAGTTTGTCTGTAAGTACGACACTTATAAAATTAATCTAAGCTTTAGATTGAGGCGTATCGCCCTTCTTTGTTTAGTTAATTCACCAATTTATCGAGTTGTTCTAGGCTTTAGATTGAGACGTATCTCCCTTCTTCGTTTAGATTACTCATTACCTTACCGTATCTTGTTATTTTTATCTTATCGGCTTACATCTAAAGATCTATTCATTTTTACAGTGTTTTAAATCTTACAAATAGATCTATTTCATATCGTTTATATAGCTGATTTAGATTTAATTATCAACTTACAAATAAATCTGGTTTAAATAAGTTCTTTGATATAGATTGATCTATCGGAATAAACAAGCTAAATCGGTGCCCTGCTAGCAACGCTGTCTTGAAATCGATCCGATTGTTAGCGACACGAGATTTAGTTTATATAATTCCTTTGGAGATATGTATAATAAAGAACGCGGTTAAGTTAGGTTTATCTCTGATTCGGCTTTCATAGTCGATGACTTATTTCAATATATATTTCATATCCTCACGAATCGGACTCAAGGCCGATGGTTCTTGCTCACATCAGACTTCTCTTCATGTTGGTCCAATCGCTGGAACGAATTGGGGCTTTGGCCGATGAGTTCCTTTTGGTTGACTGAATAAATTCCACCTTGTCAATTTCAGGTCAAATTGATTGGCATGCCCTGAACCTCATGATTTTGGACCTGCACTGAAGTGAAGCAAATCTTCCAGGCCACAGTGTTAATTTCTGAGAGTCAACGCCTGATTTTTTGGACGTCAACAACTGCATATTGAGTTTTTCCAACCAGATGGTTCCACACCACTCTGTTAGACCAAAAACCATGTCAGTTTGAGTTTGAGACCATTTCGTAACTAGTTTTTACAACATCCCGAAACAGGCCCGCTTAGTGCGGTTGATACAACATTTTGTGCATCCGAACTGCATATTGAGTTTCCCACACTAGACGCTTCCACTCCACTCTGTTAGACCAAAAACCATGTCTATTTGATTTTCGGACCATTTCGTAACTAGTTTTCACAACATACCGAAGCGGCCCCAATTAGTGCAATTAATGCACCATTTGGTGCATCCAAACTGCACATTGAGCCAGATGTTTCCACTCTACTCCGTTAGACCAAAAACCATGTCTGTATGAGTTTCGGAACCATGTCGTCACCAGTTTTTACAACATCCCAAAACGGGCCCGCTTATTGCAAATACTGCCCCATTTTGTCCGTTCAAAATGCATGTTGAGATTTTCGGACCAGATGTTTCCATAAACTCTGTTAGACCAAAAATCATGTCCGTTTGAGTTTTGGACCATTTCGTCACCAGTTTTTACAACATCTTGAAACGGGCCCACTTAGTGCAATTAATTCACCATTCTATGCGTCCGAACTGCAAGTTGAGTTTTTCGCACCGGATGTTTCCACTCCAATCTGTTGGACCCAAAACCATGTCTGTTTGAGTTTGGGACCCTTTCGTAACTAGTTTTTTATAACATCCCGAAACGGGCCCGATTAGTGCAACTAGTGCACCATTTGGTGCATCCGAACTACAGGTTGAATTTTGGCACCAGATCTTTCCACTCCAATCTGTTAGACAAAAACTATGTCTGTTTGAGTTTCGGACCATCTCATCACCAGTTTTTACAACATCTCGAAATGGGCCCACTTAGTGCAATTAATGCACTTTTTTGTGCGTCCGAACTGCACGTTGAGTTTTTCGCACCGGGTGTTTCCACACCACTATGTTAGTCCAAAGACCTTGTCTGTTTGAGTTTTGGACTATTTCGTCACCAGTTTTTACAACGTCCGGAAACGGGTCCACTTAGTGCAGTTAATGCACCATTTTGTGCATCCGAACTGCAAGTTGAGTATTTCGGGCCGGATGTTTCCACTCCAATCCGTTAGACCAAAAACCATATCTGTTTGAGTTTGGGACTGTTTCATAACTAGTCTTTACAACATCCAAAAACAGGCCCGCTTAGTGAAGTTAATGCATCATTTTGTGCGTCCAAACTATATGTTCAGTTTTTGGCACCGGATGTTTCCACTCCAATCCATTAGACAAAAAACTATGTCTGTTTTAGTTTGGGATCATTTCGTAAGTAGTTTTTACAACATCCCGAAACGGGACCGCTTGGTGCAATTAATGCACTTTTTCGTGCTTCAGAACTGCATGTTGAGTTGTTCGCACCAGATGTTTCACTCCACTCCGTTGGCCCAGAAACCATGTCTGCTTGAGTTTCGGACACTTTCGTAACTAGTTTTTACAACATCCCGAAACGGGCCCGATTAGTGCAATTAATGCACCATTTGGTGCGTTTGAACTGCATATTGGGTTTTTCGCACCGGATGTTTCCATTCCACTCCGTTAGAACAAAAACAATGTCTGTTTGACTTTCGGACCATTTCATCACCAGTTTTTACAACATCCCGAAATGGGCGCGCTTAGTGCAATTAATTCACCATTCTGTGCATCTGAACTGCAAGTTGAGTTTTTCACGCCGGATGTTTTCACTCCAATCCGTTGGACCAAAAACCATGTTTGTTTGAGTTTGGGACCCTTTCGTAATTAGTTTTCAAACATCCCAAAATGGGCCCGAGTAGTGCAACTAGTGCACCATTTGGTGCGTCCGAACTGCAAGTTGAGTTTTTGGCGCCAGATGTTTCCACTCCAATCCGTTAGACAAAAACTATGTATGTTTGAGTTTCAGACCATTTCGTCACCAGTTTTTACAACATCTCAAAATGCGCCCGCTTAGTGCAATTAATGCACTTTTTTGTGCGTCAGAACTGCATGTTGAGTTTTTCGCATCGGGTGTTTCCACACCACCACGTTAGACCAAAGACCTTCTCTGTTTGAGTTTCGGACTATTTCGTCACCAGGTTTTACAACATCTGGAAACGGGCCCGCTTATTGCAAATCCTGCCCCATTTTGTCCGTCCGAAATGCATGTTGAGTTTTTCACACCAGATGTTTCCACTAAACTCCGTTAGACCAAAAACCATGTCCGTTTGAGTTTCGAACCATTTCGTCACCAGTTTTTACAACATCTCGAAACAGGCCCACTTAGTGCAATTAATTCACCATTCTATGCGTCCGAACTGCATGTTGAGTTTTTCGCACCGGATGTTTCCACTCCAATCTGTTGGACCCAAAACCATGTCTGTTTGAGTTTGGGACCCTTTGGTAACTAGTTTTTACAACATCCCGAAACGGGCCCGATTAGTGCAACTAATCTACCATTTGGTGCGTCCGAACTGCAAGTTGAGCTTTTGGCACAGGATGTTTCCACTCCAATCCGTTAGACGAAAAACCATGTCTATTTGAATTTCAGACCATTTCATCACCAGTTTTTACAACATCTCAAAATGGGCCCACTTAGTGCAATTAATGCACTGTGCGTCAGTACTGCAAGTTGAGTTTTTCGCACCAGTGTTGATGGTCCTTATAACGAAAATCCGACCATCAATAGGCTCCGAAAACAAATAAAGATCAAAGCATAACTTAGACATTAGTATTCAAATAATGTTGTACCATGCATATCTAGAATATATTTGAGTACAGGGACTACGGTGCAAAAGATGGATGAATTTGGGCACAGGCCCAGGTCGGCCGACCTGGCTAGGTCCGGCGACCTGGCCTGGATCCCAATCGAGCCCATCCTCCACACAGGTCAAGAAGCACACTAGGAGATGATCAAGGGTGAGGCGCGAGCCACGTGCCACTCCCATGGATTGAAGGGCCCACACCTTAACTCAATTGCACCCAAACGGAGTATACCCACCTGGAACCATCATAAGGACCCACATGGCAGTCTACCAGAGAAGAGTGGGGCTGAAAGGCGGCGGTACCAGGTCGGCCGACCTGGCCCTGCGCCCGTTTCGCTTCCCCCTTGACCAGTACCTTTAAACAGCCATCAGGAGTCCATCTGAGCCGAGCAATGCTGAAGGTGGTGAATCCAAGGGTCGGCCGACCTGGGCACTTCGGCCGACCTGGGCCCACCTCCAAACTGCCACAACCGCCTCTGGCCGGCTCCAACCACCTATGTGATGCTATAAATACCTGCAAAGGGCGCCGTACTCAACACACACCAGAAGAAGAGCACTCCTTTGCTACAAGCATAGTCTTAATCTTAGTTGTGATAGTCATAGTAGCAGACCTTCTGAAGGGATTCCAGAGGAGTCTTGGTAAGTTCTACAGTTCAGTTCTTGTATCTCTTTACTTACTTGTAATACTCTGAGCTTAATGGAAATACCTTCATACTTATGTTGTATGCCTCAGTTATACCTTATCTTCTTAGTATATACTACTTATGTCTTGCACCTTGTTCAAGTGAATGTATGCTATGACATTGGCTCAATGTGCCTTTGGGATGCTCTATTTATTAACGTGATAGACAGAGTTGTACTCCCTCCGTCCTAAAATATAAGGCATTCTAGTTTTGTCCTAAGTCAAACTAGATAAACTTTGACCAACTTTCTAGACAAGTATAGTAATACTTATGACATCCAATGAGCATCAATAGACTCATTGTGAAAAATATTTTTATATTTTACTTATTTGATTTGCTAAATGTTAATATTTTTCTCTATAATTTTGGTCAAAGTTTCAAAAGTTTGACTTAGGACAAACCCAGAATGCCCTTTATTCCAGCACGGAGGGAGTATCTCATATTGCAAGCATGGTGTTTGGAATATGGAATACTGTTGAGGGTACCACTGCCCCATGGATTAGTAGAGGTAGGCAGCAGGTGGTGACAGCCCTGTCCGTCCTTTGTAACCCTCCACGTTCGGGAGTGGGTACTAGGTCTTTATGATAAGACGTCCTACTGTCGTCCCTTGATGAGGGAACCATTGGATACCTCAATATGTCCTCTTGCATATAATCATTTAATGAGCTTGTATAGGGTATTGTAGTATATCCAAGTCTAATATGTATGATGCTAATGAATCCTTTGTAATCTTTACTAATGTTCTATGACTAACTAAGACTACCTTAATGATGAGCAATGAACTTCTGTGTGTCACATTACCCATTCACCTCTATATCATTTACCCCTGTTTAGATTATTGAATATTAATGTTGTTGTAAGCAAATACATTGGATGACACCTCTCTTTAACTAAACGCTTTCCCTACGGATAAACAAATAACGATACTCTGAATACTCCTGGGTGAAATGCTACAACGTACTTCTGTGTGCTTGCAGAATCCTTGTGACGTTTAGATTTACGATAAGGCATCTCTAGTGCCATCACTAATCTAGTGATGACGCTAAGAAATACCAACAAGCATTTCTGGCGCCGTTGCCGGGGAAAGCAATGGTTAAAGCGTTTTGATCATCCATGTATTTAATGCAACATGATTAATTGCCAGTAATCTAGCAGGTTTACCCTTTTGCTTTGTTTCTCTATGACGTGAAACAGGGTAGTGTATGACTGGTTTTCAATTACCATCCAACTACATCGAGAACCCGAATACCATAGGAGGGAGGGTACGTTCTCGTGTCATAATCCCTCAGGTGTTCTTGTCGGAGACCGAACCAGTCATCGAAGAATCCTCCAACTAAGGAGAACAACCCATCCCTGTAGCACCCCAACCGGAAGAAGCCATGGCCGACAGGACGATCCACGACTACTCCACCCCGTCCGCTGCTCAGATCCCTACGGGTCCGAAAGTGGCCGTGGGGGACAATGCTTTCGAGCTCAAGGCCCCGTTAATCAACATGGTGCAGGCTAGTCCCTTCTATGGGAAAGCCAATGAGGATGCTAGTGCTCACTTGCAGCACTTCCTGGAGGTGTGCAGCACCATCACCATCAGGGGAGTCCACCAAGAGGCTATCAGGCTCCGCTTGTTCCCGTTCTCGCTGTTGGCAAGAGCCAAACAATGGTTCTATTCCAACCGTGATGCGGTGAACACGTGGACAAAGTGCTTCAATGTATTTTTGGCCAAATTCTTCCCCATTCGGAAAACCAATGCCCTTCGGGGGAGAATCTCTAGCTTCCAGCAAGAGTCCGGGGAGAGTGTTCCGGAGGCATGGGATCACTTCTAGGACTACATTGTGGCATGCCCACACCAC
>CM014278.1:24859701-24875542 GCA_004135705.1 Alloteropsis semialata | reverse complement strand
ATATTGTTTAAACCCCTACAAAAGCTACTTGCTGTTGCATTGAGGTTTGTCAAGGTCATTGTGATTCTTGGAGATTTATTTCCTGCTTTTAAAGCCAAGATCACGCACACACCACCATATACATGTTACACTTCTACTCTGGAAGTAAGCATAACACCTATCCATCCACCAAATAAAAGCTCTACATAAAGTATGGTACTCTTCCCCAACTTTATTGCAAAGAAGAGACATGGGCTGAAGAAAAAAATTTTGGACACATGAAGGTCCAAGTATGTAAAAAAGAGAGAGAGAGAGAGAGCACATGAAGGCTCTTAAAAAAATATAGCCATGTCTCTAAAAGCACCTTTATAAGGGGAAAAGGAACCTACAAAAAGGAGCTATCATACATCTTGCCATCCACACACATGCACCTTTTGGTTTGAAAGTATGACTTACTTCTCTTTGAATCCTGGTCTTAACTTTACAATATGTGCGCTACAAGTATGCTATATGGCTCTCCTAGCACAAACTCCACTCCAATGAGTGACATGAGAGTTGAGAGAGGAACTTGGTAAGGAAATACACTTTGAGTGACTTGAGAGTACCACCTAAGGAACTCTACCTTTTGAAAAATCCCAAAACCTCCGGTTTGACTTTCAAGCAAGGTAGAAGGCAAGGTGCTTGGACTAAGTCATTGTAGCTACCAACCGCCCAAGACAAGGAGAAGCTACGAGCCCCATAAAAGGCCATGGTAATAAGGAAAGTGTATTTTACCAGCTTATTCAATTCTTGGTAGAATATCTTGCTGAACCACTGGTACTTTTTGAGGAGTAATGAGAAAGCAACTCCTGATCCACTGAGCCTAAAAGTTTTAGTCTTTGCCCGGGACGAGCAAAGGGCTAAGCTTGGGGGAGTTGTTGACGGTCCTTATAACGAAAATCCGACCTTCAAGGCTCAGAAAACCAATAAAGATCAAAGCATAACTTAGACATTAGTATTCAAATAATGTTGTACCATGCATATCTAGAATATATTTGAGTATAGGGACTACGGTGCAAAAGATGGATGAATTTGGGCACAGGCCCAGGTCGGCCGCCTGGCTAGGTCGGGCGACCTGGCCTGGACCCCAATCGAGCCCATCCTCCACCCATGTCAAGAAGCACAATAGGAGATGATCATGGACGCTGAATCATGGTCGGTTCATGTCAAGGGTGAGGGGTGAGCCACATGTCCCTCCCATGGATTGAAGGGCCCACACCTCAACTCAATTGCACCCAAAGGGAGTATACCCACCTGGAACCGTCATAAGGACCCACATTGCAATCTACCAGAGAAGAGTGGGGCCGAAAGGCGGCGGTACCAGGTCGGCCGACCTGGCTAGGTCGGCTGACCTGGCCCTGTGGCCGTTTCGCTTCTCCCTTGATCAGTACCTGTAAACCGCCATCAGGAGTCCATTTGAGCTGAGCAATGCTGAAGGTGGTGAATCCAAGGGTCGGCCGACTTGGGCACTTCGGTCGACCTGGGCCCACCTCCAAACTGCCACAACCGCCTCTAGCCGGCTCCAACTGCCTATGTGATGCTATAAATACCTGCAAAGGGCACCGTACTCAACACACACCAGAATAAGAGCTCTCCTTTGCTACAAGCATAGTCTTAGTCTTAGTAGTGATAGTTGTTGGTATTTCTTAGCATCACCACTTAGAGTAGTGATGGTACTAGAGATACTTCATCGTAAATCTAGACGTTATAGATATTCTGCAAGCGCACAGAAGTACGTTGTAGCATTTCACCCGGGAGTATTCCAGAGTATCGTTATTTGTTTATCCGCAGGGAAAGCGTTTAGTTAAGAGAGAGATGTCATCCCATGTAATTACTTACAACAGCATTAATATACCATAATCTAAACAGGGGTAAAGAATATAGAAATGAATGGGTAGAGTGACACACAGAAGTTCATTGCTCATCATTATGGTAGTCTTAGTTAGTAATAATACATTAGTGAAGATCACCAAGGTTTCATAAGCATCATACAAATGTGACTTAGTTATACTACAATACCCTATACAAGCTCATTCAATGATCATATGCAAGAGGACATATCGAGGTATCCAGTGGTTCCCTCATCAAGGGACGACAGTAGGACGTCCTATCATAAAGGCCTAATACCCACTCCCGTACGTGGAGGATTACAAAGGACGGACAGGGCTGTCACCACCTGCCGCCTACCTCTACTAATCCGTGGGGCAGCGGTACCCTCAACAGCATACCGTATCCCAAACACCATGTTTGCAATACGAGATACAACTCTATCTATCACGTTAATAAATAGAGCAACCAAGAGGCACATTGAGCCAATGACATTGCATACATTCACTTGATTAAGGTGTAAGACATAAGTAGCATATACTAAATAAATATAGCATAGCTGAGGCACATGACATAAGTATGAAGGTATTTCCATTAAGATCAGAGTACAAGAAGTAAGTAAGAGAATACAAGAGATGAACTCTAGAACTTACCAAGACTCCTTCAGAAGCCCTTCAGCAGATCTAACACTATGACTATCACTACTAAGACTAAGACTAAGCTTGTAGCAAAGAGAGCTCTTCTTCTGGTGTTTCTTGAGTACGGTGCCCCTTGCAGGTATTTATAGCATCACAAGGGCGGTTGGAGCCAGCCAGAGGCGGTTGAGGCCGGTTGGAGGTGGGCCTAGGTCGGCCGAATCCCCCAGGTCGGCCGACCCTTGGATCCACCGTCTTCAACTCTCCACGGCTCAGATGTCATCTCCATGGCGGTTTACAGCTTCAGGTCAAAGGAGGGCCGAGTCGGGCGCACGGGAGGATCGACCGACCTGGCTGGGTCGGCCGACTCCCCATAACCGCCATTAGGGCCCACCTTCCTCTGTGAGGCTTATATGTGGGTCCTAAGGTCGGTTCCAGTTGGGTACTGTCGGTTTGGGTACATTTGTCTCTGGTTGTGGGCCCTTCAATCCATGTGATGGACATGTGGCTCATCATCCACCCTTGACTTCCACCGACCATGAATCAACGTTCAAGATCCTTACATTGTGTGCTTCTTGACCTGTGTGGAGTTTGGGCTCAATTGGGATCCAGACCTGGTCGCCCGACCTAGACAGGTCGGCCGACCTGGGCCTGTGCCCAGTTTTGTCCATCTTCTGTACCGTAGTCCCTGTACTTAAATATATTCCAGATATGCATGGTATATTATTATTTGAATACTAATGCCTAAGTTATGCCTTGATCTTTATTGGTTTCTGAGCCTATTGACGGTCGGATTTTCTGTTATAAGGACCGTCAACAACTCCCACAAGCTTAGACTTTGCTCGACCCAAGCAAAAGACTAAAACTCTTAGGCTCAGTGGATCAGGAGTTGCTTCTACCAAAAATTGAATAAGCTGGTAAAATAAACTTCCCTTATTACCTTGGCCTTTTATGGGGCTTGTAGCTTCTCCTGGTCTTGGGCGGTTGATGGCTAGAATGACTTAGACTAAGCACCTTGCCTTCTACCTAGCTAGACAATCAAACCGGAGGTTTTGAAAGTTTTTCAAAAGAGAGAGCAGAATTCCTTAGGTGGTACTCTCAAGTCACTCATGGTGTATTTCCTTGCCAATTTCCTCTCTCAACTCTCATGTCACTCATTGAAGTGGAGCTTATGCTAGGAGAGCTTTATAGCACACTTGTAATGCACATATTGTAAAGTCAAAATCAGGATTCGAAGAGAAATAAGTCATACTCTTAAACCAAGATGTGCACGTGTGTGAACAGCATGGTAAATGACAGCTCTTTTTCGCAGGTACCTCTTCCCCTTAAAGAGTTGCTTTTAGAGACATGGCTTTATTTTTGAATCAAGAGCTTCATTTGCTCTTTCTCTTTTTTTTTACATACTTGGACCTTCATGTGTCCAAAATTATTATTTTTTTTAATTAGCCTATGCCTCTTTTTGCAATAAGATGGGGGAAACAGCACCTTACATTATGTAGAGCTTTTATTTGGTGGAATGATATGTGTCATGTGTACTTCCAGTGTAGAAGTATAACATGTATATGGTGGCGTGTACGTGATCTTGGCTTTAAAAGCATGAAGTAAATCTCTAAAAATCACAAAAACTTTGACAAAACTCAATGCAAAAGCAAACAGCTTATGTAGGGGTTTAAAACAATATGAGCTTTGGTAGGGAATTTAATCACCACAAGGAACTCTCTTCATTTTGTTTTCAAAAGATAAACTCCGGTTATCAAGTCTAACTTAGTAAGATCTTAAGGAAACTCGAGCCTTATCATATCTTAGCTAACAACAACCTAGACTAGAGCTTGCATATGCTACCCACAGATAGACAAGATAACAGAAAAGATCATGTTCAACCAACAAACTCAAAACTTAGGAGAATAGCAGGTTGAAACATAGGGACAAGAGAGAAATAAGAGCAACCATTCATCATATCCGAAGTAAAGATTTAAGCATGGACTTAAACATTAAGGGATTATCATAGATGGCTCTCATTTGCTAACTTTATTTGAAAAAGAAAAACTTTATTTGAAACAAAAGAAAAAAAAACTTTGTTTGATAGTTCTTACCTGAGCTGAGGGTCCTCCCCCAAGCTAGCTTGTTGACACCGATGAACCTGTCGGCGCAGGACTCGTATTTTACATCGTCGAGCGAAGACGTCTCCGATATGTGATTTAACTTGATGAAGCAGCATCTGACCCTGGAGATGAGGATACAGATGATTTAACTCGCCATACCTGTTTTACCTTCTTATGGCGGTCGACAGCTTGCTCCGGTGTTTTCTTCGTCTGTGCTTTCGCACCTCGTGTAGACTTCTTGTTGTGCTTTGCGTAATACCGGATGGGGAAATCCTTTTCCCAGAACTTCTCCATAAACTTAATCAGGCTGTCTTTTTCTGGAGGTGTTACCTCCACTTCCTTGACGTTCTGACTGTTTCTCCCATACTTGATCTTGATCATGGAGCATTGCTCCACTTTTGGCCTGAACTCAAACCTCTCCTTCCTTCCATTAATATTGAGCTGGATTTCTCCAGCACCCACATTAATGTGAGCGTCTGCTGTGCTCAAGAAAGGTCGCCCAAGGATGAGCGACGAATCGTTGCTCACGTCCATGTCCACAATCACGAAGTCGACAGGAACGAAGCAATCCCGAATGCGCACCGGAATGTCTTCGGCTATCCCCTCCGGGTAGCGAACCGTGGAATCGGCCAACTGCAGTCTCATGGGAGTAGGGGACAAGGTAGTATAATTAAGGCGGTCAAATACTACCTTTGGCATGACGCTAACACTTGCCCCCAGATCACAGAGTGCATGCTCAAAATGCTGTGTCCCAATTGTACACGTGATGGTGGGACATCCTGGGTCCTTCTTCTTCTCCGGAACCTTGTTTAGGATGGCCGCACTGCACTCCTCAGTCAGCTTCACGACCTCGGTACTTGGGAGTGGACGTTTGTTGTTGAGAATGTCCCTCAAGTACTTAGCATAGGTCGGTACCTGCATAGCATCCAGCAATGGTACGTGTATATTTAACTTTTGAATGACTTCTACGAACCTGGCGAACTGCTCATCCGCGGATGGTTTCTTCTGATGTTGCGGAAATGGCAGCACGTTGCTGTCGTAGAACTCATGTGGTGCACTTTGTCCAGCTGGTGCCAGCTCGGCTTCAGGCTCTTCCTCCACTTCTGGGGTCTCCTTCCTTGGTGCTGCTGCCTTCCCTGCATGGTTAAGTGGGACTGCATCCCGAGTAGCCTTACCGCTTCTCGTAGAAACAGCTTTCACATTTTCAAAAGACGATTCCGGTTGCCCAGGAATTCGCCCAGGAATTGAGTTTCTAACATTTTGTTAAAACTTAGCTGGCTCTAGAAGGTTGAGGACAAACTTTCGATCTTAGAATTTATGCCCTCTAGAGCCTTATCATTAGCAGCAAGCCTCTTAGAGATAGATTCATTAATCCTGGATTGACCAAGGACAAGAACTTTGAGGGAAAGGTTGGTTAGAGAAAGAATTATTATTGTTACCTCCCTGGTAGAATGGGCGTTGCTGATTCCAGTTCCCTTGAGGCCGGTACCCGTTGTTGCCATTTACGAACTGTACCTCCTCTTGCGTCTCAAGGCAGTTGTTCCCCGAGTGGCCAATCTCTCCACAGACTTCACACGTCATGTGTGAGTCCAGTGGCCCTTTATTGTCGGCGCCTCCATCCTTGGTGCGGTCCTCGACGCGCTTCATGATGAGATCCATCTTGGCAGCTAGCATGTCCACCTCCTTCACGGTGTGCATACCGCGTTTACGTCCCTGAAGACGGTCATCATTCCAAGATTGGTTTGACACCATCTTCTCAATGAGAAGCTTGGCGGCGGCCACGGTCAAGGAAAGGAATGCCCCTCCAGCAGCAGCATCCATGTGTTCACGGGCTGTCTGGGACAACCCATGATAGAAGTTCTGAAGCAGGAGCCATTCTTGCATGCCATGGTGGGGGCATGCCAGAATGTAATCCTGGAAGCGATCCCACACTTCCGGAACCGTCTCCCCGGACTCTTGCTGGAAGCTGGAAATTCTTCCCCGAAGGGCATTGGTTTTCCCAATGGGGAAGAATTTTGCCAAGAAGGCATTGGAGCACTTGGTCCACGTATTCACCGCATCGCGGTTGGAATAGAACCATTGCTTGGCTCTGCCCAACAGCGAGAACGGGAACAAGCGGAGCCTGATGGCCTCTTGATCCACCCCTCGGATGGTGATGGTACTGCACACCTCCAGGAAATGCTGCAGGTGAGCACTGGCGTCTTCATTGGCTTTCCCACAGAAGGGGCTAGCCTGCACCATGTTGATCAGCGGGGCCTTCAGCTCAAAAGCATGATCCCCCACCTCCACTGCTGGTCCCGTAGGGATCTGAGCAGCAGACGGGGCGGAGTAGTCACGGATGGTTCTGTCGGCCATGGCTTCTTCTGGTTGGGGTGCTACGGGAACGGGTTGTTCTCCTTGGTTGGAGGATTCTCCGATGACTGGGTTAGTTTCCGACAAGAACACCTGAGGGATTACGACACGAGTGCGTACCCTCCTTCCTATGGTATTTGGGTTCTCGACGTAATTGGATGATTGTTGGAAACCAGTCATGCACTACCTGTTTCACATCATAGAGAAACAGAGCAAAAGGGTAAACCTGCTAGATTACTGGCAATTAATCTTGTTGTATTAAATACATGGATGATCAAATCTCTTTAACCAATGCTTTCCCCGGCAACGGCGCCAGAAATGCTTGTTGGTATTTCTTAGCATCACCACTTAGAGTAGTGATGGTACTAGAGATACTTCATCGTAAATCTAGACGTTACAGATATTCTGCAAGCGCACAGAAGTACGTTGTAGCATTTCACCCGGGAGTATTCCAGAGTATCGTAATTTGTTTATCCGCAGGGAAAGCGTTTAGTTAAGAGAGAGATGTCATCCCATGTAATTACTTACAACAGCATTAATATACCATAATCTAAACAGGGGTAAAGAATATAGAAATGAATGGGTAGAGTGACACACAGAAGTTCATTGCTCATCATTATGGTAGTCTTAGTTAGTAATAATACATTAGTGAAGATCACCAAGGTTTCATAAGCATCATACAAATGTGACTTAGTTATACTACAATACCCTATACAAGCTCATTCAATGATCATATACAAGAGGACATATCGAGGTATCCAGTGGTTCCCTCATCAAGGGACGACAGTAGGACGTCTTATCATAAAGGCCTAATACCCACTCCTGTACGTGGAGGATTACAAAGGACGGACAGGGCTGTCACCACCTGCCGCCTACCTCTACTAATCCGTGGGGCAGCGGTACCCTCAACCGCATATTGAGTTTTTCAAACTAGATGTTTTCACTCCACTCCGTTAGACCAAAAACCATGTCTATTTGAGTTTTAGACCATTTCGTAACTAGTTTTCACAACATCCCGAAACGGCCTTGATTAGTGCAATTAAAGCACCATTTGGTGCGTCCGAACTGCACATTTGAGTTTTTCGCACCAAATGTTTCCATTCCACTTTGCTAGACCAAAAACCTTGTCTATTTGAGTTTCGGACTATTTCGTCACTAGTTTTTACAACATCCCGAAACGGACCCTCTTAGTGCAATTAATTCACCGTTTTGTGCGTCCGAACTGCAAGTTGAGTTTTTCGCTCTGGATATTTCGACTCCAATCCGTTAGACCAAAAACCATGTCTGTTTGAGTTTGGGACTATTTCATAACTAGTCTTTACAACATCCAGAAACAGGCCCGCTTAGTGCAGTTAATGCACCATTTTGTGCGTCCGAACTGCAAGTTGAGTTTTTGGCGCCGGATGTTTCCACTGCAATCCGTTAGACAAAAAACTATGTCTGTTTGAGTTTGGGACCATTCATAATTAATTTTTACAATATCTCAAAACGAGACCGCTTAATGCAATTAATGCACTTTTTTGTGCGTCAGAACTGCACGTTGAGTTTTTCGCACCGGATGTTTCCACTCCACTCCGTTGGCCCAGAAACCATGTCTGTTAGAGTTTCGGACTCTTTCGTAACTAGTTTTTACAACGTCCCCAATTGGGCCCGATTAGTACAATTAATGCACCATTTGGTGCGTTCAAACTGCATATTGAGTTTTTTGCACCGGATGTTTCCATTGCTCTCCGTTAGACCAAAAACAATGTTTGTTTGAGTTTTGGACCATTTCGTCACCAGTTTTTACAACATCCTGAAATGGGCCCACTTAGTGCAATTAATTCACCATTCTGTGCGTCTGAACTGCAAGTTGAGTTTTTCGCGCCGGATGTTTCCACTCCAATCCGTTGGACCAAAAACCATGTCCGTTTGAGTTTGGCACCCTTTCATAACTAGTTTTTACAACATCACGAAACAGGCCCAATTAGTGCAATTAATGCACCATTTGGTGCGTCCGAACTACATATCGAGATTTTCAAAGCGAATGTTTCCACTCCACTCTGTTAGACGAAAAACCTTGTATGCTTGAGTTACAGACCATTTCGTAACTAGTTTTCACAACATCCCGAAACGTGCCCGCCTAGTGCAATTAAAGCACCATTTGTTGCGTCCAAACTGCATATCGAGATTTTCAAACCGGATGTTTCTACACCACTCCGTTAGACCAAAAACCTTGTCTGCTTGAGTTTCAGACCATTTTGTAACTAGTTTTCACAACATTCCGAAATGTGCCCGCCTAGTGCAATTAAAGCACCATTTGTTGCATCCAAATTGCATATTGAGTTTTTCAAACCAGATGTTTCCACTCCACTCCGTTAGACCAAAAACCATGTCTATTTGAGTTTCGGACCATTTCGTGACTAGTTTTCACAACATCCCGAAACGGCCCCGATTAGTGCAATTAAAGCACCATTTGGTGTGTCCGAACTGCACGTTGAGTTTTTTCGCACCAGATGTCTCCACTCCATTCTGTTATAC
The DNA here is from genome assembly GCA_004135705.1 of Alloteropsis semialata. Taxonomy (NCBI): domain Eukaryota; kingdom Viridiplantae; phylum Streptophyta; class Magnoliopsida; order Poales; family Poaceae; genus Alloteropsis; species Alloteropsis semialata. Next base: position 24,866,088 of record CM014278.1, on the reverse strand, counting down.
CAAAAACCTTGTCTATTTGAGTTTCAGACTATTTCATCACCAATTTTTACAACATCCCGAAACGGGCCCGCTTAGTGCAATTAATTCACCGTTTTGTGCGTCCGAACTGCAAGTTGAGTTTTTCGCTCTAGATGTTTCCACTCCAATCTGTTAGACCAAAAACCATGTCTGTTTGAGTTATCTTAAGCTCATACTATGTAAGACTTGATAACCAGAGTTTTCTTTTAGAAAAATAAAATAAAGAGTTCCTTATGGTGATTCAAATTCCAATCAAAGCTCGTATTGTTTAAACCCCTACAAAAGCTTCTTGTTGTTGCATCGAGTTTTGTCAAGGTCATTGTGATTCTTAGAGACCTACTTCATGCTTTTAAAGCCAAGATCACGCACATGCCACCATATACATGTTACACTTCTACTCTGGAATTAAACATGACACCCATCCATCCACCAAACAAAAGCTCTACAAAAAGTATGGTACTCTTCCCTGAGAGTTTATTGCAAAAAGAGACATGGGCTGATGAAATTTTTTTTGATGTTGGACACATGAAGGTCCAAGAATAAAAAAAGAGATAGAGAGAGAGAGCACATGAAGGCTCTCTGTTCAAGAAATATAGCCATATCTCTAAAAGCAACTCTATTAAGGGAAGAGGAACCTACAAAAAGGAGCTATCATTTATCATGCCATCCACACACGTGCACATCTTGGTTTGAGAGTATGACTTGCTTCTCTTTGAATCCTGGTTTTGACTTTACAATATGTGCACTGCAAGTAAGCTACAAACTCTCCTAGCACAAACTCCACCACAATGAGTGACAAGAGAGTTGAGAGAGGACCTTGGTAAAGAAATTCACCTTGAGTGAATTGAGAGTGTCGCCTAAGGAACTCTACCCTTTCGAAAAATCCCCAAAACCTCCGGTTTGATTGTCAAGCAAGGTAGAAGGCAATGTGCTTGGTCTAAAGTCATTCTAGCTACCAATAGCCCAAGACAAGGAGAAGCTAAAAGCCCCATAAAAGGCCAAGGTAATAAGGGGAGTTTATTTTACCAGCTTATCCAATTCTTGGTAAAATATCTTGCTGAACTGCTGGTACTTTTGAGGAGTAATGAGGAAGCAACTCCTGATCCACTGAGCCTAAAGTTTTAGTCTTTGCTTGAGACGAGCAAAGGGCTAAGCTTGGGAAAGTTGTTGACGGTCCTTATAACGGAAATCCGACCGTCAATAGGCTTAGAAAACCAAAAAAGATCAAGCATAACTTAAACATTTGTATTCAAATAATGTTGTGGCACGTATATCCAGAATATATTTGAGTACAGGGACCACAGTGCAAAAGATGGACAGAAATGGGCACAAGCCCAGGTCGACTGACCTGGCTAGGTCGGGTGACCTGGCCTGAACCCGTTCGAGCCCATCTTCCACACAGGTTAAGAAGCACACCAAGAGACGATCATGAGCGCTGAATCAAGGTGGGTATACTCATTTTGTGTGCATTTGAGTTGAGGTGTGGGCCCTTCAATCCATGGGAGTGACACATGGCTCATCCCTCACCCTTGACTTCAACCGACCTCAACCACCTCTGGCTGATCCTCCACCGCCTTTGGATGCTATAAATACCTGCAAAGGGCACCGTACTCGACACACACCAGAAGAAGAGCTCTCCTTTGCTACAAGCTTAGTCTTAGTCTTAGTAGTGATAGTTCTAGTAGTAGATCTTCTAAAGGGCTTCCGAAGGAGTATTGGTAAGTTCTAGAGTTCAGCTTTTGTATCTCTTTACTTACTTGTAATACTCTGAGCTTAATGGAAGTATCTTCATACTTATGTTGTATGCATCAACTTTACTCTATTTACTTAGTATATACTACTTATGTCTTGCACCTTGTTCAAGTTGATGTATGCTATGGCATTGGCTCAATGTGCCTTATGGTTGCTCTATTTATTAATGTGAAAGATAGAGTTTTGGGTTTTTAGGGTTTAGGCTTTACGGTGTAGGGTTTTGGGTTTTGGGTTTTAGGGTTTAGGGTTTAGGGTTTGAAATTTACAAGCAAAAATTTGTTGAAAATCAAAATATGCATGAAAATGGAAAATAAGTAATGCATTGTGAAGTAAACATGAGATACATACCGATGTACCTACCGGCGAGGACTCATTATTTTTCGTCCGTCGAGTGCGGACGTCTCCAAAATGTATTTTAGCTTGATGACTTGGCTCCCGCATTTGAATATGATGCGGGTACCTTGCCCTTCCTTGGATGAGATGATGCTTGCTTTGATGTTTCTAGAGTCTTAGCATCTCGTGCTAGTTTTACGAGTAGGGGAAGGAGTGGCTCACTATTGGTGACTGGTGGTTTTTGTGGCCTCCTCCCATAGATGACTTTGATTTCGGGTCCGTCATACTCATGGCTAGATTCTTCTATGTCCCCTGCATGGTTAGTAACCGAAATATCTCCACTAGCTTTTTGTATGGCAGCAGCCAAGTATGCTGATTGGGTCTCTAGAATTCTACTTAGGCGCAAATGGCTTTGTAGGGTGACTGATAAGGCATTGAATCTAGAGTTTAGATCGTTCACCTTTTTTTCGGCAGATGTAGTGCGCGGACTTCCTCCTTGTTGGGGTGGTTTCCACTTCTTTTCTAGGAATAGATTTCTGCACCTCTGCCAAGAATCCATCATTACCTGGTGGTTGTAATACTACTGCAGTGCCCTTCCCGCTAATGAAAACGGGAATAAGCTAAGTCAGATGGATCTTTCTTGATTCCCCCAAGCTGGAGCATACTGCATATTGCTGAGAAATGTCGAAGATGTTCCACTGCATCATCCGTAGCCTTTCCACTAAATGGCTTGGCTTGCGCCATTGCAATGTATGTTGGGTCGGTCTTGAGAGTTGTGGTTACCATATTGGTGCAAGGGTGCTTCGATCTCGACCGACAGAAATGGAGAAGCACTGGGTGCTCTCTTCTGGGTTATTGAAGAAATTCTTCAGCGAATCGACAATGCTGTGTAATCCTCCTGTTTCACACAAAGAGAAATCGAACAAGGGTAAACCTATCTAGATGATGGCATTAATTGTGACATAAATTTAATACATAGGTTAACAACATTCTTTGACCAATGCTTTCCCCGGCAACGGCGCCAGAAATGCTTGTTGGCATTTCTTAGCGTCACCACTAGATTAGTGATGGCACTAGAGATGCTTTAATGTAAATCTAAATGTTACAAAGATTCTACAAGCGCACAGAAGTATGTTGTAGCATTTCACCCGGGAGTATTTCGGAGTATCATATTTATTTCCTCAGGGAAAGCGTATGGCAAAGTGATGTGTTTTCCAATGCATTAATTATATCACGATTAATATACCAAGACTAGAACAGGGGTAAACAATGTATAAAGATGGATATGTTGACACATAGAAGGTTTCATTGCTCAATATAGAAGTCTAGTTAATATGAGGATCCTAAGAGAGAACTAGGGATTCTATATACTTCTCACAAATGAGTTACATACATTACAAGTGTATACTATACAAGCTCAGCAAAGGACACATGTTAGAGCAGATCGAGGAGTCGTGGGATCCCCTCATCCAAGGGTACTGTCACGATGTTTATCACAAAGGCCTGCAAACGCCCAAACCAGAACGACGAGGATTACAAAGGCCCAGTGGGGCTGTCACCACCCAGGGGCTACCTCTGAATACGTGGGGTAGGGTATCCCAATGGTATTCCATACCCCAAATACCATGTTTGTAATATGAAATACGTCTTTACCAATTGTATTAAAAGGAAAAGAACAATCATTACGATTCATTGAGCCATTGCCATAACATGTATCCACTATACTTTGGTGCAAGACATACATCTTATATGATGAACAAACAAGACTATAAGTCAAGTAACATAAGAAAGATAGCAATTCCATTAAAGCTCAAAGTCTTACAAATAAGCAAAGGATACAAGATAACTATGCTCTAGGCTTATCAAGACTCCTTCGGAAACCCGTAGAAGCTCAACTCCTAAGACTACTTCACTACTAACTAAGACTATAACTTGTAGCAAATGGAGCTCTTCCTTCTGGTGTGTGTTGTACAGGAGCCGAGAGCATCTATTTATAGCGCTGGGAGGTGGTTCAGGGCCGGTATGAGGTGGTTGGGGCCGAGTGGTCCCACCCCCGGGTCGGCCGACCTGAGGACTTCGCCCGACCATCACATGAACCGACTAAAGATGTCCACGGTGCAGATTACGTCCATGAGGCAGTGCAGATGTGTGGGAGAAGGGAGGGCTGCAACGGCCGCCAGACTAGGTGGGCTGACCTGGCCAGGTCGGCCGACCTCGTCCAAGCTCGTTTCGTCGTGATCTTCTTTTGTGTGACTGGAATGTGGGCCTTGATCACTGTGGAAGCTGGGTATTAATCCTCGGAGTAGCTCTTGATTCCCATGTGGGCCCATCAATCCATGTGATTCTCCTTATCCTCTTTTCACCCAATGGATGTAACCATCATTGATTCAACGCTTCAGTTGCTGTGGACTTGTGTTTCTTCTGAATGGCCAGAACTAGGCCTCATTGGGCACCAGGCCAGGTCGGCCAACCAAGGTGGGTCGGGCGACCTGGGTTGGCCCCTTTTTCCTTCTTCTTTTGGCTCATGTCTCCTGCAACCAAATAATCTCCATGTACAAGTGGAACTACATTATTTGAAACCAAATACTAGAGATTATTGCTAACTTATTTTATTTCAAGCATGTTGGCGACACAGAATAAACTCGACTTAACAAGCACCAACAAACTCCCCCAAGCTAGAACCTTTGCTCGTCCCGAGTAAAGCTTTGGAGGGTTAGAAACCATGGATCAGAATTGCTTACTTCCCAAGAAAGATATTATCAACAAGAAAGCTTTTCATGACTTGAATAAGTTGGCAAAAATTAAATCATCCTTTCATCTCAGCACTTATGGGGCTTTTAGCTTTTCCTCATCATGAGTGGTTGAGAGCCAAAACAACATAGGAAGAGCGCTCCACCCAAACCTTTTTTCCACCATCACACCGGAGATTTTTAAAGAACTTTTGCAAAGAAAAACAAAGCTCCTCAAGTGATTCTCTCAAGTCACTCAATAGTGTATACAACCTTGCCATCACTCCTCTCAAATTCCCCTCAAGAGTGTAAAAAAATGGGTTCATGAATAGGAAACTTTTGTTTCACACATGCATTGCTTATTTTGTTGAGTCAAATCCAGGATCTATGAAGAATTAAGTCATACACTCAAATCGAAGTGTGCAAGTGTGAATATGTGGTAATGGACAAAAATGTACTCCTTTAGAAAATTGTCTGCTTAAAGAAATTATTGAAAGGCTTGGCTCCCCTTCTTTTTCTTTTTCTCCTCTTTGTCTTTTTCTTCTTTTTTTTCATGGACTACACGTGTTTCCATTTCTTTTGCTCTCTCTCCCTTTTTTTCTTTTTTTTAAGGAGCCTAAGCCTTATACCTTAGAATGCTTTTGGAGAGAAAACTCTTTACTTTGGAGTATTTTATTTTGATAAGTGAATGATAGGCATGATGCTTAATTCCAGGGTAGAAGTATGGCATATATGGTGACGTGTACGTGACTCCGATTTTAAGAGCATGAAGTAAGTCTTACAAAGATCACAATGAATTTGACAAAACTCAAAGCCAATGCACATGCTCTTTGTAGTGGTTGGAATGTGAGGCTGTGGTAGGGTTTTCACTCTCACCGAGGAGCTTAGAATTTTGTTCTTTTTGAAATAAAATCTCCGGGATCAAAGTTTCACTTGGGTACAGATAAAGCAACTCTGAACTTATCATATCTTAGCTCCCAACAACCTAGGATCAGATTTAGCATTTACTACCCACAAGTTTTAAGTTCCAAGGAAGTCATTAAACTACGCCAACAAATCCAAGACACCAAAGACTACCTTATTGAGACTTGGATAAAAGGGGAAGGTCATAGCAAATATTCATCATTTCCATAAAAGGGCAAGAGCATTTTTTTAGCATAAATAAAATCATACCAAAATAGACACGATTGCGATGGACTTACCTGTGTGGAGGTCCTCCCCCAAGCTGTTCTTCTTACTGCTGGCGGTATCGTGGGTCGTTCGGGTCGAAACCTTGGAACCGAAGGTAGGCGTTCAGGTTCTGATTGCCTTCTTTGACGCTGTTCTGAAGGGTGTTGTGGTTATGCACTGACTGGTCCCACCAAGCCTGCGACTGCTGCACATGTTGGGTTAACGTATCATCAATGCAGTGCGTAGTTACCTCCAGGGTTCCCATGCGGTTGGATAACCCATCGATGCTGCCACCCAAGTCCCTTGCTGAAAAGGAACGTCGGGCATCAAAAGGAGGAGGGCCGCTTGAGCTGGATGACTGATGATAGTACGGGTCTTGGCGATG
>CM014278.1:24822414-24858701 GCA_004135705.1 Alloteropsis semialata | reverse complement strand
TTGATCAAACCCCTTGTCAAAGTACTAATTCTTCCCCACACATCTTGAGCATATGGGCAGTGAAGGCAAAGGTGCTCTGCTGTTTCAGCATGTTGTCGGCAAAGGGCACATTGGGGATCGCACGATGTAACATCCCGGAAAATCAAAAGCCCTAAATCGTGGTTTAACGAGTTTTAAAAAACTTTTATCGATGAGTTTCCAAATCCCAAATCTATCTAAAACCTTTCCATCAATTCTAATTCCCCATCTACCAAAAACGCATTCTCATCCGTAGCCTTTCCACTAAATGGCTTGGCTTGCGCCATTGCAATGTATGTTGGGTCGGTCTTGAGAGTTGTGGTTACCATATTGGTGCAAGGGTGCTTCGATCTCGACCGACAGAAATGGAGAAGCACTGGGTGCTCTCTTCTGGGTTATTGAAGAAATTCTTCAGCGAATCGACAATGCTGTGTAATCCTCCTGTTTCACACAAAGAGAAATCGAACAAGGGTAAACCTATCTAGATGATGGCATTAATTGTGACATAAATTTAATACATAGGTTAACAACATTCTTTGACCAATGCTTTCCCCGGCAACGGCGCCAGAAATGCTTGTTGGCATTTCTTAGCGTCACCACTAGATTAGTGATGGCACTAGAGATGCTTTAATGTAAATCTAAATGTTACAAAGATTCTACAAGCGCACAGAAGTATGTTGTAGCATTTCACCCGGGAGTATTTCGGAGTATCATATTTATTTCCTCAGGGAAAGCGTATGGCAAAGTGATGTGTTTTCCAATGCATTAATTATATCACGATTAATATACCAAGACTAGAACAGGGGTAAACAATGTATAAAGATGGATATGTTGACACATAGAAGGTTTCATTGCTCAATATAGAAGTCTAGTTAATATGAGGATCCTAAGAGAGAACTAGGGATTCTATATACTTCTCACAAATGAGTTACATACATTACAAGTGTATACTATACAAGCTCAGCAAAGGACACATGTTAGAGCAGATCGAGGAGTCGTGGGATCCCCTCATCCAAGGGTACTGTCACGATGTTTATCACAAAGGCCTGCAAACGCCCAAACCAGAACGACGAGGATTACAAAGGCCCAGTGGGGCTGTCACCACCCAGGGGCTACCTCTGAATACGTGGGGTAGGGTATCCCAATGGTATTCCATACCCCAAATACCATGTTTGTAATATGAAATACGTCTTTACCAATTGTATTAAAAGGAAAAGAACAATCATTACGATTCATTGAGCCATTGCCATAACATGTATCCACTATACTTTGGTGCAAGACATACATCTTATATGATGAACAGACAAGACTATAAGTCAAGTAACATAAGAAAGATAGCAATTCCATTAAAGCTCAAAGTCTTACAAATAAGCAAAGGATACAAGATAACTATGCTCTAGGCTTATCAAGACTCCTTCGGAAACCCGTAGAAGCTCAACTCCTAAGACTACTTCACTACTAACTAAGACTATAACTTGTAGCAAATGGAGCTCTTCCTTCTGGTGTGTGTTGTACAGGAGCCGAGAGCATCTATTTATAGCGCTGGGAGGTGGTTCAGGGCCGGTATGAGGTGGTTGGGGCCGAGTGGTCCCACCCCCGGGTCGGCCGACCTGAGGACTTCGCCCGACCATCACATGAACCGACTAAAGATGTCCACGGTGCAGATTACGTCCATGAGGCAGTGCAGATGTGTGGGAGAAGGGAGGGCCGCAACGGCCGCCAGACTAGGTGGGCTGACCTGGCCAGGTCGGCCGACCTCGTCCAAGCTCGTTTCGTCGTGATCTTCTTTTGTGTGACTGGAATGTGGGCCTTGATCACTGTGGAAGCTGGGTATTAATCCTCGGAGTAGCTCTTGATTCCCATGTGGGCCCATCAATCCATGTGATTCTCCTTATCCTCTTTTCACCCAATGGATGTAACCATCATTGATTCAACGCTTCAGTTGCTGTGGACTTGTGTTTCTTCTGAATGGCCAGAACTAGGCCTCATTGGGCACCAGGCCAGGTCGGCCAACCAAGGTGGGTCGGGCGACCTGGGTTGGCCCCTTTTTCCTTCTTCTTTTGGCTCATGTCTCCTGCAACCAAATAATCTCCATGTACAAGTGGAACTACATTATTTGAAACCAAATACTAGAGATTATTGCTAACTTATTTTATTTCAAGCATGTTGGCGACACAGAATAAACTCGACTTAACAAGCACCAACAAACTCCCCCAAGCTAGAACCTTTGCTCGTCCCGAGTAAAGCTTTGGAGGGTTAGAAACCATGGATCAGAATTGCTTACTTCCCAAGAAAGATATTATCAACAAGAAAGCTTTTCATGACTTGAATAAGTTGGCAAAAATTAAATCATCCTTTCATCTCAGCACTTATGGGGCTTTTAGCTTTTCCTCATCATGAGTGGTTGAGAGCCAAAACAACATAGGAAGAGCGCTCCACCCAAACCTTTTTTCCACCATCACACCGGAGATTTTTAAAGAACTTTTGCAAAGAAAAACAAAGCTCCTCAAGTGATTCTCTCAAGTCACTCAATAGTGTATACAACCTTGCCATCACTCCTCTCAAATTCCCCTCAAGAGTGTAAAAAAATGGGTTCATGAATAGGAAACTTTTGTTTCACACATGCATTGCTTATTTTGTTGAGTCAAATCCAGGATCTATGAAGAATTAAGTCATACACTCAAATCGAAGTGTGCAAGTGTGAATATGTGGTAATGGACAAAAATGTACTCCTTTAGAAAATTGTCTGCTTAAAGAAATTATTGAAAGGCTTGGCTCCCCTTCTTTTTCTTTTTCTCCTCTTTGTCTTTTTCTTCTTTTTTTTCATGGACTACACGTGTTTCCATTTCTTTTGCTCTCTCTCTCTTTTTTTCTTTTTTTTAAGGAGCCTAAGCCTTATACCTTAGAATGCTTTTGGAGAGAAAACTCTTTACTTTGGAGTATTTTATTTTGATAAGTGAATGATAGGCATGATGCTTAATTCCAGTGTAGAAGTATGGCATATATGGTGACGTGTACGTGACTCCGATTTTAAGAGCATGAAGTAAGTCTTACAAAGATCACAATGAATTTGACAAAACTCAAAGCCAATGCACATGCTCTTTGTAGTGGTTGGAATGTGAGGCTGTGGTAGGGTTTTCACTCTCACCGAGGAGCTTAGAATTTTGTTCTTTTTGAAATAAAATCTCCGGGATCAAAGTTTCACTTGGGTACAGATAAAGCAACTCTGAACTTATCATATCTTAGCTCCCAACAACCTAGGATCAGATTTAGCATTTACTACCCACAAGTTTTAAGTTCCAAGGAAGTCATTAAACTACGCCAACAAATCCAAGACACCAAAGACTACCTTATTGAGACTTGGATAAAAGGGGAAGGTCATAGCAAATATTCATCATTTCCATAAAAGGGCAAGAGCATTTTTTTAGCATAAATAAAATCATACCAAAATAGACACGATTGCGATGGACTTACCTGTGTGGAGGTCCTCCCCCAAGCTGTTCTTCTTACTGCTGGCGGTATCGTGGGTCGTTCGGGTCGAAACCTTGGAACCGAAGGTAGGCGTTCAGGTTCTGATTGCCTTCTTTGACGCTGTTCTGAAGGGTGTTGTGGTTATGCACTGACTGGTCCCACCAAGCCTGCGACTGCTGCACATGTTGGGTTAACGTATCATCAATGCAGTGCGTAGTTACCTCCAGGGTTCCCATGCGGTTGGATAACCCATCGATGCTGCCACCCAAGTCCCTTGCTGAAAAGGAACGTCGGGCATCAAAAGGAGGAGGGCCGCTTGAGCTGGATGACTGATGATAGTACGGGTCTTGGCGATGCCACCGCGTGTGAGGAGCCTCGTGCCAGCCTGAACCTCCCGCCATGTATTCCGGGGGCGTTTGAGGCTGCTCCCAGTTGGATCCTGCTGGTATTTGGATCCTGCTGGTATGTACGGTGGGGTTGGAGCCTCCCATCCTTCCTGGGACTGCGGTACAATGGCTTCTTCTCGTCGGGACATGCTTCTGGTCATTCTTCCTGCCACGCTCCGCCTGGCTTCCTACTGCAACTCCAGCAAAAGTGATTTGCACCTATACAACTAGTATCTCGGTGCAGAGGCAGCGGGATCCTGGTTGTACTATTATGATAGACCATGACGAGCTTCTGGTCTACAGCGACTCATCTAAAGTTGATCAAGGCTGCGGGAGGTACTCGACTCGGTAATGATCCAAAAGGCCCATTGAATAAAAAATACGAGTGACCAAAGAAGTACACTCAATGGGACCTTGCCACCTAAAGACACCCATCCGTTGGTCGATCATAAAAACAACCGGTGAGATTTTTATCTTCTTAACCATCACATATAATATTTTTAGTTCATCAATGGAAACGGTTCGAAGATCGTTTTGGGGGGAAAGAGTCATGGCAATCCAGCGATGCATGAAATGAAGAGTGGGATTATGAATGTGACTCATTCTTGGGGCAGTGCATTCCAAGGAGCCGGAGATGTCCTTCCAAAAGGATTCTTTAACAAAATGTTTCAAAATTTTATAAACCTCCAATCTACAATGCCTATGAAAACCCAAGTGGAGACTGAGCTGCCTCCAAGAAACAAAGTATTCTTCCCTTGGAAAATGAAAAGTGATCCACTCCTCAGATTTTCTCAAAGTAGCAAGGAATTGGATTGTCAACAGGCGACACCCGTCTTCCTGAATATGGGCAAACTTCGACCAACCCACGGCATTCCAAACGGTTTCAAAATCAGTGGCCATACCTGATTTCTCCATGAGTTCGCTTGTGAACACATGTGTGTGATCAAAAGCGTGACCCAGGAGAATGTGATACACTTCTTGTTCGAAGCCTTCCTCGATGTCGAGTTGGTCGTCGGAGATGAACGCTGGGCGAGGGTCGTCTTTGTTGTTGTTGCTGCTGGAGCTATCCTCATTTCCGCCTTCATTGCCGCCGCTATTACCGCCGCCTGCGGATGTGGCGCTAGCCCCGGTGTAGTAGTATTGATCTTCGGAGATCTCCATGGAGTGTTGACTACCGTCGCCTGAGCCCATGATCTCCATGCTGGAGGAGACCAACTCTGTACTTCTGGAATGTTGGCTCCGCCTCGAGCTTGATCCCTTCAACTTCTTTGCCTGCTTCATGGCTCCACGGATGATGTTCATGATTCCTACACAGAGACGACAAGAACAAGACTTGGAAGACAAAAGGATTAGCGTTAGCGAGTTAGTCATTCTTGCAGGGCGTGGTTGCCTCCACAACAATCGTCCTTGTGGGTGATGACACACCACAACAATCGTTCTTGCTGGGTTTGCGAATCACCACAACTTGTTCAAAGGCTTAACACTGTGATTACGCAGAAGTTAAAGTCATTTTTATTTGGTTTTTCAATTTTTATTTATTTTTTAAACTATGGAACTAAGAACTTGAGAATTAATAGGAGGGAGAAGAGAAACACCGGGCACTCAGCAGCTCGGGTTGGGGCGAGGTGAGCAAGCAGCCGACCCTGGCTTTTTATAGCTGGATGCCACCCCCGATCGGTCGACCTGGTGGGATCAGCCGACCCTCCCACAGGAGTGAACCAGCCAAGCTTTTACCACGCGAGCCTTGGATCCTCTGGCATTTGATTGCAGCTTGAAAACTTTGCAAAGGATGCACGCGGATGTCGGGCGACATGAGCTGGTCGGCCGACCTGTGATGAGTTCTTTTACAGGCATGCATTGAAAGGTGCAAAGCTAGTGTATGGTGGACTTTGATGATATTTGAGTGCGCTGCAAAGGTTGCTAGCTAGGGTCGGCCGACGTGGCACGGTCGGCCGACCGTGCCAGGGCTCGTATCAGGCCAAGATTTGGCAGTGTGGTGCATGGTTTTTATGTCAGGATGGATGTTGGGTGCATGGGTGGATGTGTCCAGGGATCCAAGGAGAATTCAAGAGAGTAGCTCCAAAGTTTGAAATTGAAATGCAAAAATTGGTTGAAATCAAAATATGCATGAAAATGGGAAATAAATAATGCATTGTGAAGTAAACATGAGATACATACCGATGTACCTACCGGTGAGGACTCGTTGTTTTCCATCCGTCGAGTGTGGACGTCTCCAAAGTGTATTTTAGCTTGACGACTCGGCTTCCACATTTGAAGATGATGCAAGTACCTTGCCCTTCCTTGGATGAGGTGATGCTTGCTTTGACATTTCTAGAGCCTTAGCACCTCGTGCTAGTTTTACGAGTAGGGGAAGGAGTGGCTCACTATTGGTGACCGGTGGTTTTTGTGGCCTCCTCCCATAGATGACTTTGATTTCGGGTCCGTCATACTCGTGGCTAGATTCTTCTATGTCCCCTGCATGGTTAGTAGCCAAAATCTCTCGACTAGTTTTTTGTATGGCAGCCGCCAAGTGTACTGATTGGGTCTCTAGAATTCTACTTAGGCGCAGATGGCTTTGTAGGGTGACTGATAAGGCATTGAATCTAGAGTTTAGATCGTTCACCTTTTTCTCGGTAGATGTAGTGCGTGGACTTCCTCCTTGCTGGGGTGGTTTCCACTTCTTTTCTAGGAATAGATTTCTGCACCTCTGCCAAGAATCCATCATTACCTGGTAGTTGTAATAGCACTCCAGTGCCCTTCCCGCTAATGAAAACGGGAATAAGCTAAGTCGGATGGATCTTTTCTTGAATCCCCCAAGCTAGAGCCTACTGCATATTGCTAAGAAATGTCGGAGATGTTCCACTGCATCTTCTATAGCCTTTCCGCTAAATGGCTTGGCTTGCGCCATTGCAATGTACGTTGGGTCGGTCTTAAGAGTTGCGGTTACCATATTGGTGCAAGGGTGCTTCGATTTCGACCAACAGAAATGGAGAAGCACTGAGTGCTCTCTTCGGGGTTATTGAATAAATTCTTCTACGAATCGACAATGCTATGTAATCCTCCTGTTTCACACAAAGAGAAACAGAACAACGATAAACCTGTCCAGACGATGGCATTAATTGTGACATAAATTTAATACATAGGTTAACAACATTCTTTGACCAATGCTTTCCCCGGCAACGATGCCAGAAATGGTTGTTGGCATTTCTTAGCGTCGCCAATAGATTAGTGATGGCACTAGAGATGCCTCAATGTAAATCTAAACGTTACAAAGATTCTGCAAGCGCACAGAAGTACGTTGTAGCATTTCACCTGGGAGTATTCCAGAGTATTGTATTATTTCCTCAGGGAAAGCGTATGGCAAAGTGATGTGTTTTCCAATGCATTAATTATATCACGATTAATATACCAAGACTAGAACAGGGCTAAACAATGTATAAAGAGGGATATATTGACACATAGAAGGTTTCATTGCTCAAAATATAAGTCTAATTAATATGAGGATCCTATATACTTCTCACAAATGAATTACATACATTACAAGTGTATACTATACAAGCTCAGCAAAGGATACATGTTAGAGGGCAAATCAAGGAGTCGTGGGTTCCCCTCATCTAAGGGTACTGTCACGATGTTTATCACAAAGGCCTGCAAATGCCCATACCCGAATGGCGAGGATTTTAAAGGCCCAGCGGGGTTGTCACCACCCGAGGGCTACCTCTGAATACGTGGGGTAGGGTATCCCCATTGGTGTTCCATACCCCAAACACCATGTCTGTAAAATGAAATACGTCTTTACCAATTATACGGAAAGGTAAAGAACAATCATTACGATTGATTGAGCCATTGCCATAACATGTATCCATTATACTAAGGTGCAAGACATACATCTTATATGATGAACAGACAAGACTATAAGTCGAGTAACATAAGAAAGATAGCAATTCCATTAAAGCTCAAAGTCTTACAAATAAGCAAAGGATACAAGATAACTAAGCTCTAGGCTTACCAAGACTCCTTCGGAAACCCGTAGAAGCTCAACTCCTAAGACTACCTCACTACTAACTAAGACTATAACTTGTAGCAAATGGAGCTCTTCGTTCTGGTGTGTGCTGTACAGGAGCCGAGAGCATCTATTTATAGCACTGGGAGGCGGTTCAGGGCCGGTACGAGGCGGTTGGTGCCGAGTGGTCCCACCCCCGAGTCGGCCGACCTGAGGACTTCACCTGACCATCAGATGAACTGACTGAAGATGTCCACGGTGCAGATTACGTCCACGTGGTGGTGCAGATGCGTGGGAGAAGGGAGGGCCGCAACAGCCGCCAGACTGGGTTGGCCGACCTGGTCCAGGCTCGTTTCGTCGTGATCTTCTTGTGTCTCTGGAATGTGGGCCATGATCACTGTGGAAGCTGGGTATGAATCCTCGGAGTAGCTCTTGATTCCCATGTGGGCCCATCAATCCATGTGCTTCTCCTTATCCTCTTTTCCCCCATTGGATGTAACCCTCATTGATTCAATGCTTCATATGCTGTGGACTTGTGTTTCTTCTGAAGTGCCAGAACTAGGCCTCATTGGGCACTAGGCCATGTCGGCCGACCAAGGTGGGTCGGGCGACCTGGGCTTTGCCCCTTTTTCCTTCTTCTTTTGGCTCATGTCTCCAGCAACCAAATAATCTCCATGTACAAGTGGAACTACATTATTTGAAACCAAATACTAGAGATTATTGCTAACTCATTTTATTTCAAGAATGTTGGTGGCACAGAATAAACACTACTTAACAAGCGCCAACAAACTCCCCCAAGCTAGAATCTTTGCTCATCCCAAGCAAAGCTTTGGAGGGTTAGAAACCTTGGATCAGAATTGCTTACTTCCCAAGAAAGATTTTATCAACAAGAAAGCTTTTCATGACTTGAATAAGTTGGCAAAAATTAAATCGTCCTTTCATCTCAGCACTTATGGGGCTTTTAGCTTTTCCTCATCATGAGCGGTTGAGAGCTAGAACAACTTAGGAAGAGCGCTCCACCCAAACCTTTGTTCCACCATCACACCGGAGATTTTTAAAGAACTTTTGCAAAGAAAAACAAACCTCCTCAAGTGATTCTCTCAAGTCGCTCAATGGTGTATACAACCTTGCCATCACTCCTCTCAAATTCCACTCAAGAGACTAAAAAATGGGTTCATGTATAGGAAACTTTTGTTTCACACATGCATTGCTTATTTTGTTCAGTCAAATCTAGGATCTATGAAGAATTAAGTCATACACTCAAATTGAAGTGTGCAAGTGTGAATAAGTGGTAATGTACTAAAATGTACTCCTTTAGAAAATTCTCTCCTTAAAGAACATTTCGTAACTAGTTTTCACAACATCTTGAAATGGCCCCGAATAGTGCAATTAAAGCATCATTTGGTGTGTCCGAACTGCATATTGAGTTTTTCGCATGAGATGTTTCCAATCCACTCCGTTAGACCAAAAACCATGTCTGTTTGAGTTTCGGACCATTTCGTCACCAGTTTTTACCCCATCCCGAAACGGGCCCGCTTATTGCAAATACTACCCCATTTTGTGTGTTTGAAATGCGTGTTGAGTTTTTCGCACCGGATGTTTCCACTAAACTACGTTAGACCAAAAAACAATGTCCGTTTGAGTTTCGGACCATTTCGTCACCAGTTTTTACAACATCTCGAAATGGACCCACTTAGTGCAATTAATTCACCATTCTTAGCGTCTGAACTACAAGTTGAGTTTTTCGCTCTGGATGTTTCCACTCCAATCTGTTGGACCCACAACCATGTCTGTTTGAGTTTGGGACCCTTTCGTAACTAGTTTTTACAACATCCCGAAATGGGCCCGGTTAGTGCAATTAGTGCACCATTTGGTGCGCCCAAACTGCAAGTTGAGTTTTTGGCACCGAATGTTTTGACTCCAATCCATTAGATGAAAAAAATGTCAGTTTGAGTTTGGGACCATTTCATAATTAGTTTTTACAACATCCTGAAACAGGACCGCTTAGTGCAATTAATGCACTTTTTTGTGCGTCAGAACTTCATGTTGAGTTTTTCGCATCGGATGTTTTCACTCCACTCCGTTGGCCCAGAAACCATGTCTGTTTGAGTTTCGGACCCTTTCGTAACTAGTTTTTACAACATCCCGAAACGGGCCCGATTAGTGCAATTAATGCAAAATTTGGTGTGTTCGAACTGCATATTGAGTTTTTCGCACTGGTTGTTTCCATTCCACTCCGTTAGACCAAAAACAATGTCTGTTTGGGTTTCGGACCATTTCGTCACCAGTTTTTACAACATCCCGAAATGGGCCCGCTTAGTGCAATTAATTCACCATTCTGTGCGTCAATTGCACATTGAGTTTTTCGCACCAGATGTTTCCACTCCAATCCATTGGACCAAAAACCATGTCTGTTTGACTTTGGCACCCTTTCGTAACTAGTTTTTACAACATCCCGAAACGGGCTCGATTAGTGCAATTAATCCACCATTTGGTGCGTCCGAACTGCATATTGAGTTTTTTGCACCGGATGTTTCTACTCCACTCTGTTAAACCAAAAACCATGTCTGTTTGAGTTTCAGACCATTTCGTAACTATTTTTCACAACATCCCGAAGTGTGCCCGCCTAGTGCGATTAAAGCACCATTTGTTGCGTCCGAACGGCATATTGAGTTTTTCCAACCAGATGTTTCCACACCACTCCGTTAGACCAAAAACCATGTCAGTTTGAGATTCAGGCCATTTCGTAACTTGTTTTTACAACATCCCGAAACGGGCCCGATTAGTGCAATTAATGCACCATTTGGTGTGTCCGAACTGCATATTGAGTTTTTCACAATGGATGTTTCCACTCCACTCCGTTAGACCAAAAACCATGTATGTTTGAGTTTCAGACCATTTCGTAACTAGTTTTCACAACAACTCGAAACGGGCCACCTAGTGCAATTAAAGCACCATTAGTAATGTCCGAACTGCATATTGAGTTTTTCCAACCAGATGTTCCAACACCACTCCATTAGAGACCAGAAACCATGTCAGTTTCAGTTTTAGACCATTTGGTAACTAGTTCTCACAACAGCACGAAATAGGCCCGCTTATTGCAAATAGTGCCCCATTTTGTGCGTCCGAAATGCATGTTGAGTTTTTCGCACCGGATGTTTCCACTAGACCAAAAACTATGTCCGTTTGAGTTTCGGACAATTTCGTCACCAATTTTTACAACATCTCGAAACGGGCCCACTTAGTGCAATTAATTCACCATTCTATGCGTCTGAACTGCAAGTTGAGTTTTTTGCACCGGATGTTTCCACTCCAATCGATTGGACCAAAAACTATGTCTGTTTGAGTTTGGCACGCTTTCGTAACTAGTTTTTAGAACATCCCGAAACGGGCCCGATTAGTGCAATTAATGCACTATTTGGTTCGTCCGAACTGCATATTGAATTTTTCGCACCAGATGTTTCCACTCCACTCCATTAGACCAAAAACCATGTCCGTTTGAGTTTCGGACCATTACGTCACCAGTTTTTACAACATTTCAAAACAGGCCCACTTAGTGCAATTAATTCACCATTCTATGCGTCCGAACTGCATGTTGAGTTTTTCACACCGAATGTTTCCACTCCAATCTGTTGGACCCAAAACCATGTCTGTTTGAGTTTGGGACCCTTTCGTAACTAATTTTTACAACATCCTGAAATGGGCCCGATTAGTGCAATTAGTGCACCATTTGGTGCGTCCGAACTGGTGTTGACGGTCCTTATAACATAAAATCCGACCGTCAATAGGCTCAGAAACCAATAAAGTTCAAGGCATTACTTAGACATTAGTATTCAAATAATGGTATACCATGCATATCTGGAATATATTTGAGTACAGGGACTACGGTGCAAAAGATGGGCAAAACTGGGCACAGGCCTAGGTCGGCCGACCTGGCTAGGTCGGGCGACCTAGCCTGAGCCCCAATCAAGCCCATTTCTCACATAGGTCAAAAGCACACTGAGGAAGGATCTTGAACGTTGATTCATGGTCGGTGGAAGTTAAGGATGAAGGATGAGCCACATGTCCATCACATGGATTGGAGGACCCACAACCAGAGACAAATGTACCCAAACCGACGGAACCTAGCTGGAACCGACCTTAGGACCCACCTGTAAGCCTCCCAGAGGAAAGTGGGCCCGAATGGCGGTTATGGGGGGTCGGCCGACCCAGCCAGGTCGGCCGATCCCGGCGTGCGTCCGACTCGGCCATCCTTTGACCCACAACTGTAAACCGCCATGGAGAGTACATCTGAGCCGTGAAGCGCTGAAGACAGTGGATCCAAGGGTCGGCCGACCTGGGTGATTCGGCCGACCTAGGCCCACCTCCCAACGGCCTCAACCGCCTCTTGCTGGCTCTAACCGCCCTTGTGATGCTATAAATACCTGCAAAGGACGCCGTACTCAATACACACCAGAAGAAGAGCTCTCCATTGCTACAAGCTTAGTCTTAGAATTAGTAGTGATAGTCATAGTGTTAGATCTTCTGAAGAGCTTCCGGAGGAGTCCTGGTAAGTTCTAGAGTTCAGTTCTTGTATTCTCTTACTTACTTGTAATACTCTGAGTTTAATGGAAATACCTTCATATTTATGCTGTATGCCTCAGTTATACCTTATCTACTTAGTATATACTACTTATGTCTTACACCTCAATCAAATGAATGTATGTTATGACATTGGCTCAATGTGCCTTTTGGTTGCTCTATTTATTAACGTGATAGATAGAGTTGTATCTCCTATTGCAAACATGGTGTTTGGGTTATGGAATACTATTGAGGGTACCGCTGCCCCACGGATTAGTAGAGGTAGGCGGCAGGTGGTGACAGCCCTGTCCGTCCTTTGTAATCCTCCACGTACAGGAGTGGGTATTAGGCCTTTATGATAAGACGTCCTACTGTCGTCCCTTGATGAGGGAACCACTGGATACCTCGATATGTCCTCTTGCATACGATCATTGAATGAGCTTGTATAGGGTATTGTAGTATATCCAAGTTCCATAAGTATGATGCTAATGAACCCTTGTTAATCTTCAATAGTGTACTATACCACTTAAGACTAACATAACGATGAGCAATGAACTTCTGTGTGTCAACCCAATCATCCACTTCAATATCTTTTACCCTTGTTTAGATTATGGTACATTAATAATGTTGTACGTAAGAGCATTGGATGGCACATCTCTCTTCTAACTAAACGTTTTCCCTGCGGATAAACAAATAACGATACTCTGGAATACTCCCGGGTGAAATGCTACAACGTACTTCTGTGCGCTTGCAGAATATCTGTAACGTCTAGATTTACGATGAAGTATCTCTTGTACCATTACTACTCTAAGTAGTGATGCTAAGAAATACCAACAAGCATTTCTGGCGCCGTTGCCGGGGAAAGCAAGTGGTTAAAGAGATTTGAACATCCATGCATTTCGTGCAACAAAATTAATTGCCAGTAATCTAGCAGGTTTACCCTTTTCGCTCTGTTTCTCTGTGATGTGAAACAGGGTAGTGCATGACTGGTTTCCAACTACCATCCAACTACGTCGAGAACCCAAATACCATAGGAAGGAGGGTACGCTCTCGTGTCGTAATCCCTCAGGTGTTCTTGTCGGAAACCGAACCAGTCATCGGAGAATCTTCCAACCAAGGAGAACAACCCGTTCCCGTAGCACCCCAACCGAAAGAAGCCATGGCCGACAGAACCATTCATGACTACTCCGCTCCGTCCGCTGCCCAGATCCCTACGGGTCCAGCAGTGGAAGTGGGGGATCATGCTTTTGAGCTGAAGGCTCCGCTTATCAACATGGTGCAGGCTAGCCCCTTCTGTGGGAAAGCCAATGAAGACGCCAGTGCTCACCTGCAGCACTTCCTGGAAGTGTGCAGTACCATCACCATCCGAGGGGTGGATCAAGAGGCCATCAGGCTCCGTCTATTCCCGTTCTTGCTGTTGGGTAGGGCCAAACAATGGTTCTATTCCAACCGTGAGGCGGTGAATGCATGGACCAAGTGCTCCAACGCCTTCTTGGCGAAGTTCTTCCCCGTTGGGAAAACCAATGCCCTTCGGGGAAGAATTTCCAGCTTTCAGCAAGAGTCCGGGGAGACGGTCCCGGAAGCATGGGATCGCTTTCAGGATTACATTCTGGCGTGCCCCCACCATGGCATGCAAGAGTGGCTCCTGCTTCAGAACTTCTATCTTGGACTGTGCACATGGATGCTGCTGCTGGAGGGGCATTCCTCTCCTTGACTGTGAACGCTGCCAAGCTTCTCATCGAGAAGATGGTGTCAAACCAATCCTGGAATGACGACCGCCTTCAGGGACGCAAACGCGGTATGCACACCGTGAAGGAGGTGGACATGCTGGCCGCTAAGATGGTTCTTATTATGAAGCGCCTTGCTGACCGCACCAAGGATGGAAGCGCCGACAATGAAGGGCCACTGGACTCACACATGACGTGTGAGGTCTGTGGAGAAACTGGCCACTCGGGGAACAACTGCACCGAGACACAAGAGGAGGTACAGTTCGTGAACGGCAGCAACGGGTACCGGCCTCAAGGGAATTGGAATCAGCAACGCCCATTTTACCAGGGAGGTAACAATAATAACTCTTTCTCCAATCAACCTTCCCTTAAAGATCTTGTCCTTGGTCAGGCCAAGATTAATGAGTCTATCTCCAAGAGGCTTGCTGTTAATGATAAGGCTCTAGAGGGCATAAACTCTAAAATAGAAAGTTTGTTCTCCACCTTCCAAAGCCAGCTGAGTTTTAATAAGATGTTAGAAACCCAATTAGCTCAGCTAGCTGCCGCTGTTCTGTCTGGTGATAAGGGGCGAATTCCCGGACAGCCGGATTCGTCATTTGAAAATGTTAAGGCTGTGTACACGAGGAGCGGAAAGGCTACTCGGGACCCGGTTCCCCCTAACCATGCAGGGAAGACAGCAGCACCAAGAAAGGAGACCCCTACTGTGGAAGAAGAGCCAGAAGCCGAACTAGCACCAGCTGGACAGACCGCGCCGCATGAGTTTTACGACTCCAACGTCTTGCCATTCCCGCAGCGTCAAAAGAAACCATCCGCGGACGAACAATTCGCCAGGTTCGTAGAAGTCATACAAAAATTGAATATACATGTGCCTTTGCTGGATGCTATGCAGGTACCGACCTATGCAAAGTATTTGAGGGACATTCTCAACAACAAACGTCCACTCCCAAGTACCGAGGTCGTAAAGCTGACTGAGGAGTGCAGTGCAGCGATCCTAAATAAAGTCCCGGAGAAGAAGAAGGATCCAGGATGTCCCACCATCACATGTACAATCGGGACACAACACTTTGAGCATGCGCTCTGTGATCTAGGAGCAAGTGTCAGCGTAATGCCAAAGGTAGTTTTTGACCGCCTCAACTATACTACCTTGTCTCCTACTCCCATGAGACTGCAGTTGGCCGATTCCACGGTTCGCTACCCGGAGGGGATAGCCGAGGACATTCTGGTACGCATCTGGGATTGCTTCGTTCCTGTCGACTTCGTGGTACTGGACATGGACATGAGCAACGATTCATCGCTCATCCTTGGGCGACCCTTCTTGAGCACGGCAGACGCTCACATTAATGTGGGTGCTGGAGAAATCCATCTCAACATTAATGGAAGGAAGGAGAAGTTTGAGTTCAGGCCAAAAGTGGAACAATGCTCCATGATCAAGATCAAGTACGGGAGAAATAGTCAGAACGTCAAAGAGGTGGAAGTGACACCTCCAGAGAAAGACAACCTAATTAAGTTCATGGAGAAGTTCCGGGAGAAGTATTTCCCCATCCGGTATTATGCAAAGCACAACAAGAAGTCTACACGAGGTGCAAAAGCACAGATGAAGAAAACACCGAAACAGGCTGTCGACCGCCAGAAAAAGGGAAAACAGGTATGGCGGGTTAAATCATCTGTATCTTCATCTCCAGGATCAGATGCGGCTTCGTCAAGTTGAATTCCACAAAGGAGACGTCTTCGCTCGACGACGTAAAACACGAGTCCTGCGCCAATAGGTACATCTGTGTTAATAAGCTAGCTTGGGGGAAAAGCCTCCACCAGGTAAGTTCAAGTAAGTATTATTGAATAAAGTTTTTCGTTCAAATAAAGTTTGTAACTGAGAGCCATCTATATTAATCCCATAAATGTTTTAAGTCTATGCTTAAATCTTTTCCTTTGGATATGATGAAAAGTTGCTCTTATTTCTCTCTTGTACCTATGTTTCAACCTGTTATTCTCTTAAGTTTTGAGTTTGCTGGTCGAGCATGATCTTTTCTGTTATCGTGTCTGTCTGTGGGATGCTCTGGTCTAGGTTGTTGTTAGCTAAGATATGATAAGATCTGAGTGCCCTAAGATCTTACTAAGCTGGACTTGATAACCGGAGTTTTCTCTTCTAAAATAAAACAAAGAGTTCCTTATGGTGATTAAATTCCCTACCAAAGCTCATAATGTTTTGAACCCCTACATAAGCATCTTGTTTTGCAATGAGTTTTGTCAAGGTCACTGTGATTCTTAGAGATTTACTTCATGCTTTTAAAACCAAGGTCACGTACACGCCACAATATACATGTTATACTTCTACTCTGGAAGTGAACATGACACCCATCCATCAGCAAAATAAAAGCTCTACATAAAGTATGGTACTCTTCCCTAACTCTGTTGAAAAAAGAGACATGGAGTTGTAAAAAAAGAGAGAGAGCAAATAAAGGCTCTTAGTTCAAAATAAAGCCATGTCTCTAAAAAGCAACTTTATAAAGAAAAGGGAGAGAGACCTGTAAAAAAGAGCTATCATCTTCTATGCCATACACACACGTGCACATCTTGGTTTGAGAGTATGACTTATTTCTCTTTGAATCCTGATTTTGGCTTTACAATATGTGCATTGCAAGTATGCAATATAGCTCTCCTAGCACAAGCTCCACCTCAATGAGTGACATGAGAGTTGAGAGAGGAAATTGGTAAGGAAATACACCATAAGTGACTTGAGAGTACCACCTAAGGAACTCCACTTGTTGAAAATCCCAAAACCTCCGGTTTGATTGTCAAGCAAGGTAGAAGGAAAGGTGCTTGGTTTAAGTCATTCTAGCCATCAACCGCCCGAGACAATGAGAAGCTACAAGCCCCATGAGAGGCCAAGGTAATAAGGGAAGTATATTTTTCCAGCTTATTCAATCCTTGGTAGAATATCTTGCTGAACCACTTGTACTTTTGAGGAGTAATAAGGAAGCAACTCCTGATCCACTGAGCCTAAAAGTCCTAATCTTTGCTCGGGACGAGCAAGGGTTAAGCTTGAGGGAATTGTTGACGGTCCTTATAACATAAAATCCGACCGTCAATAGGCTCAGAAACCAATAAAGATCAAGGCATTACTTAGACATTAGTATTCAAATAATGGTATACCATGCATATCTGGAATATATTTGAGTACAGAGACTATGGTGCAAAAGATGGGCACAGGCCCAGGTCGGCCGACCTGGCTAGGTCGGGTGACCTAGCCTGAGCCCCAATCAAGCCGATTTCTCACATAGGTCAAAAGCACACTGAGGAAGGATCTTGAATGTTGATTCATGGTCGGTGGAAGTTAAGGATGAAGGATGAGCCACATGTCCATCACATGGATTGAAGGACCCACAACCAGAGACAAATGTACCCAAACCGACGGAACCCAGCTGGAACCAACCTTAGGACCCACCTGTAAGCCTCCCAGAGGAAAGTGGGCCCGAATGGCGGTTATGGGGGGTCGGCCGACCCAGCCAGGTCGGCCGATCCCGGCGTGCGTCCGACTCGGCCATCCTTTGACCCACAACTGTAAACCGCCATGGAGAGTACATCTGAGCCGTGAAGCGCTGAAGACGGTGGATCCAAGGGTCGGCCGACCTGGGTGATTCGGCTGACCTAGGCCCACCTCCCAACGGCCTCAACCGCCTCTGGCTGGCTCTAACCGCCCTTGTGATGCTATAAATACCTGCAAAGGGCGCCGTACTCAATACACACCAGAAGAAGAGCTCTCCTTTGCAACAAGCTTAGTCTTAGTCTTAGTAGTAATAGTCATAGTGTTAGATCTTCTGAAGGGCTTCCGGAGGAGTCTTGGTAAGTTCTAGAGTTCAGTTCTTGTATTCTCTTACTTACTTGTAATACTTTGAGCTTAATGGAAATACCTTCATATTTATGCTGTATGCCTCAGTTATACCTTATCTACTCAGTATATACTACTTATGTCTTACACCTCAATCAAATGAATGTATGTTATGACATTGGCTCAATGTGTCTTTTGGTTGCTCTATTTATTAACGTGATAGATAGAGTTGTATCTCATATTGCAAACATGGTGTTTGGGATATGGAATACTATTGAGGGTACCGCTGCCCCACGGATTAGTAGAGGTAGGCGGCAGGTGGTGACAGCCCTGTCCGTCCTTTGTAATCCTCCACGTACGGGAGTGGGTATTAGGCCTTTATGATAAGACGTCCTACTGTCGTCCCTTGATGAGGAAACCACTGGATACCTCGATGTGTCCTCTTGCATACGATCATTGAATGAGCTTGTATAGGGTATTGTAATATATCCAAGTTCCATAAGTATGATGCTAATGAACCCTTGTTAATCTTCAATAGTGTACTATACCACTTAAGAGTAACATAACGATGAGCAATGAACTTCTGTGTGTCAACCCAATCATCCACTTCTATATCTTTTACCCCTGTTTAGATTATGGTACATTAATAATGTTGTACGTAAGAGCATTGGATGGCACATCTCTCTTCTAACTAAACGCTTTCCCTGCGGATAAACAAATAATGATACTCTGGAATACTCCCGGGTGAAATGCTACAACGTACTTCTGTGCGCTTGCAGAATATCTGTAACGTCTAGATTTACGATGAAGTATCTCTAGTACCATTACTACTCTAAGTAGAGATGCTAAGAAATACCAACAACTGGAAGTTGAGTTTTTGGCACCGGATGTTTCCACTCCAATCAGTTAGACAAAAAACTATGTCTGTTTGAGTTTGGGATCATTTCGTAATTAGTTTTTACAACATCCCGAAATGGGACCGCTTATTGCAATTAATGCACTTTTTTGTGCGTCAGAACTGCATGTTGAGTTATTCACACCGGATGTTTCCACTCCACTCCGTTGTCTCAGAAACCATGTCTGTCTGAGTTTCGGATCCTTTCGTAACTAGTTTTTAGAAGAAACGGGCCCGATTAGTGCAATTAAAGCACCATTTGGTGTGTTCGATCTGCATATTGAGTTTTTCGCACCGGATGTTTCCATTCCACTCCGTTAGACCAAAACAATGTCTGCTTGAGTTTCGGACCATTTCGTCTCCAGTTTTTACAACATCTTGAAATAGGCCCGCTTAGTGCAATTAATTCACCATTCTATGCATCCGAACTGCAAGTATAGTTTTTTGCACCGGATGTTTCCACTCCAATCCGTTGAACCAAAAACCATGTCTGTTTGAGTTTGGCACCCTTTCATAACTAGTTTTGACAACATCCCGAAACGGGCCCAATTAGTGCAATTAATGCACCATTTGGTGCGTCGAAACTGCATATTGAGTTTATCGCACCGGATGTTTCCACTCCACTCCATTGGACCAAAAACCATGTTTGTTTGAGTTTTGGACCATTTCTCACCAGTTTTTACAACATCCCGAAATGGGCCCGCTTAGCAGTTAATGCACCATTTTTTGCGTCCGAACTACATACTGAGTTTTTCTTACCAGATGTTTCCACTCCACTCCGTTAGGCAAAAAACCATGTCTGTTTGAGTTTCGGACCATTTCGTCACCAGTTTTTACACCATCCCGAAACGGGCCCGCTTATTGCAAATAGTGCCCCATTTTGGGCGTCCGAAATGCATGTTGAGGTTTTCGCACCGGATGTTTCCACTAAACTCCGTTAGACCAAAAACCATGTCCGTTTGAGTTTCGGACCATTTCGTCACCAGTTTTTATAACATCCCGAAANACCGGATGTTTCCACTCCACTCCGTTGTCTCAGAAACCATGTCTGTCTGAGTTTCGGATCCTTTCGTAACTAGTTTTTAGAAGAAACGGGCCCGATTAGTGCAATTAAAGCACCATTTGGTGTGTTCGATCTGCATATTGAGTTTTTCGCACCGGATGTTTCCATTCCACTCCGTTAGACCAAAACAATGTCTGCTTGAGTTTCGGACCATTTCGTCTCCAGTTTTTACAACATCTTGAAATAGGCCCGCTTAGTGCAATTAATTCACCATTCTATGCATCTGAACTGCAAGTATAGTTTTTTGCACCGGATGTTTCCACTCCAATCCGTTGAACCAAAAACCATGTCTGTTTGAGTTTGGCACCCTTTCATAACTAGTTTTGACAACATCCCAAAACGGGCCCGATTAGTGCAATTAATGCACCATTTGGTGCGTCGAAACTGCATGTTGAGATTTTCGCACCGGATGTTTTCACTCCACTCCGTTAGATGAAAAACCATGTTTGTTTGAGTTTCGGACAATTTCGTCACAAGTTTTTACAACACCCTGAAATGCAACTGCTTAGTGCAATTAATGCACCATTTTGTGCGTCCGAAATGCATGTTGAGTTTTCTTACCAGATGTTTCCACTCCACTCCGTTAGGCAAAAAACCATGTCTGTTTGAGTTTCGGACCATTTCGTCACCAGTTTTTACACCATCCCGAAACGGGCCCGCTTATTGCAAATAGTGCCCCATTTTGGGCGTCCGAAATGCATGTTGAGGTTTTCGCACCGGATGTTTCCACTAAACTCCGTTAGACCAAAAACCATGTCCGTTTGAGTTTCGGACCATTTCGTCACCAGTTTTTATAACATCCGGAAACGGGCCCGCTTAGTGCATTTAATGCACCGTTTTGTGCGTCCAAACTGCAAGTTGAGTTTTTCACGCCGGATGTTTCAAGTCCAATCCGTTAGACCAAAAACTATGTGTGTTTGAGTTTGGGACTATTTAATAACTAGTCTTTACAACATCCAAAAATGGGCCCGCTTAGTGAAGTTAATGCACCATTTTGTGTGTCCGAACTGCAGGTTGAGTTTTTGGCACCGGATGTTTCCACTCCACTCCGTTAGACAAAAAACGATGTCTGTTTGAGTTTGGGATCATTTCGTAATTAGTGTTTACAACATCCCGAAACGGGACCACTTCGTGCAATTAATGCACTTTTTTGTGTGTCCGAACTGCAGGTTGAGTTTTTGGCACCGGATGTTTCCACTCCAATCTGTTAGACAATAAACTATGTCTGTTTGAGTTTGGGATCACTTCGTAATTAGTTTTTACAACATCCCGAAACGGGACCGCTTATTGCAATTAATGCACTTTTTTGTGCGTCAAATCTGCATGTTTAGTTTTTCGCACCGGATGTTTCCACTCCACTCTGTTGGCCTAGGAACCATGTCTGTTTGAGTTTCAGACCCTTTTGTAACTAGTGCAATCAATGCACCATTTTGTGCGTTCGAACTGCATATTGAGTTTTTGGCACTGGATATTTCCATTCCACTCCGTTAGACCAAAAATAATGTCTGTTTGAGTTTTGGACCATTTAGTCACCAGTTTTTACAATATCCTGAAATAGGCCCGCTTAGTGCAATTAATTCACCATTGTGTGAGTCTGAACTGCAAGTTTAGTTTTTCACACCGGATGTTTCCATTCCAATCCGTTGGACCAAAAACCCTGTCTGTTTGAGTTTGACACCCTCTCGTAGCTAGTTTTGACAACATCCCGAAACGGGCCCGATTTGTGCAATTAATGCACCATTTGGTGCGTCCGAACTGTATATTGAGTTTTTCGCGCCGGATGTTTCCACTCCACTCCGTTAGACCAAAAACCATGTCTGTTAGAGTTTCAGACCATTTCGTAACTAGTTTTCACAACATCCTGAACGGGCCCGCCTAGTGCAATTAAAGCACCATTTGTTGCGTACGAACTGCATATTGAGTTTTTCAAACCAGATGTTTCCACACCACTCCGGTAGACCAAAAACCATGTCAGTTTGTGTTTTAGACCATTTCGTAACTAGTTCTCACAACATCACGAAACGGGCCCGCTTAGTGCAATTAGAGCAACATTTGGCGCGTCGATCTGCATATTGAGTTTTTCTCAATGGATGTTTCCACTCCACTATGTTAAACCAAAAACCATGCCTGTTTGAGTTTTAGACCATTTCTCACCAGTTTTTACAACATCCCGAAACAGACCTACTTAGTGCTGTTAATGCACCATTTTGTGCGTCCAAACTACATATTGAGTTTTTCATACCAGGTGTTTCCACTCCACTCCGTTAGACCAAAACCCATGTCTGTTTGAGTTTTGGACCATTTCGTAACTAATTTTCACAACATCCCGAAACAGCCCCGATTAGTGCAATTAAAGCACCATTTGGTGCGTCCGAACTGCATATTAAGTTTTTCAGACCGGATGTTTCCACTCCACTCAGTTAGACCAAAAACTATATTTGTTTGAGTTTCAGACCATTTCGTCACCTATTTTTACACCATCCCGAAACAGGTCCGCTTATTGCAAATACTGCCCTATTTTGTGCGTCCGAAATGCTTGTAGAGTTTTTCGCTCTGGATGTTTCCACTAAACTCCGTTAAACCAAAAATCATGTCCGTTTGAATTTTGGACCATTTCGTCACCGGTTTTTACAACATCCCGAAACCGACCCACTTAGTGCAATTAATTCACCATTCTATGCGTCCGAACTGCAAGTTGAGTTTTTCGCCATGAATGTTTCAACTCCAATCTGTTTGACCCAAAACTATGTCTGTTTGAGTTTGGGACCCTTTCGTAACAAGTTTTTACAACATCCCGAAACGGGCCCGATTAGTGCAATTAGTGCACCATTTGGTGCGTCCGAACTGCATTTTGCATTTTTCGCACCGGAAGTTTCCACTCCAATCCATTAGGCAAAAAACTATGTCTGTTGAGTTTGGGACCATTTCATAATTAGTTTTTACAACATCTCGAAACGGGACCGCTTAGTGCAATTAATGCACTTTTTGGTGCGTCAGAACTGCATGTTGAGTTTTTCACACCGGATGTTTCCACTCCACTGCGTTAGACCAAAAACCATGTCTGTTTGAGTTTTGAACTATTTCGTCACCAGTTTTTTCAACATCCCGAAACGGGCCCGCTTAGTGCAATTAATTCACCATTTTGTGCCTCCGAACTGCAAGTTGAGATTTTCCCGTCGGATGTTTCCACTCCAATCCGTTAGACCAAAAACCATGTCTGTTTGAGTTTGGGACTATTTCATAACTAGTCTTTACAACATCTGGAAACGGGCCCGCTTAGTGCAGTTAATGCACCATTTTGTGCGTCCGAACTGCAAGTTGAGTTTTTCGTGCCGGATGTTTCCACTCCAATCCGTTAGACCAAAAACCATGTCTGTTTGAGTTTGGCACTATTTCATAACTAGTCTTTACAACATCCAAAAACGGGCCCGCTTAGTCAAGTTAAGGCACCATTTTGTGTGTCCGAACTGCAAGTTGAGATTTTGGCACCGGATGTTTCCACTTCAATCTGTTAGACAAAAAACTATGTCTGTTTGAGTTTGGCATCGTTTCGTAATTAGTTTTTACAACATCCTGAAACGGGACCGCTTATTGCAATTAATGCACTTTTTTGTGCGTTAGAACTGCATGTTGAGTTTTTCGCACCGAATGTTTCCAGTCCACTACGTTAGACCAAAAACCATGTCTGTTTGAGTTTCAGACTATTTCGTCACTAGTTTTTACAACATCCTGACACGGGCCCGCTTAGTGCAATTAATTCACCATTTTGTGCCTCCGAGCTGCAAGTTGAGTTTTTCACGCCGGATGTTGCCACTCCAATCCGTTAGACCAAAAACCATATCTGTTTGAGTTGGGGACTATTTCATAACTAGTCTTTACAACATCCGAAAATGGGCCCGCTTAGTGCAGTTAATGCATATTTTATGCGTCCGAACTGCAAGTTGAGTTTTTGGCACCAGATGTTACCACTCCACTCTGTTAGTCAAAAAACCATGTCTGTTTGAGTTTGGGATCATTTCATAATTATTGTTTACAACATCCCGAAACGGGACCGTTTAGTGCAATTAATGCACTTTTTTGTGTGTCACAACTGCACGTTGAGTTTTTCGCACTGGATGTTTCCACTTCATTCCGTTGGCCCACAAACCATGTCTGATTGTGTTTCGGACCCTTTCGTAACAAGTATTTACAACATCCCGAAACGGGTCCGATTAGTGCAATTAATGCACTTTTTTGTGGTTCAGAACTACATGCTGAGTTTCTCGCACCGAATGTTTCCACTCCACTCCGTTGGCGCTAAAACTAAGTCTGTTTGAGTTTCAGACCCTTTCGTTACTAGTTTTTACAATATCCCGAAACGGGCCCAATTAGTCCAATTAATGCACCATTTGGTGCTTTGGAACTGCATATTGAGGTTTTCGCACTGGATGTTTCCATTCCACTCTGTTAGACTAAAAGCAATGTCTGTTTAAGTTTTGGACCATTTCGTCACCTGTTTTTACAACATCCCAAAATGGGCCCGCCCAGTGCAATTAATTCACCATTCTGTGCGTCTGAACTGCAAGTTGAGTTTTTCGCACTGGATGTCTCCACTGCAATTCGTTGGACTCAAAACCATGTCTGTTTGAGTTTGGCACCCTTTCATAACTAGTTTTTATAACATCCCAAAACGGGCCCTATTAGTGCAATTAATGCACCATTTGGTGCGTTCGAACTACATATTGAGTTTTTCGCACCGGATGTTTCCACTCCGCTCCGTTAGACCAAAAGCCATGTCTGTTTGAGTTTCAGACTATTTCGTAACTAGTTTTCACAACATCCTAAAACGGGCCCGCCTAGTGCAATTAAAGCACCATTTGTTGCGTCTGAACTGCATATTGAGTTTTTCAAACCAGATGTTTCCACACCACTCCGTTAGACCAAAAACCATGTCAGTTTGAGTTTTAGACCATTTCGTAACTAGTTCTTAGAACATCACGAAATAGGCTCGCTTAGTGCGATTAAAGCAACATTTGGTGCGTCCGAACTACATATTGAGTTTTTCTCAATGGATGTTTCCACTCCACTCCGTTAGACCAAAAACATGTCTGTTTGAGTTTCAGATCATTTCTCACCAGTTTTTACAACATCCCAAAATGGGACCGCTTAGTGCAGTTAATGCACCATTTTGTGCGTCCGGATTACACATTGAGTTTTTCATACCAGATGTTTCCACTCCACTCCGTTAGACCAAAAACCATGTCTGTTTGAGTTTTGGACCATTTCGTAACGAGCTTTCACAACATCCCGAAACAGCCCCGATTAGTGCAAATAAAGCACATTTTGGTGCGTCCGAACTTCATACTGAGTTTTTCGCACCGAAAGTTTCCACTCCACTACGTTAGACCAAAAACCATGTCTGTTTGAGTTACGGAGCATTTCGTCACTAGTTTTTAGACCATCCCGAAAAGGGCCCACTTATTGCAAATACTGCACCATTTTGTGCATCCGAAATGCATGTTGAGTGTTTCGCACCGGATGTTTCCACTAAACTCCATTTAACGAAAAACCATGTCCGTTTGAGTTTCGGACCATTTCGTCACCGGTTTTTACAACATCCTGAAATGGGCCCACTTAGCGCAATTAATTCACCATTCTATACGTTCGAACTGCAAGTTGAGTTTTTCGCCCCAAATGTTTCAACTCCAATCTGTTGGACACAAAACCATGTCTGTTTGAGTTTGGGACCCTTTCTTAACTAGTTTTTACAACATCTCGAAACGGGCCCAATTAGTGCAATTAGTGTACCATTTGGTGCATTCGAACTGCATTTTGAGTTTTTCGCACCGGAAGTTTCCACTTCAATCCATTAGACAAAAAACTATGTCTGTTTGTGTTTGGGACCATTTCGTAATTAGTTTTTACAACATCCCAAAACGGGACCGCTTAGTGCAATTGATGCACTTTTAGGTGCGTCAGAACTGCATGTTGAGTTTTTCACACCGGATGTTTCCACTCCACTACGTTAGACCAAAAACCATGTCTGTTTGAGTTTCGGACTATTTCGTCACCTGTTTTTTCAACATCCCGAAACGGGCCAACTTAGTGCAATTAATTCACCATTTTGTGCCTCCGAACAGGAAGTTGAGGTTTTCGCGTCGGATGTTTCCACTCCAATCCGTTAGACCCAAAACCATGTCTGTTTGAGTTTGGGACTATTTCATAACTAGTCTTTACAACATCTAGAAATGGGCACGCTTAGTGCAGTTAATGCACAATTTTGTGCGTCTGAACTGCAAGTTGAGTTTTTCGCACCGGATGTTTCCACTCCAATCCGTTAGACCAATAAACATGTTTGTTTGAGTTTGGCACTATTTCATAACTAGTCTTTACAGCATCCAAAAACGGGCCCGCTTAGTCAAGTTAATGCACCATTTTGTGTGTCCGAACTGCAAGTTGACATTTTGGCACCGGATGTTTCCACTCCAATCTGTTAGAAAAAAACTATGTCTGTTTGAGTTTGGGATCATTTCGTAATTAGTTTTTACAACATCCCGAAATGGGACCGCTTATTGCAATTAATGCACTTTTTTGTGCTTCAGAACTGCATGTTGAGTTTTTCGCATCGGATGTTTCCACTAAACTACGTTAGACCAAAAACCATGTCTATTTGAGTTTCGGACTATTTCGTCACTAGTTTTTACAACATCCCGAAACGGGCCCGCTTTGTGCAATTAATTCACCATTTTGTGCCTCCAAGCTGCAAGTTGAGTTTTTCATGCCGGATGTTGCCACTCCAATCCGTTAGACCAAAAACCATGTCTGTTTGAGTTTGGGACTATTTCATAACTAGTCTTTACAACATCCGGAAACGGGCCCGCTTAGTGCAGTTAATGCACCATTTTGTGCGTCCGAACTGCAAGTTGAGTTTTTGGCACCGGTTGTTTCCACTCCACTCCGTTAGACAAAAAACTATGTCCGTTTGAGTTTGGGATCATTTTGTAATTAGTGTTTACAACATCCCGAAACGGGACCACTTCGTGCAATTAATGCACTTTTTTGTGCGTCAGAACTGCATGTTGAGTTTTTTGCACTGGATGTTTCCACTCCACTCCATTGGCCCAGAAACCGTGTCTGTTTGAGTTTCAGACCCTTTCATAACTAGTATTTACAACATCCCGAAACGGGTCCGATTAGTGCAATTAATGCACTTTTTTGTGGGTCAGAACTACATGTTGAGTTTCTCGCACCGGATGGTTCCACTCCACTCCGTTGGCCCAGGAACAATGTCTGTTTGAGTTTTGGACCCTTTTGTAACTAGTTTTTACAACATCCCGAAACGGGCCCAATTAGTCCAATTAATGCACCATTTGGTGCGTTCGAACTGCATATTGAGGTTTTCGCACCGGATGTTTCCATTCCACTCAGTTAGACTAAAGCAATGTCTGTTTAAGTTTCGGACCATTTTGTCACCACTTTTAACAACATGCCAAAATGGGCCCGCTTAGTGCAATTAATTCACCGTTCTGTGCGTCTGAACTGCAAGTTGAGTTTTTCACACCGGATGTTTCCACTTCAATCCGTTGGACTAAAAACCATGTCTGTTTGAGTTTGACACCCTTTCATAACTAATTTTTACAACATCCCGAAACGGGCCTTATTAGTGCAATTAATGCACCATTTGGTGCATCCGAACTGCATATTGAGTTTTTCGCACCGGATGTTTCCACTCGACTCCGTTAGACCAAAAACCATATCTATTTGAGTTTGAGACCATTTCGTAACTAGTATTCACAACATCCTGAAATGGGCCCGCCTAGTGCAATTAAAGCACCATTTGTTGTGTCCGAACTGCATATTGAGTTTTTCAAACCAGATGTTTCCACACCACTCCGTTAGACCAAAAACCATGTCAGTTTGAGTTTTAGACCATTTTGTAACTAGTTCTCACAACATCATGAAACCAGCCCGCTTAGTGCGATTAAAGCAACATTTGGTGCGTCCGAACAACATATTGAGTTTTTCTCAATGGATGTTTCCACTCCACAACATTAGACCAAAAACATGTCTGTTTGAGTTTCAGACCATTTCTCACCAGTTTTTACAACATCCCGAAACGGGACCGCTTAGTGCAGTTAATGCACCACTTTGTGTGTCCGGACTACACATTGAGTTTTTCATACAGATGTTTCCACTCCACTCAGTTAGACCAAAAACCATGTCTATTTGAGTTTCGGACCATTTCGTATCTAGGTTTCACAACATCCTGAAATGGCCCCGATTAGTGCAAATAAAGCACCTTTTGCTGCGTCCGAACTGCATACTGAGTTTTTCGCACCGGAAGTTTTCACTCCACTCCGTTAGACCAAAAACCATGTCAGTTTGAGTTTCAGACCATTTCGTCACCAGTTCATACACCATCCCAAAACGGGCCCGCTTATTGCAAATATTGCCCCATTTTGTGCGTCCGAAATGCATGTTGAGTTTTTTGCACTGTCCACTAAACTCCGTTAAACCAAAAACCATGTCCGTTTGAGTTTCGGACCATTTCGTCACCGGTTTTTACAACATCCTCAAGCGGGCCCACTTAGTGCATTTAATTCAACATTCTATGCGTCCGAACTGCATGTTGAGTTTTTCGCCCTGAATGTTTCAACTCCAATACGTTGGACCCAAAACCATGTCCGTTTGAGTTTGGGACCCTTTCATAGCTAGTTTTTACAACATCCCGAAACGGGCCCGATTAGTGCAATTAGTGCACCATTTGGTGCGTCCGAACTGCATTTTGAGTTTTTCGCACCGGATGTTTCCACTCCACTACGTTAGACCAAAAACCATGTTTGTTCAAGTTTCGCACCATTTCGTCACCAGTTTTTACAACATCTCAAAATGGGCCCACTTAGTGCAATTAATTCACCATTCTATGCGTCTGAACTGCATTTTGAGCTTTCATGCCGGATGTTTCCACTCCAGTCCGTTAGACCAAAAACCTTGTCTATTTGAGTTTGGGACTATTTCATAACTAGTCTTTACAACATCCGAAAATGGGCATGCATAGTGCAATTAATGCAACATTTGGTGCGTCCGAAATGCATATTGAGTTTTTCGCACCAGATGTTTCCACTCCACTCTGTTAGACCGAAAACCATGTCTGTTTGAGTTTCGGACCATTTCGTAACTAGTTTTCACAACATCCGGAAACGGCCCGCTTATTGCATATAATGCCCCAATTTGTGCGTCCGAAATGCATGTTTATTTTTTGCACCGGATGTTTCCATTCCACTCCGTTAGACCAAAAACCATGTCTGTTTGAGTTTCTAAGCATTTCATAACTAGTTTCACAACATCCCAAAACGGGCATGCTTACTGCAATTAAAGCACCATTTGGTGCGTCCGAACTGCAGATTGAGTTTTTTCGCACCGAATGCTTCCACTCGATTCCATTAGACCAAAAACCATGTCTGTCTGAGTTTCAGACCATTTCGTCGCCAGTTTTTCTAACATCCCGAAACAGGCCCTCAGTGCAGTTAATGCACCATTTTGTGCGTCCAAACTGCAAGTTGAGTTTTTGGCACTGGATGTTTGCACTCCAATCTGTTAGACAAAAAACTATGTCTGTTTGAGTTTGGATCATTTCGTAACTAGTTTTTACAGCATCCCGAACCCGGACCGCTTAGTGCAATTAATGCACTTTTTTGTGCGTTAGAATGCATGTTGAGTTTTTCACGCCGGATGTTTCCACTCCAACCCCTTAGACCAAAAACCATGTCTGTTTGAGTTTCGGACCATTTCGTCACCAGTTTTTACACCATCCCGAAAACGAGCTCGCTTATTGCAAATACTGCCCCATTTTGTGCGTCCGAAATGTATGTTGAGTTTTTCGCAATGGATGTTTCCACTAAACTTCGTTAGACCAAAAACCATGACCGTTTGTGTTTCGGACCATTTCATCACCGGTTTTTACAACATCCCAAAATGGGCCCACTTAGTGCAATTAATTCACCATTCTATGCGTCCGAACTGCAAGTTGAGTTTTTCGCACCGGATGTTTCAACTCCAATCTGTTGGACCCAAAACCATGTCCGTTTGAGTTTGGGACCCTTTCGTAACTAGTTTTTACAACATCCCGAAGTGGGCCCAATTAGTGCAATTAATGCACCATTTGATGCGTCCGAACTGCATATTAAGTTTTTCACATAGGATGTTTCCACTCCACTCCGATGGCCCAGAAACCATGTCTGTTTGAGTTTTGGACCCTTTTGTAACTAATTTTCACAACATCCAGAAATGGGCCCGCTTATTGCATATAATGCCCCAATTTGTGTGTCCGAAATGCATGTTTAGTTTTCGCGCCGAATGTTTCCACTCCATTCCGTTAGACCAAAAACCATGTTTGTTTGAGTTTCTGAGCATTTCGTAACAAGTTTCATAGCATCCCAAAACAGGCACGCTTAGTGCAATTAAAGCACCATTTGGTGCGTTCGATCTGCATATTGAGTTTTTCACACCGGATGTTTCCACTCAACTCCGTTAGACCAAAAACCATATCTCTCTGAGTTTCGGACCATTTCATCGCCAGTTTTTATAACATCCCGAAACAGGCCCGCTTAGTGTAGTTAATGCAAAATTTTGTGCATCCGAACTACAAGTTCAGTTTTTGGCACCGGATGTTTCCACTCCAATCCGTTAGACAAAAAACTATGTCTGTTTGAGTTTGGGATCATTTCGTAACTAGTTTTTACAACATCCCGAAACCGGACTGCATAGTGCAACTAATGCACTTTTTTGTGCGTCAGAATGCATGTTGAGTTTTTTGCGCCGTAAGTTTCCTCACAAATCCATTAGACCAAAAACCATGTCTGTTTGAGATTGGGACTATTTCATAACTAGTCTTTACAACATCCGGAAACAGGTCCGCTTAGTGCAATTAATGCAGCATTTGGTGCGTTCGAACTGCATATTGAGTTTTTCGCACCAGATGTTTCTACTCCACTCCGTTAGACCAAAAATCATGTCTGTTTGAGTTTCGGACCATTTCATCACCAGTTTTTACACCATCCTGAAACTGGCTCGCTTATTGCAAATACTGCCCCATTTTGTGCGTCCGAAATGTATGTTGAGTTTTTCGCAACGGATGTTTCCACTAAACTCCGTTAGACCAAAAACCATGACCGTTTGAGTTTCGGACCATTTTGTCACCGGTTTTTACGACATCTCGAAACAGGCCCACTTAGTGAAATTAATTCACCATTCTATGCGCCGAACTGCAAGTTGAGTTTTTCGCACCGGATATTTCAACTCCAATCTGTTGGACCCAAAACCATGCCCGTTTGAGTTTGGGACCCTTTCGTAACTAGTTTTACAACATCCCGAAGTGGGCCCGATTAGTGCAATTAATGCACCATTTGGTGCATCCGAACTGCATATTAAGTTTTTCACACAGGATGTTTCCACTCCACTCCGATGGCCCAGAAATCATGTCAGTTTGAGTTTCGGACTCTTTCGTAACTAGTTTTTACAACATCCCAAAACGGACCCGATTAGTGCAATTAATGCACCATTTGGTGCGTCCGAACTGCACATTAAGTTTTTCGCACCGAATGTCCACTCCGTTAGACCAAAATCAATGTCTGTTTGAGTTTCAGACCATTTCGTCAGCAGTTTTTACAACATTCCGAAATGGGCCCGCTTAGTGCAATTAATTCACCGTTCTATGCGTCCGAACTACAAGTTGAGTTTTTCACAACGGATATTTCCACTCCAATCCGTTGGACCAAAAACCATGTCTGTTTGAGTTTGGCACCCTTTCGTAACTAGTTTTTACAACATCCCAAAACGGGCCCGATTAGTGCAGTTAATGCACCATTTGGTGCTTCCGAACTGCGTATTGAGTTTTTTGGACCGGATGTTTCCACTCCACTCCGTTAGACCAAAAACCATGTCTATTTGAGTTTCAGAGCATTTCGAAACTAGTTCTCACAACATACCGATACGGGCCCGCCTAGTGCATTTAATGCACTATTTGTTGCGTCCAAACTGCATATTGAGTTTTTCCAACCAGATGTTTCCACACCACTCCGTTAGACCAAAAACCATGTTTGTTTGGGTTTCAGACAATTTCATAACTAGTTCTCACAGCATCTCGAAACATGCCCGCTTAGTGCAATTAAAGCAACATTTGGTGTGTCCGAACTACATTTTTAGTTTTTCTCACCAGATGCAAGAAGAAGAGGAAGAACAACAGCATGAGTTACTGCAAATCAGGCGGCAGTTGGAAGAACTAAGGCAAGCGAATCAGAGAAGATTGAACAACACAAATTCCAGAACTGCTAAGCTCTGAGCAGAGCTTGAAAAAGCCAAGAAACAAGTTGCTGAGTTACAGACCAAGCTCAATGAGACAATTGCCTTCACTAATGCCGCAGCGAATCATGTCTCCACTTCAGGAACAGGATTAGAAACGTTACACACTTGTCCCATTGATCATACTTGTCCTTTATCAGAAAGTCTGCAACTGGCAAGATGGCCGCCTTCGTACAAGCCCATCGCTTTACCAAGATACAATGGCCTCACCGATCCCAAGCAATTTCTCATGAGCTACAAAGCCGCAATAGCTTCGGCAGGAGGAGATGATGTGGTGTTAGGAAAATCATTCATCATTGTTTGCGATGGCACTGCAATGAACTGGTACACAAAGCTGCCAGGATTATCAATCAACAGTTGGTATGATTTGAAAAGAGAGCGGATCAAGAACTTTAGCATCATGGGGCACAAAGCACTCTCATATGCAGAATTGACACTACACCAACAGCCGAAGGAACCATTGGAAGATTACTTTCGCAGGTTCGTAGGCTTAAGAGCTCAGGCTCCTCATATTCCTGATGAAGTAGCCAAGTTCGCAGCTATTCAGGGGCTTCGCCCAGGCCCATTTGCGCAGCATATTGCAATGGAAACACCAGTAACTCTTGGACATCTCCATGAGGAGTTTAAGAAATACTGTTCATCAGACAATGACAACCGAAGGCGAATTGCCAGAGAAGCTATCATGAAGAACCAGTATGAGTCCCAAAACAGGCAACATCACCACAACCAACACCACTACCAAAATTATTCATCCCAAACCATCATGAGTGTCAAAAGTTCACCTTCATCCCAAGAAAACAAGCCTTTCCATCAAGAAAACAATTATTCAAACCCAAGGGGTAAGCTTACCCAAAGAGGAGGAAGAACTGGCAGAGGCCGAGGAAGAGGAAGACGCCCGCCTTCGGGTCCAGAATTGTTCTGCCAATACCACAACAAGAACCACACTCATGGCAGTGAGCAGTGCTGAGATATCAAGAAAACCATCGAGAAGCTGGAAGCAGAAAAAATCCAAGCTATCCAAGCTACCCAAGCGAAGCCACTTTCGGCTCTGGTTTCATCCACCAGCACCCAAACCATACAAACCCAACCCATACAGCCATATTGCCCAGTCAGCCATATTGCCCAGTTTACCCTTCCTTAAACTCAAGCATTGTCCACCCAACAACAACAATGGCAATTCAATATTCGCCTTCGCCTCAATCATTCCAACACTATTATCCACAAACCATGTATCCACATCTATACCCTCAAACTTCCCAACCTATCCCAAACAAAGATATCAAGGTAGAAGAACTGCCACCACCACCTCAAAAACCACAAGACCCAAACCCACCAACACCTCTCCCTAGTTATGTCCTCATTATGCAAATAACTGGAGGATCCTCACTTACTTTCGAAATGAAGAAGCAAATAAAGAGTTACTTTTGACAAGTAAATAACATCTCAGTGGATGGGCCATACAAGAAATCAGAATGGTCTCACATGCCAATTACCTTCACCGAAGAAGACCTGAAGCTCCACAATTTCCCACACAATGACGCAATGTCAATCGAAGCCAACGTTGCTGGCTAGACGCTTGGGAAAGTGCTAGTGGACACAGGCAGCTCCGCTGATATCATCCTAGCAAAAACACTCAGATCAATGACCAACATCAACCCAGATAACCTGGAACCATCCGACACACTATTGGTTGGCTTCGGGGGGAAGCGTACACCAACATTGGGGAAAATTACTCTCCCAGTATCCTTTGGTGACACCTCAAACGCAAGAACTGAGTACATTACCTTTGACATCGTTGACATGTTCTTTGACTATAATGTTATCTTCGGCAGAGGAGTCATAAATGCCTTCGACATTATCATAACACAAGCTTTCTTATGCATGAAAATGTCGGCACTCAAAGGGGTCATCACCGTCTTCAGTAATCAAACAGAAGCAAGAAAAATAGAATACGCCAGCACTCCAGTCCAGCGCAATGTGCACTTGCTTCAAGAAAGAGAACCAATCTACCCAGAGGAAAAGCCAAACACCGACAAAGATAGCAAAAGAATGCAAGAAGCAACAGAGACGAAGCAGGTGCAGTTACAGCCTGACGTCTTCGACAGAAAAGTAATTATTGGTTCAGACATCGAACCAGATGAAGAAGATAGACTTATTGAGTTCTTAAGAAATAACAAAGATGCCTTCGCATGGTCAAGCAAAGATTTGCCAGGTGTAGACAGAAGTATAATTGAATACAAACTCGCAATTAGCCCAGATATGAGGCCAAAGAAGCAGAAGCTATGGAAAATGTCCGAAGAGAAAGTGAATGCTGTAAAAGCCAAAGTGCAAAGGTTGCTCGATGCCAATGTCATACGCGAAGTAAAATACCCTACCTGGCTAGCAAACACTGTACCAGTTCAGAAGAAAAATGGCAAATGGAGGATGTGCATTGACTTTACTGACCTCAACAAAGCTTGCCCAAAAGATGATTTTCCACTTCCAAGGATCGATAAAATTGTTGACCAAGCAGCAGCAAGTGAGATGATGTCCTTATTAGATTGTTTCTCCGGTTACCATCAAATATGGATGAAGAAAGAAGATGAAGAAAAAACCAGCTTCATCACTCCTGTTGGCACATTCTGTTTCATCAGAATGCCCGAGGGGCTTCACAATGCAGGCACCACTTTTTGCCGCATGTCAAACAGTTCAAAACTATACTCGCATATGTTGATCATATCTTGGTAAAGAGTATCAAAAGACAAGATCACATCTCATACTTGGCAGTTGCCTTCGCAAGAATGAGAGAGGCTACTCTTAAACTCAACCCGGAGAAGTGTGTCTTCGGTGTGACCAAAGGAAAGATACTTGGCTGTCTAGTATCAGCAAATGAGATCGAAGCCAATCCAGACAAGATTAATGCAATACTTGACATGGAGGAGCTAAAATGTATAAGAGATGTTTAGAAGCTCTCTGGCAGAATTGCCGCACTCAACAGATTCATTGCAAAAGCAGCCGAGCGAAGCCTGCCCTTCTTCGCAACTCTCAGAAATGCATCAAAGTTTGAGTGGGGAGAAGAGTAGTCGAAAGCATTCCAAGAATTAAGGCAGTACTTGATGCAGCTTATGAAGCTGACAGTACCAGATCCAAAGGCACCCCTAATACTATACATTACAGCTTCGCAATCAGCTATGAGTGCAGCGCTAATTGCGGAAAAGCTGATAGATGGAAGGAAAGTGCAGCAACCAGTGTATTATGTTTCTGAGGCATTGGTAGGATTGAAGCTGTTTTACATAGAAATCGAGAAGATGATCTATGCTGTGGTAATGGCCTCCAGAAAGCTACACCATTATTTTGAGGGACACAACATCAAGGTGCTCACAGACCAACCAATAAAAGAGTTGCTAAGCAACAAAGAAGCTTCGGTTAGATTGCGTAAATGGGCAGCTGAGCTGTCAGAATATGTGGTGGATTTTGAATGAAGAATAGCCATCAAATCACAAGTCCTAGCTAATTTCGTAGCAGAATGGACATCGCCTTCGGCAGAGAATCGGCCCAGAGAAGAAACCTGGCTAATACATTGTGATGGAGCTTGGGGGGGACAAAGGAGCAGGCATTGCAGCAATCATCAAATCACCTTCGGGCATGAAAATGAGATATGCAGCAAATCTAGAATTCTGCAGAAGCAACGACAGTAGCACGAACAAAAAACACAAATAAGCAAACAAAAAAATGCAAATAAGCAAATGAAGCAATATGGAGGAAAACAAATGAAGCAATGTAATAATGGGAAAAATAAAGCTTACTTGCGACCGAATGGGAATAGAAGCTAAGAACAGGAAGTTCTCCCAAAAGGGATCAAAAGCGTCAGCAACAAGCTAGCAGCAAAAAGCGCAAACGAAGGAAGTAAAGTCACCCCCCTTCAGTCCTATTTATAGGGGGTGAAAAAATATGACCGTTAACCGTCTCAGTAAGCGACCCGTCGCGTTCATTTAAAATCAACGAAGCTGAACAAAAACA
>CM014278.1:24797624-24821639 GCA_004135705.1 Alloteropsis semialata | reverse complement strand
AAAAACCATGTCTGTTTCAGTTTCAGACAATTTTGTAACTAGTTCTCACAACATTCCGAAACGAGCCCGCTTAGTGCAATTAAAGACACATTTGGTGCATCCAAACTGCATATTGAGTTTTTCTCACCGGATGTTTCCACTCCACTCCGTTAGACCAA
The DNA here is from genome assembly GCA_004135705.1 of Alloteropsis semialata. NCBI lineage: Eukaryota > Viridiplantae > Streptophyta > Magnoliopsida > Poales > Poaceae > Alloteropsis > Alloteropsis semialata. Next base: position 24,821,481 of record CM014278.1, on the reverse strand, counting down.
AAAACATGTCTGTTTGAGTTTTGGACCATTTCGTCACTAGTTTTTACAATATCCCGAAATGGGCTGGCTTAGTGCAGTTAATGCACCATTTTGTGCGTCCGAACTGCATATGGAGTTTTTTCGGACCAGATGTTTCCACTCAACTCCGTTAGACCAAAAACCATGTCTGTTTGAGTTTCGGACCATTTTGTAACTAGTTTTTACAACATCCCGAAATGGGCCCGATTAGTGCAATTAATGCACCATTTGGTGCATCCAAACTGCATATTGAGGTTTTCGCATCGGATGTTTCCACTTCACTCCATTAGACCAAAAAGCATGTCTATTTGAGTTTCAGATCATTTCATAACTAGTTTTCACAACATACCGATACGGCCCACCTAGTGCAATTAAAGCACCATTTGTTGCGTCCGTACTGCATATTGAGTTTTTCCAACCAGATGTTTCCACACTACTCCGCTAGACCAAAAACCATGTCTGTTTCAGTTTCAGACAATTTCGTAACTAGTTCTCACAACATCCCGAAACGGGCCCGCTTAGTGCAATTAAAGCAACATTTGGTGCATCCGAACTGCATATTGAGTTTTTCTCACCGGATGTTTCCACTCCACTCCGTTAGACCAAAAAACATGTCTGTCTGAGTTTCGGACCATTTCGTCACTAGTTTTTACAATATCCCGAAACGGGCCGGCTTAGTGCAGTTAATGCACCATTTTGTGCGTCCGAACTGCATATTGAGTTTTTTCGCACCAGATGTTTCCACTCAACTCCGTTAGACCAAAAACCATGTATGTTTGAGTTTCAGACCATTTTGTAACAAGTTTTCACAACATCCCGAAACGGGCCCGATTAGTGCAATTAAAGCACCATTTGGTGCGTCCGAACTGCAAATTGAGTTTTACACCGGATGTTTCCACTCCACTCCGTTAGACCAAAAACCATGTCTATTTGAGTTTCGGGCCATTTCGTCACCAGTTTTTACAACATCCCGAAACGGGCCTGCTTATTCCGAATAATGCCCAATTTTGTGCGTCCGAAATGCATGTTGAGTTTTTCGCACCGGATGTTTTCACTCCACTCCGTTAGACCAAAAACCATGTCCGTTTGAGTTTCGGATTCGTCACCAATGTTTACAATATCCCAAAATGGGCCCACTTAGTGCAATTAATTCACCATTCTATGCGTCCAAGCTGCAAGTTGAGTTTTTGGCACCGAATGTTTCCACTCCAATCTGTTGGACCCAAAACCATGTTTGTTTGAGTTTGGGACCCTTTCGTGACTAGTTTTTACAACATCCCAAAACGGGCCCGATTAGTGCACCATTTGGTGCGTCCGAATTGTATAGTGAGTTTTTCACACCTGATGTTTCCACTCCACTACGTTAGACCAAAAACCATGTCTGTTTGAGTTTCGGACCATTTCATCACCAGTTTTTACAACATCCCGAAACGAGCCCACTTAGTGCAATTAAATCACCATTTTGTGCGTCCGAACTATAAGTTGAGTTTTTCGCGCTAGATGTTTCCACTCCAATCCGTTAGACAAAAAACCATATCTATTTGAGTTTGGGACTATCTCATAACTAGTTTTTACAACATCCGAAAATGGGCTCACTTAGTGCAATTAATCCACCATTTGGTGTGTCCGAACTGCATATTGAGTTTTTCGCACCAGATGTTTCCACTCCACTCCGTTTGTCAGTTTTTTATAAGGATTAGCCTACTTTGGGGGTCCCCAAGGTAGTGATTTGTGCCATGGGGGATCACCGGACCTGGAACCTGAAGGTAAACACGGGACACAAGACATGATTTAGACAGGTTCGGGCCGCCAAAGCAGCGTACCCTATGTCCTGTATGGAGTATTGTATATTGCGCCGTGCGCTGAGGTATATGAGGTATGAGGATTAGCCCTCATGTTATGCCTACCGATCTAGGAACCCCTACCCTCCTTTATATACTCCAAGGGGCGGGATTACTAGTCGGTTACAGGGTAGGAGTCCTAGTAGGAGTACAGGGGAATTCTAATAGGAGTCTGCCTTCTTCGTTCCTTGCAGATACCGGGGATTCTATACCCGACAAGCCCCCGAGTGCTTCATAGCCGTATGCAGCAGTCTTCGAGTACTTTTCAGGCCCTCAAAACCCGAAGCTTCTTATCTAGCCTCGCCATTTGCTAAAGAAAAATCTCCTGATCAATCATTAGTGATGTCCCTAAAGCCAGAGGAGAAAAGTGCCAAGGTTGTACTGCCAGATCTGACGCCTTTAGGCCCGATCATCACTTCGCTCTCTGTAGCCGAGGAGCAGTGGCGCTTGCTGAGCGCTCGGGCTCGTGATGCAGAGGCATCCGCAACGAGGCTGGAGGCCCTGGTCGCTCTTCTGAAGACCAAGAAAGAAGGTATTGATATTCCCTTTGATTTTTATCCTTGCGTTATAGGCCATTATTTGATCTTGCTTCTTTCATACTATAGACAATTCCAAGAGCATCGAGCTGCTGCAGAAGAAAATCTTGGATCTGGAAGGCCGTCTTGTAGTTCGGGATGAAGAGGTGGCAGCGCTCAATGCCAAGCTTAAGGCCTCCGAGGTGCGCAATCTGACTTTGGAGATCAGGCTCACGGAAGGTGTTGTAGTTGTTGCGACCCACACCTTGGGGCGATGAAGAGCCATGTTCCAGAAGTTGATGCTGCGGTGCTCTCGCAAGGTTTTAGGTGCTCGGCAGAGGAGGCTAAGGTGATGTTAGAAGATCTCTATCTCTTGGTCGAACCCTTTGTTCAGAAGCTTGGTCTTCACCTGTCTGATTCGGAAGACTCGTCCTAAACTTGATATGGATTCCTGTAATAGGGCAAAAACTTGTGGTTAATCTGTGAACTTTATTCCTTTTGATGAACATATGCTTGCATCTTTCATGTAGGAATTAGAGCTATTCGGGCTTTTACGCCGCCTTTTAAATGATAGCATTAATGTAGCTAAATATTCCATTACCACGAGCTATTTTGGGATTGTTTAGTCACTGAGATGCGAGCGGTCTTCTGAACCATGTAACCCCTTGTAGTCATAGTGTCTGGTATTTTTACCGTAGCCTTGCCATTTTATTTAAAAAGCTTAATCCTTGTGAGGTAATGGTACCATAGTAGCCCCCGGGCTCTTTTTTAGTATGTAGTCATGCTAGAAGAGAGTCGAGAAGTACTTCACAAAGATTACCTGGATAGAAGGGAAGCCCCCAAGCATGGCGCTTGGGTGCTACAGAATAGGTCTGAAAATTTTCAGCATGGTAGTCCCCCGCTCTTTGTTAGTATATGCAGTATGGTAACAAAGAGTAGAAACTACATAGAAAAACAGAACCTAGCCCCTGAGCACAGTCGCGAGGGTGAGCAAAGTGTTTGGAACTTATCTTCTTTTTTTGTGGTTGGAGATGACACTGATGGTGATCGTCTCTGCCGTTTTACTGGATTGGCTTGAACCCTTTAATCATCTAAGCGTAGAATCTTTTGAGCTGATCCATATTCCAAGTGCTCGGCAGTATGTCTCCATCAATCTCTGCGATTCAGTAAGCTCCAGGTTGCGCAATATCCATGACTATGTACGGCCCTTGCCATGGAGAGGACAATTTTGTCTTGTCCTTAGTGCGTTGATATAGTTTGAGCACCATGTCTCCAATGCAGAGGCTTCTCTTGCGAACATTAGCATCATAGTATTGTCATACCTTTTGTTGATATTGTGCTACTCTAAAAGCAGCAGCGTCACGAGCCTCCTCAAGGAGGAGCAACTCATCGGTTCGTCAATTAGGCTCTTCAGTTTCCGAAAACATTATCATGCGTGGGTAATTGCCTCAGCACCATACACCAAGAAAAAAGGTGTTTCTCCCATTGCTCGGTTCATTGTGGTTCGCATTGACCTCAAGACTATTGGGACTTCGTGAATCCATCGTTTGTCACAAGCTTGCAACCTGTTGAAAATCCTCTTCTTGATGCCCTAGAGTACGATGCTATTAGTGCGCTCGACTTGCCCGTTCGTTTTCGGGTGATTTACCGATGACAGATCGTGTTTGATTCCATGACCGTAGCGAAAATCATAAAACTTTTTACTTTTAAATTGTGTTCCATTATCAGAAATTATCCTGTTTGGGACACCGAATCGAATGACAATGCTCCGCAGGAACTTGACAGATGCCTCTTTTGTTATTTTTTGAACTGGTTCAGCCTCGAACCATTTTGTGAATGTGTCGATGCCAACGAATAGAAACCTATAACCCCCGATGGCCCTTGGAAAAGGACCGAGGATGTCTATCCCCCATGTGACAAAGGGCCACAACAAGGTGATTGTGTTTAAAGCTTGCGCAGATTTAGTTGTCTTTCGTGCAAAGAATTGGCATGCTTCGCACTTTTTAACTAACTCCCTTGCGTCTTGAAGAGCTGTAGGCCAGTAGAAGCTCTGTCGGAATACTTTCCCAACTAGATATCTAGGGGAAGTGTGAGATCCACAGATTCCTCCATGAATGTCGTGGAGCAAACTAATGCCCTCAGCCCATGTGATGCATTTGAAGTGCAGTCCATTGCGCGCTACTTTATGTAGTCGTCCGTCAACCAATTGATAATTTTTGGCTTTACGAGGGATTTTCTCCAATGTCGCATCATCATCGGGTATAGCTTGGTTTGTGAGGTATGCCTGGATTGGTTCCATCCAGTTCTCTTCGCTTCCAACTAGAGCGGCAGCCCGAGCCATATCGACCAACATAGACTCCTTGATGGATTCGTTGATTGTTGAGACTGCATCTTTATCGGACCCAGTGTTTTGGTTCGGTGAGGACACCGACACATATGGTTTAGTGAGAACTTTAAGTAGCACATTACCTGGAAGCTGTGTGCGTTTGGCAGTTGCTTTTGCAAGTTTATTTGTGTCGCCATTGTACTCTCTTTTGACGTGTCGCACTTGAAGCCCATCGAATTTGCTCTCCATCCTCCTGTATACTTCCAAGTATTTGGCCATAACATCACTTCGCGCACTGTACTCTTTCATGACTTGCTTAGCAGCTAACTCGGAATCCTCTTTTACGAGTAGCCTTTTGGTACCCATAGAAGCAGCTATGCGAAGACCTATCAGGGGCCCTTCATACTAGGCAATGTTGTTAGTAGGAGTAGGATCAACAAAATTAATTTGTAAAGCGTACCTAATTATGTCATTGTGTGGCGAGATAAGGACTACCCCAGCCCCAGGGCCTACTTTGCAAAATGCTCCATCATAGAACATTGTCCAGTGTTTGGGGTTTTGGGCACTTTCTTCGGGTTCTAGATTTGTCCACTCTGCAATAAAATCTGCCATAGCCTGCGACTTTACGGTAGTTCTGCGTTTGAATTCTACATCGTAAGCCCCCAGTTCCACAGACCATTGTGCAATTCTACCCACGGCATCTCGATTATGCAAAACGGTGCCTAGAGGGTAGGTTGACACAACATTGATCTTGTGGCTCAGAAAGTAATGCTTGAGTTTCCTGGAAGTCATCAGTATTGCATATAGTAATTTCTAAATCTGAGGGTATCTTGTCTTTGCATTATGCACCACCTCGCTTACAAAGTAAACAGGGTGTTGTGTTGTCGATTTTTCTGTCGGCCGTTCGACCACCAGAACAGTACTGACAATAGTAGGTGTTGTTGCTACGTATAACAACATCTCTTCTTTGGGCTGCGGCGGGATCAGTACGGGCATTTTTCGCAGGTATTGTTTGAACGCCTGGAATGCCTCTTCTGCTTCTGCCGACCACTCAAAACGATCAGTTTTATGTAACAACTTATAAAATGGCATACCTCGTTCGCCTGACTTGGATATGAATCGACTTAGGGATGCCATCATTCCTGCTCGCTTCTGGACCTCGTGGCGGTTACATGGCGCTTTCATGTCGTCAATGGCCTTGATTTTGGGTGGATTTGCCTCTATACCCCGTTGAGATACGAGATAACCGAGGAGCTTACCCAATGATACACCGAAAGTGCATTTCGCGGGATTGAGCATAATCCTATTTTTGTGCAAGTTGTTGAATGTTTCAGTTAAATCGACGATCAAGTCACCTTTTAACTTACTTTTTACAATGATATCATCTATGTAAGCTTCCACATTTTGGCCGACTTGGCCTTCAAGAACAATGTGAACACGCTTTTGATAAGTACAACCTGCGTTTATCAAACCAAAAGGCATCTTTATATAGCAATAAACACCGAAGGGAGTTACAAATGCAGTTTTCTCCTCATCGTCAATGCACAAGCTAATTTGGTGATACCCTGAATAGGCATCTAGAAAACAAATCAGCTCACATCCTGAGGATGAATCTACAATTTGATCTATCCTAGGCAATGGATACTCATCCTTCAGGCATGCTTTATTTAGATCGATGTAGCCCACGCACATCCGCCACGTTTGATTGGGTTTCTTTACCATGACTGGGTTTGCTAGCCATTCCGGAAAAAGGACTTCTTGAACGAAGTCAGATTTGAGTAGTTAGATAATCTCTTCGTTGATGGCATCTCATTTCTCTGGGGGTATCTTCTTTGCTTCTGCTTGATTGGTTGGATGCCAGTTCGTATGCCAAGCTTGTGCTATATTACCAAGCTTTTGCATATCAGATGGTTCCCAAGCGAACACATCGGCTTTTGTCGGGAGGAAAGCAATGAGCTCGAGTTCCTATTTGTCACCTAGACCAGCCCCCACATTGGTGGTCTTGGACGGTCTGTTGGATCGAGCGCTACCACTTTGGTACCTGGCTCGACATGCTTCTGCGTAGGCGTGCTCGCGGAGGTTTCAGCTGGTGAGTCGCCTGCAGCTGGAGGTGGCATCTCCTTGTTTCTTAGAGTCTGGTCCACCGTAGTGGGGGTTGCTGCAACAGTTTTGTCTGCCGTGACCATGGGTTGTGCCTTCTCCCCTGTTCGGGCTTCTACAGCTCGGGAAGTTTCCAGTTCTGCACCCGGCCCGACTGTGTTCGGCTGCTTCTTGGGCTTCTTCTTCACCGGCTCGGCAGCTTTGGCTGGTTCCTATATGCCCCCTTTGAACATGTCCAGGGTTTTCAGATCGCATTGAACTGCACCCTTTCGGTCACCCAAGATGGAGATCGGGTCCAACTGCGCGAGGATCTTGATCATGGAATATGCGAAATGTGCGACTGCCATGAATTTCTTCAGAAATGATCTGCCCAAGATGCAGTTATAAGCTGACGTAAAGTCTGCTACCTCAAAGTTGAGGAACTCTATTCGGATGTTCTTTCCCTCCATGAGGGTCAGCTATAGATCAATCTTCCCTAATGGGATAGCTTGAATGCCCGGTATCTGTTGACGGTCCTTATAACGAAAATCCGACCGTCAATAGGCTTAGAAAACCAATAAAGATCAAAGCATAACTTAGACATTTGTATTCAAATAATGTTATACCATGCATATCTAGAATATATTTGAGTACGGGGACTATGGTGCAAAAGATGGACGAACTTGGGCACAGGCCTAGGTCGGCCGACCTGGCTAGGTCGGGCGACATGGCCTGGACCCCAATCGAGCCCATCCTCCACACAGGTCAAGAAGCACACTAAGGAATGATCATGGATGTTGAATCATGGTCGGTTCAAGTCAAGGGTGAGGGATGAGCCATGTGTCACTCCCATGGATCGAAGGGCCCACACCTCAACTCAATTGCACCCAAACGGAGTATACCCACCTGGAACAGTCATAAGGACCCACATGGCAATCTACCAGAGAAGAGTGGGGCCAAAAGGCGGTGGAGGTCGGCCGACCTGGCCCTGCGACCGTTTCGCTTCCCCCTTGACTAGTACTTGTAAACCGCCATCAGGAGTCCATCTGAGCCGTGCAATATTGAAGACGGTGGATCCAAGGGTCGGCCGACCTAGACCCACCTCCAAACGGCCACAACTGCCTCTGGCCGGCTCCAACCGCCTATGTGATGCTATAAATACCTGCAAGGGGCGCCGTGCTCAACACACACTAGAAGAAGAGCTCTCCTTTGCTACAAGCTTAGTCTTAGTCTTAGTAGTGATAGTCATAGTACTAGATCTTCTGAAGGGCTTCCGGAGGAGTCTTGGTAAGTTCTAGAGTTCAGTTCTTATATCTCTTTACTTACTTGTAATATTCTGAGCTTAATGGAAATACCTTCATAGTTATGTTGTATGCCTTAGTTATACTTTATCTACTTGGTATATACTACTTAGTATATACTACTCAATGTGCCTTAGGGTTGCTCTATTTATTAACGTGATAGATAGAGTTGTATCTCATATTGTAAGCATGCTGTTTGGAATATGGAATACTGTTGAGGGTACTGCTGCCCCACAAATTAGTAGAGGTAGGCGGCAGGTGGTGACAGCCCTCTCCGTCCTTTGTAATCCTCCACGTTCGGGAGTGGGTATTAGGCCTTTATGATAAGACGTCCTATTGTCGTTCCTTGATGAGGGAACCACTGGATACCTCGATATGTCCTCTTGCATATAATCATTGAATGAGCTTGTATAAGGTATTGTAGTATATCCAAGTCCCATACGTATGATGCTAATGACCCCTTTTTAATCTTTACTAATGTTCTATGACTAACTAAGACTAGCTTAATGATGAGCAATGAACTTCTGTGTGTCACATTACCCATTCACCTCTATATCATTTACCCGTGTTTGGATTATGGTATATTAATAGTGTTGTAAGTAAATACATCGGATGACTCCTCTCTTTAACTAAATGCTTTCCCTGCGGATAAACAAATAACGATACTCTGGAATACTCCCGCGTGAAATGCTACAATGTACTTCTGTGCGCTTGTAGAATATCTATAACGTCTAGATTTACGATGAAGTATCTCTAGTGCCATCACTACTCTAAGTGGTGATACTAAGAAATACCAGCAAGCATTTCTGGCGCAGTTGCCGGAGAAAGCAATGGTTAAAGAGTCTTTATCATCCATGTATTTGATGCAACATGATTAATTGCCTGTAGTCTAGCAGGTTTACCCTTTTGCTCTGTTTCTTCGTGACGTGAAACAGGGTAGTGTATGACTGGTTTTCAATTACCATCCAACTATGTCGAGAACCCGAATACCATAGGAAGGAGGGTACGTTCTTGTGTCGTAATCAATCAGGTGTTCTTGTCGGAGACCGAACCAGCCATCGGAGAATTGTCCAACCAAGGAGAACAACCCATTCCCGTAGCACCCCAACTGGAAGAAGCCATGGCTGACAGGACAATCCGCGACTACTCCACCCTGTCCGCTGCCCAGATCCCTACGGGTCCAGAAGTGGCCATGGGGGACAATGCTTTTGAGCTCAAGGCCCCATTAATCAACATGGTGCAGGCTAGTCCCTTCTGTGGGAAAGCCAATGAGGATGCTAGTGCTCACCTCCAGCACTTCCTGGAGGCATGCAGCACCATCACCATCCAGGGAGTCCAGCAAGAGGCCATCAGGCTGCGCTTGTTCCCGTTCTCACTGTTGGGAAGAGACAAACAATGGTTCTATTCCAACCGTGATGCGGTGAACATGTGGACAAAGTGCTCCAATGCATTTTTGGCCAAAATCTTCCCCATTGGGAAAATCAATGCCCTTCAGGGGAGAATCTCTAGCATCCAGCAAGAGTCCGGGGAGACTGTTTCGGAGGCGTGGGATCGCTTCCAGGACTACGTTCTGGCATGCCCACACCATGGTATGCAAGAGTGGCTCCTGCTCCAGAATTTCTATCTTGGGCTATCCCAGACAGCTAGTGAACACATGGATGCTGCTGCTGGAGGGGCATTCCTCTCCTTGACCGTGGCTGCTGCTAAGCTGCTCATCAAAAAGATGGTGTCAAACCAAGCCTGGAATGATGACTGTCTTCAGGGGCGCAAACGTGGTATGCACACCGTAAAGGAGGTGGATATGCTGGCCGCCAAGATGGACCTCATCATGAAGCGCCTTGATGACCGCACAAAGGATGGGGGCGAAAACATTGAAGGGCCACTGGATTCACACGTGACGTGTGAAGTCTGTGGAGAAACCGGCCACTCGGGGAACAATTGCCCCGAGACACAAGAGGAGGTACAGTTCGTGAACGGCAACAATGGGTACGGGCCTCAAGGGAACTGGAATCAGCAATGCCCATTCTACTAGGGAGGTAACAATAACAACTCCTTCTCTAACCAACCTTCCCTTAAAGATAAGGTCTTTGGTTAGGCCAAGATCAATGAATCTATTTCAAAGAAGCTTGCTGCTAACGATAAAGTTCTGGAGAGCATAAACTCTAAAATACAAAATTTGTCCTCCACCTTCCAAAGCCAGCTGAGTTTTAACAAAATGCTAGAAACTCAGTTAGCTCAGCTAGCCGTCGCTGTTCCTTCTGGAGATATGGGACGAATTCCCGGGCAATCGGATTCTTCCATTGAGAATGTAAAGGCTGTGACCACGAGGAGCGGTAAGGCTACTCAGGATCCAGTCCCACCTAACCATGCAGGGAAGACATCAGCGCCAAGGAAGGAGATCCCCAAAGTAGGAGAAGAGCTTGAAGCTGAGCTGGCACCAGCAGGACAAACTGTGCCACATGAGTTCTACAACTCCAACGTCTTGCCATTCCCACAATGCCAAAAGAAACCATCAGCGGACGAGCAATTCGCCAGGTTCATAGAGGTTATTCAAAAGTTAAACATACATGTGCCATTGCTGGATGCTATGCAGGTGCCGACCTATGCGAAGTACTTGAAGGACATACTCAACAACAAACGTCCACTCCCAAGTACCGAGGTCGTAAAATTGACTGAGGAGTGCAGTGCAGCCATCCTGAACAAGGTCCCAGAGAAAAAGAAGGACACAGGGTGTCCCACCATCACGTGCACAATCGGGACACAGCATTTCGAGCACGCACTCTGTGATCTGGGGCAAGCGTCAGCGTCATGCCAAAGGTAGTATTTGACCGCCTAAACTATACTACCTTGTCCCCTACTCCCATGAGACTGCAGCTGGCCGACTCCACGGTCCGCTACCTGGAGGGGATAGCCGAGGACATCCCGGTGCACATCCAGGATTGCCTCGTCCCTGTCGACTTCATGGTGCTGGACATGGACATGAGCAACGACTCGTCGCTCATCCTTGGGCAACCCTTCTTGAGCACAGCAGATGCTCACATTAATGTGTGTGCTGGAGAGATTCAGCTCCACAATAATGGTAAGAAGGAGAAGTTTGAGTTCAGGCCAAAAGTGGAGCAATGGTCCATGATCAAGATAAAATATGGGAGGAACAGTCAAAACGTGAAGGAAGTGGAGGTCACACCTCCAGAGAAGGATAGCTTGATAAAGTTCATGGAGAAGTTCTAGAAGAAGGAATTCCCATCCTGTATCATGCAAAGAACAAGAAGCCTATACGAGGTGCGAAAGCACAGGCAAAGAAAACACCGGAACAAGATGTCGACCGCCAGAAAAAGGTAAAATAGGTATGGTGGGTTAAATCATCTGTATCCTCATCTCCAGGGTCAGATGCTGCTTCATCAAGTTGAATCCAACAAAGGAGATGTCTTCACTCAATGACGTAAAACACGAGTCCTGCGCCGACAGGTACATCGATGTCAACAAAATAGCTTGGGGGAGGACCCCCAATTAGGTAAGTTCAGGTAAGCATTATTGACTAAAGTTTTTTTTGAATAAAGTTAGTAAATGAGAGCTATCCAGGCTAGTCCCTTAATGTTTTGAGTCTCTGCTTAAATCTTTATCTTTGGATATGATGAATAGTTACTCTTATTTCTCTCTTGTACCTATGTTTCAACCTGCTATTCTCCTAAGTTTTGAGTTTGCTCTAGGTTGTTGTTGGCTATGATATGATAAGACTTGAGTTACCTTAAGATCTTACCAAGTAAGACTTGATAACCGGAGTTTTCTTTTAAAAATAAAATGAAGAGTTCCTTATGGTGAACTAAATTTCCTACCAAAGCTCATATTGTTTAAACCCCTACAAAAGCTACTTCCTTTTGCATTGAGTTTTGTCAAGGTCATTGTGATTCTTAGAGATTTACTTCATGTTTTTAAAGCCAAGATCATGCACACACCACCATATACATGTTACACTTTTACTCTGGAAGTAAGCATGACACCCATCCATCCACCAAATAAAAGCTCTACATAAAGTATGGTACTCTTCCGCAATTTTATTGCAAAGAAGAGACATGGGCTGATAAAAAAATATGGACACATGAAGGTCCAAGTATGTAAAAAAAAGAGAGCACATGAAGGCTCTTGGTTCAAGAAAAATAGCCATGTCTCTGAAAGCAACTTCTACAAGGGGAAGAGGAGCCTACAAAAAGGAGCTATCATACATCTTGCCATCCACACATGTGCACATCTTGGTTTGAAAGTATGACTTACTTCTTTTTGAATCCTAGTCTTGACTTTACAATATGTGCGCTATAAGTATGCTATATGGCTCATCTAGCATAAACTCCACTCCAATGAGTGACATGAGAGTTGAGAGGGGAACTTGCTAAGGAAATAAACTTTGAGTGACTAGAGAGTACCACCTAAGGAACTCTACCTTTTGAAAAATCCCAAAATCTCCGATTTGATTGTCAAGCAAGGTAGAAGACAAGGTGCTTGGTCTAAGTTGTTTTGGCTACCAATGGCACAAGACAAGGAGAAGCTACAAGCCCCATAAAAGACCAAGGTAATAAGGGAAGTATATTTTACCAGCTTATTCAATTCTTGGTAGAATATCTTGCTGAATCACTGGTACTTCTGAGGAGTGATGAGGTAGCAACTCTTGATCCACTGAGCCTAAAAGTTCTAGTCTTTGCTCGGACGAGCAAAAGGCTAAGCTTGGGGGAGTTGTTGACGATCCTTATAATGAAAATCCGACCGTCAATAGGCTCAAGAAACCAATAAAGATCAAAGTATAACTTAGATATTTGTATTCAAATAATGTTGTACCATGCATATCTAGAATATATTTGAGTACAGGGACTACCTGCAAAAGATGGACGAACTTGGGCACAGGCCCAGGTCGATTGACCTAGCTAGGTCGAGCGACCTGGCCTAAACCCCAATCGAGCCCATCCTCCACACAGGTCAAGAAGCACACAAAGGAATGATCATGGACGTTGAATCATGGTTGGTTCAAGTCAAGGGTGAAGGATGAGCCATGTGTCCCTCCCATGGATTGAAGGGCCCACATCTCAACTCAATTGCACCCAAACGGAGTATACCCATCTGGAACCGTCATAAGGACCGACATGGCAGTCTACCAGAGAAGAGTGGGGCCGAAAGGCGGCGGTACCAGGTCGGCCGACCTGGCCCTGCGGCCGTTTCGCTTCCCCTTGACAAGTACCTGTAAACCGCCATCAGGAGTCCATCTGAGCCGTGCAATGCTGAAGATGGTGGATCAAAGGGTCGGCCGACCTCGGGACTTCGGCCAACCTGGGCCCACCTCCAAATGGCCACAACTACCTCTCGTCGGCTCCTACCGCCTATGTGATGCTATAAATACCTGCAAGGGGCGTCATACTCAACACACACCAGAAGAAGAGCTCTCCTTTGCTACAAGCTTAGTCTTAGTCTTAATAGTGATAGTCATAGTAGTATATCTTCTGAAGGGCTTCCGGAGGAGTCTTGGTAAGTTCTAGAGTTCAGTTTTTATATCTCTTTACATACTTGTAATACTCTGAGCTTAATGGAAATACCTTCATACTTATGTTGTATGCCTCAATTATACTTTATGTACTTAGTATATACTACTTATGTCTTGCACCTCGTTCAAGTGAATATATGCTATGACATTGGCTCAATGTGCCTTAGGGTTGCTCTATTTATTAACGTGATAGATAGAGTTGTATCTCATATTGCAAGTATTGTGTTTGGAATATGGAATACTGTTGAGGGTACCGCTACCCCACGAATTAGTAGAGGTAGGCGATAGGTGGTGACAGCCCTGTGCGTCCTTTGTAATCCTCCACGTTCGCGAGTGGGTATTAGGCCTTTATGATATGACGTCCTACTGTCGTCCCTTGACGAGGGAACCACTGGTTACCTCGATATGTCCTCTTGCATATAATCATTGAATGAGCTTGTATAGGGTATTGTAGTATATCCAAGTCCCATACGTATGATGCTAATGACCCCTTTGTAATCTTTACTAATGTTCGATGAATAACTAAGACTACCTTAATGATGAGCAATGAACTTCTGTGTGTCACATTACCCATTCACCTCTATATCATTTACCCCTATTTAGATTATGGTATATTAATAGTGTTGTAAGTAAATACATCGGATGACACTGTTGACGGTCATTAATGCACATCTCAGACCGTCAACTCTGACAAACAAATATACATTCACCATAGCTATAGGGATTATATCTAACAAATTCAACTAGTTTTGGTGACTATGTGTATGCAGGAGGCAACAGGTGAAACTTGAGGCGAAACGGGCTCGGTGGGCCGTCGCCAGACCTTGCCAGATCGGCCGATGCCCAACCGAGGCCAAATGACCCTATCTTTGGATATGTGCTAGGAAAGCCACTCTAGACCAACCCTTGCCTATGCACCCAGGTTGGGTCAAGCCCATATGGGAGAACGACCTCAAGAGAAGCACAAAAGGGCCACATCCACAAGTACGCATACTCAAATGGAGTGGTGTCACCTAGGATGAGACTCCACGTCCTACAAGATAGAGGCTGGTAAAAGATGAAGCCAATCGGGCACAAAAGGCCCGTCGGCCGACCTGGCCTGATCGGCCGAGCCTGGCCCGGAGCCCAATGGAGCCCATCTTTGACCACAGCGAAGAAGCACACTTCAGGACCATCCTAGCCACTGATTCCATGTCGGTTGGATCCAAGAAATGGGAATGGTCCAAGGGGAGTTCACATGGATTGAAGGGCCCACCTCGCAAACTAAACGTACTCAATCCAAGCTATACCACCTGGAACCGCCATGAGGACCCACTAAACAGTCACTCAGCCGAAGATGGGCCCGATCGGTGCCGGTGGCCGGTCGCCCGACCTAGCCCGGTCGCCCGACCTGGTCCGGAGGCCAAACCGCCTCATCCTTCTGGTTCGGGTTCCCACCGCCTCCAGAAGTCCATCTACGCCGTGCATCACTCAAGGCGGTGCATCCAACGTCGACTACCTCCCCGCATCGGCCGACCTATGACTGAGTCCGTTCGTCCTCATCTTCCACGTGTCCACTGCCAACCGCCTCTACAAGCTATAAATAGATGCATACTGGTTATTGAACATGATCATCGAGCTGGAGTACCAAGTCAAGGCGAAGCCCTCCTCAAATGAGAGTAGAAGTAGGGAGAGAGTGAGGGAGAGTCTGGAGGAGTCCCAGCGTGTCGGCGACCCTCCACTTGTACCTCGGCGGATGCGAGCTCCTTAGTAAGTATCCAGGGTACTCATCTTAGTATTTGAGTCTGAGTTATAGAAAAGCTAAGCTCTCTATTGTGCTTGTGGGTTCGTCGCTTTATTTATAAAGTGCTCTAGTCTCTAGCTAAGATTAGAGTAGTAGTATATATCTTAAGCGTGGTGCTTAGGTTATCGACTACCTTCGTTTGCCTCGTAGCCCCACGGATTAGAAGAGGTAAGCGGCAGGTGGTGCCAGCCCTGTCCGTCCTTTATAATCCTCCACGTTCGGGTACAGCGTAGAGCTGTTGGCCGGCAATTTCCTAGTGGCCTAGGATACCCTGGTGCCCAAAGCAAGCATAGGAGAATTCCCTTCGCTATAATCAGCCTTAGTGCTAAGTTATCCTCTCTACCCAGCCTTCATATAACCTCGATTGATCCGGTCAACTTTAGTGATTAGACAATGCCCTCCTCGTTCCCTGTGGATTCGATACCCTGAATACTTCCGGGTGAAAGCTACAATGGTATCCGTGCGCTTGCGGATTTATCTATGATGTAAGAAATACCAACAAGCATTCTGGGGCTGTTGCCGGGGAACGGTAGCTGTGTTGTCTAAGAGCTATGGTTGCCCGTTTATCTTTTATTTTTATTTTCTTTTATTATTTTACCCATGGACTTCAACCCAAATCCATGAGTTCTCTGCTCCAAAGGGCAATTTATTGGAGCCGCACCCCTCGTCAAATCCTATACAAACAAATAGCTATGAGCTTCGCCCTGCTTTCATAGCTATGGTCCAGGAGACATCCTTCTCAGGACGTGATGAAAATCCATACCATCACCTGCACAAATTTGAGTTGCTATGCTCGTGTCTGATCATATCAGACATGACACAAGCAACGAATAGATGGAAGCTCTTCCTGTTTTCTCTTAAAGAGAAGGCAAGGAAGTGATACGACCATACCATTGGGCTAACGAATGGTGAATGGGAAAAGTTATGAGACAAAGTTTTGTCTGGAGTACTTCCCCGTTCATCGGATCTGTGCTCTTTGGAAGGAAATTGTTAACTTCCCACAAAAAGAGAAGGAAACGATCGTGGCAGCATAAGAACGATTCTAGGATTTCAGGGCTGCCCGATTCGTTGATATAGCCGCCGGAGGATCATTCTTACATGTAACACCGGCTAGAGCGAGAGAGCTCCTGGAGAAGATTCGAGAGCACTCTCCCGCTGCTAACGACGGAACTGAGCAAGAAGACCTTCAACTAGATTCTATCTTACCCGTAGACTTGCCCAGTCCAGATCCAACTCCTGAGACACCATCCGTTAAGGCAGAGGAAACTCAGCCTTTCGGATTACCTTTTGATTTCGAGGATGATCTCTTTGAAAATCATGAAAACACCTTGGATTACTCAAGGCACAAGAAGGTTACGACACCCCTTCTTTCTCATCCTCCCATTCCTCCCCACGAAGCATTTCTCGTGAAACACATAAAGGAGGAATGGTCGGATGGAATGTGGCACTTTTCCAAAGCAATTTGGAATAGTTCACCTTCCATAATCCTTTCATGTTATATAAGGGGAACTGTCGTAAAAGCCCATTTCAACCCCAGTATGGAGGTCAACATCGTGTCATGGCACATTGCACAAAATCTCTTAGGAAATGTTCCACGAAGGCCATCCGACAAGCTCCTCAAGAGTTGTCCCTTTGGACACATCATTCAATGTCGGGGGATCGCTAGTGCCGTGACAATCTCGCTAGACAAAATCGAGGTAAAATTAGACTTTCATAACTTCGATACCCTCGATTTTGATCTCCTCCTAGGCTGCCCATTAGAAAAGCTTCTCCAAAAAAAAGAAGTTTCTCCAAAAAGAAGTATCTCATGGGAGCCTTCATGACACGATTGGGAAAGCTGCTTTTGCCAATCCTATCTCTTGCTCAGAAATCCCAAGGGCAAAGTCATTTCCCAAGCATAACCCGCTCGAGAAGGTAATGTTTGTGTCGCCATTAGAAACTACTTCTCATCTCGAGCGACCTTCATCATCACCTTCAATCAAGCGGAAGCCGTGTCCCTTAGGCCCTCAGGAAGTTATTCTCGATAATGGTCAAGAAACAACTCCGATTTTCAATGATGAACCTCTTGAGTTGGAAAAACCAAAGGCCATTGACACGTTTGAAGTGTGGACTCTGGAGCCCGAGCAAAAAGATTCTATAAATGAGCATGAAACCTTCTCTTTTGAAATCTCACTAGAGTCATGCTCCTTTAACGAATCTCTAGAGTTTACCACGCTTTGTGCCACAATCACTTACGAGGACTACAACCACCTTGAGATCCTGAATTCTAAAATGTTTAGAAGGTTGGTTGTAGATGCATTTGCTTATCATAAACATTGCAAATTTCGTGGATGCATTTGTGGCACTAACCTTGCTGCTAAAGCTTAAATGGCACATCAACAATTGGCGATGAGCTTGGAAACTACACCACCAAGGACAGCTGCAATATGAGGATCCCTCATGATCTAGCTTCAGACCATAAACAAAGCACTACCAGGAGATGGCCCGGATTATCATCTATTTCCCTTCAAATAAAAAGCAAGAACATGTTTTTAGTATAATCTTTCCTTCGGGTATTCTTGGTCACTAACCATTTCAGGTGCAGATTAAGAAGAACGATGGACAGATGATGCCTAAGAACATGGAGCTACATAAGCTACAAAAAACCTCGATAAGTCTTGGTTTGGGAAAGATTACAAAAGAAGCTTGAACTCCACACACTTGAGTTATGTTGCTTTGCACTGCAAACTCCAAGTGTGGAGGCGGTATGTGAGTATTCCAAGTAAGTTCCCTTTCAAGCCAAATCTTATTTTGGTCTAGAGCTGGTGTTAGTTCTTGCACATTGATAAAAAAAATAAAATAAAAATAAAAATTGAGGTTCTTGGTCTTTGGAACCAAAGAGCCATTATTTTGCTTCCACCATATAGGAATAACTGCAGGTACAAGGTCAAGTGCGGGGGTCTCTCAAGCTTTTTGATGCGCACATGTTTGAGACCACCCACAGACAAGCTGCACAACATCGCACATGACTGCACAAGAAAGATCAAGGTGGAGAAGGACCAGAAAGGGTCGGCCGACCCCACCAGTTCGGCCGACGGCCCTCTGGTGCCTTTCGTCTCCAATTTCATCCAGAGCGATGGTTTGCACACCCTATCTCTTATCCTCTTTGATTCATGAGTTAATTCATTCCTATCTTGATATGATCATTAAAATTAAACTCATGATAAAATAAGCTTTGATGCTCCTTTGATTTACATGTCTATCCTTGATTGGCTTGCATATTCTTCATTCCTTGCACATGCATCTGTTACTTGCGAACATATATATATATAATCTTCAGGAAAACATGTTTATCTAAGTGGTTGATTAATGAGATATGGTATGATGAAAGAAATCTTACTCTTTCTATATAAAGTGCTTGGGATGTTTTTTTTTCTTGTAAAACTTTAAATCAATAGCCTTACAAAGCTCCTCAATGATGCCTTATTCCTACCAAAGCCATATGATGTTAACATTGCAAAAACTTTTACACATATGCTGCTTGCTATTGCATTGAGCTTTGTCAAATTATTGTGACCCTTGTAAGATTCTCTTCATGCTTTCATGATCAAGATCACGTACACTCCACATACACATGCTAAACTTCCACATTGGAAGTTAGCAACATACATTGCATCCATCCACAAAATAAATACTCCATTTAAGTGTTGATCTCCTCTCCAAGTATTATTTCAAAAGAGACATGGGCTATAGAAAAAAAATATATGGACACATGAAGGTCCAAGTATAAAAAAAAAGAGGAAAAAAATATGGGCACATGAAGGCCCGAGTATCATGAAAAAAAATATATACTATAGCTATGTTCTCAAAGTGAATTAAGGAGGAGAGAGATCATACAAAAAGGAGTTATCATTCCATTGTTCCACACACATGCACATCTTGATCAGATTGTATGGATGGTTTTCTTCTTGGATCTGCTCTTTGACTTTGCAATATATGTGATGCAAGTACGCCTTATCTTTACTCCTACCTTGAGCTCCACATAAGCCTTTTAGAAGTAGGGCGAAAGAAGGCAAGGAAATGCCTTGGTGAGAATCATACACAATGAGTGATCTGAGAGAATCATTTGAGGAGCTAGGTGAGGTTATGCTTTTGAAAATTTCTCGAAAACCCAAGTTACTTGACAGAAGAATTAAGATAACTTGAATCAAGAGCCGTTCCATTTCTCAACCACCCAAGATGGCATGATAGACACTTCAAAATTCACAAGTGCAGGTCTGTCTTGGAATAGTCTATATGCTAGTATCATATCAATTGGAGTCATGGTTTCCACCTTAGTCTTTAAAGCTTTACTCGAGGACGAGCAAAGGCAAAGTGTGGGGGAGCTTGTTGACGGTCATTAATGCACATCTCAGACCGTCAACTCTGACAAACAAATATACATTCACCATAGCTATAGGGATTATATCTAACAAATTCAACTAGTTTTGGTGACTATGTGTATGCAGGAGGCAACAGGTGAAACTTGAGGCGAAACGGGCTCGGTGGGCCATCGCCAGACCTTGCCAGATCGGCCGATGCCCAACCAAGGCCAAATGACCCTATCTTTGGATATGTGCTAGGAAAGCCACTCTAGACCAAACCCTTGCCTATGCACCCAGGTTGGGTCAAGCCCATATGGGAGAACGACCTCAAGAGAAGCACAAAGGGGCCACATCCACAAGTACGCATACTCAAATGGAGTGGTGTCACCTAGGATGAGACTCCACGGCCTACAAGATAGAGGCTGGTAAAAGATGAAGCCAATCGGGCACAAAAGGCCCGTCGGCCGACCTGGCCCGGTAAGCCGAGCCTGGCCCGGAGCCCAATGAAGCCCATCTTTGACCACAGCGAAGAAGCACACTCCAGGACCATCCTAGCCACTGATTACATGTCGGTTGGATCCAAGAAATGGGAATGGTCCAAGGGGAGTTCACATGGATTGAAGGGCCCACCTCGCAAACTAAACGTACTCAATCCAAGCTATACCACATGGAACCGCCTTAAGGACCCACTAAACAGTCACTCAGCCGAAGATGGGCCCGATCGGTGCCGGTGGCCGGTCGCCCGACCTAGCCCGGTCGCCCGACATGGTCCGGACGCCAAACCGCCTCATCCTTCTGGTTCGGGTTCCCACCGCCTCCAGGAGTCCATCTACGCCGTGCATTACTCAAGGCGGTGCATCCAATGTCGGCCGACCTCCCCGCATCGGCCGACCTGTGACTGAGTCCGTTCGTCCTCATCTTCCACGTGTCCACTCCCAACCGCCTCTACAAGCTATAAATAGATGCATACCGGTCATTGAACATGATCATCGAGCTGGAGTATCAAGTCAAGGTGAAGCCCTCCTCAAATGAGACTAGAAGTAGGGAGAGAGTGAGGGAGAGTCTGGAGGAGTCCCGGCGTGTCGGCGACCCTGCACTTGTACCTCGGCGGATGCGAGCTCCTTATTAAGTATCCGGGGTACTCATCTAAGTATTTAAGTCTGAGTTATAGAAAAGCTGAGTTCTCTATTGTGCTTGTGGGTTAGTCGCTTTATTTATAAAGTGCTCTAGTCTCTAGCTAAGATTAGAGTAATAGTATATATCTTAAGCGTGGTGCTTAGGTTATCGACTATCTTCGTTTGCCTCGTAGCCCCACGGATTAGAAGAGGTAGGCGGCAGGTGGTGACAGCCCTGTCCGTCCTTTGTAATCCTCCACGTTCGGGTACGGCGTAGAGCTGTTGGCCGGCAATTTCCTAGAGGCCTAGGATACCCCGGTGCCCAAAGCAAGCATAGGAGAATTCCCTTCGCTATAATCAGCCTTCATGCTAAGTTATCCTCTCTACCCAGCCTTCATATAACCTTGATCGATCCGGTCAACTTTAGTGATTAGACAATGCCCTCCTCGTTCCCTGTGGATTCGATACCCTAAATACTTCTGGGTGAAAGCTACAACGGTATCTGTGCGCTTGCGGATTTTTCTGCGACGTAAGAAATACCAATAGACACCTCTCTTTAACTAAATGCTTTCCCTGCGGATAAACGAATAATGATTCTCTGGAATACTCCCGGGTGAAATGCTACAACGTATTTCTGTGCGCTTGTAGAATATCTGTAACGTCTAGATTTATGATGAAGTATCTCTAGTACCATCACTACTCTAAATGGTGATGCTAAGAAATACCAACAGTATCACCCCGTAGAAGGGATTGTCCATTGGGGCCAACGACCTCCTCGGGATACCGATCTCGTTGTAGGCGTTGATGAATAGTAGATTGAGGGCGCTTCCGCTGTCGATCAAGGTTCGCCGGGCCTTGCGTGAGCCGATAAATGGCTTGATGCATGTGGTAGCAGCGGCCTGTTGACGGTCCTTATAACAGAAAATCTGACAGTCAATAGGCTCAGAAACCAATAAAGATCAAGGCATAACTTAGGCATTAGTATTCAAATAATAATATACCATGCATATCTGGAATATATTTAAGTACAGGGACTACGGTACAGAAGATGGACAAAACTGGGCACAGGCCCAGGTCGGCCGACCTGGCTAGGTCGGGCGACCTGGTCTGGATCCCAATCGAGCCCAAACTCCACACAGGTCAAGAAGCACACAATGTAAGGATCTTGAACGTTGATTCATGGTCGGTGGAAGTCAAGGGTGGAGGATGAGCCACATGTCCATCACATGGATTGAAGGGCCCACAACCAGAGACAAATGTACCCAAACCGACAGTACCCAACTGGAACCGACCTTAGGACCCACATGTAAGCCTCCCAGAGGAAGGTGGGCCCTAATGGCGGTTATGGGGAGTCGGCCGACCCAACCAGGTCGGCCGATCCTCCTGTGCGCCCGACTCGGCCCTCCTTTGACCTGAAGCTGTAAACCGCCATGGAGATGACATCTGAGCTGTGGAGAGTTGAAGACGGTGGATCCAAGGGTCGGCCGACCTGGGGATTCGGCCGACCTAGGCCCACCTCCAACCGGCCTCAACCGCCTCTGGCCGGTTCCAACCGCCCTTGTGATGCTTTAAATACCTGCAAGGGGCACCGTACTCAACACACACCAGAAGAAGAGCTCTCTTTGCTACAAGCTTAGTCTTAGTCTTAGTAGTGATAGTCATAGTGTTAGATCTACTGAAGGGCTTCTGAAGGAGTCTTGGTAAGTTCTAGAGTTCATCTCTTGTATTCTCTTACTTACTTCTTGTACTCTGATCTTAATGGAAATACCTTCATACTTATGTCATGTGCCTCAGCTATGCTATATTTATTTAGTTTATGCTACTTATGTCTTACACCTTAATCAAGTGAATGTATGCAATGTCATTGGCTCAATGTGCCTTTTGGTTGCTCTATTTATTAACGTGATAGATAGAGTTGTATCTCGTATTGCAAACATGGTGTTTGGGATACGGTATGCTGTTGAGGGTACCACTGCCCCACGGATTAGTAGAGGTAGGCGGCAGGTGGTGACAGCCCTGTCCGTCCTTTGTAATCCTCCACGTACGGGAGTGGGTATTAGGCCTTTATGATAAGACATCCTACTGTCGTCCCTTGATGAGGGAACCACTGGATACCTCGATATGTCCTCTTGCATATGATCATTGAATGAGCTTGTATAGGGTATTGTAGTATAACTAAGTCACATTTGTATGATGCTTATGAAACCTTGGTGATCTTCACTAATGTATTATTACTAACTAAGACTACCATAATGATGAGCAATGAACTTCTGTGTGTCACTCTACCCATTCATTTCTATATTCTTTACCCCTGTTTATATTATGGTATATTAATGCTGTTGTAAGTAATTACATGGGATGACATCTCTCTCTTAACTAAACACTTTCCCTGTGGATAAACAAATAACGATACTCTGGAATACTCCCAGGTGAAATGCTACAATGTACTTCTGTGCACTTGCAGAATATCTATAACGTCTAGATTTATGATGAAGTATCTCTAGTACGATCACTACTCTAAGTGGTGATGCTAAGAAATACCAACAAGTATTTCTGGCGCCGTTGCCGGGGAAAGCATTGGTTAAAGAGATTTGATCATCCATGTATTTAATACAACAAGATTAATTGCCAGTAATCTAGCAGGTTTACCCTTTTGCTCTGTTTCTCTGATGTGAAACAGGGTAGTGCATGACTGGTTTCCAACTACCATCCAATTACGTCGAGAACCCAAATACCATAGGAAGGAGGGTACGCACTCGTGTCGTAATCCCTCAGGTGTTCTTGTCGGAAACCGACCCAGTCATCGGAGAATCCTCCAACCAAGGAGAACAACCCGTTCCCGTAGCACCCCAACCAGAAGAAGCCATGGCCGACAGAACCATCCGTGACTACTCCGCCCCGTCCGCTGCTCAGATCCCTACGGGACCAGCAGTGGAGGTGGGGGATCATGCTTTTGAGCTGAAGGCCCCGCTGATCAACATGGTGCAGGCTAGCCCCTTCTGTGGGAAAGCC
>CM014278.1:24636525-24796624 GCA_004135705.1 Alloteropsis semialata | reverse complement strand
TTGAATGTTGATTCATGGTCGGTGGAAGTCAAGGGTGGATGATGAGCCACGTGTCCATCACATGGATTGAAGGGCCCACAACCAGAGACAAATGTACCCAAACCGACAGTACCCAACTGGAACCGACCTTAGGATCCACATGTAAGCCTCCCAGAGGAAGGTGGGCCCTAATGGCGGTTATGGGGAGTCGGCCGACCCAGCCAGGTCGGCCGATCCTCCCGTGCGCCCGACTCGGCCCTCCTTTGACCTGAAGCTGTAACCGCCATGGAGATGACATCTAAGCCGTGGAGAGTTGAAGACGGTGGATCCAAGGGTCGGCCGACCTGGGTGATTCGGCCGACCTAGGCCCACCTCCAACCGGCCTCAACCGCCTCTGGCCGGTTCCAACCGCCCTTGTGATGCTATAAATACCTGCAAGGGGCACCGTACTCAACACACACCAGAAGAAGAGCTCTCTTTGCTACAAGCTTAGTATTAGTCTTAGTAGTGATAGTCATAGTGTTAGATCTGCTGAAGGGCTTCTGAAGGAGTCTTGGTAAGTTCTAGAGTTCATCTCTTGTATTCTCTTACTTACTTCTTGTACTCTGATCTTAATGGAAATACCTTCATACTTATGTCATGTGCCTCAGCTATGCTATATTTATTTAGTTTATGCTACTTATGTCTTACACCTTAATCAAGTGAATGTATGCAATGTCATTGGCTCAATGTGCCTTTTGGTTGCTCTATTTATTAACGTGATAGATAGAGTTGTATCTCGTATTGCAAACATGGTGTTTGGGATACGGTATGCTGTTGAGGGTACCGCTGCCCCACGGATTAGTAGAGGTAGGCGGCAGGTGGTGACAGCCCTGTCCGTCCTTTGTAATCCTCCACGTACGGGAGTGGGTATTAGGCCTTTATGATAAGACGTCCTACTGTCGTCCCTTGATGAGGGAACCACTGGATACCTCAATATGTCCTCTTGCATATGATCATTGAATGAGCTTGTATAGGGTATTGTAGTATAACTAAGTCACATTTGTATGATGCTTATGAAACCTTGGTGATCTTCACTAATGTATTATTACTAACTAAGACTACCATAATGATGAGCAATGAACTTCTGTGTGTCACTCTACCCATTCATTTCTATATTCTTTACCCCTGTTTATATTATAGTATATTAATGCTGTTGTAAGTAATTACATGGGATGACATCTCTCTCTTAACTAAACACTTTCCCTACAGATAAACAAATATCGATACTCTGGAATACTCCCAGGTGAAATGCTACAATGTACTTCTGTGCGCTTGCAGAATATCTGTAACGTCTAGATTTACGATGAAGTATCTCTAGTACCATCACTACTCTAAGTGGTGATGCTAAGAAATACCAACAAGCATTTCTGGCGCCATTGCCGGGGAAAGCATTGGTTAAAGAGATTTGATCATCCATGTATTTAATACAACAAGATTAATTGCCAGTAATCTAGCAGGTTTACCCTTTTTGCTCTGTTTCTCTGTGATGTGAAACAGGGTAGTGCATGACTGGTTTCCAACTACCATCCAATTACGTCGAGAACCCAAATACCATAGGAAGGAGGGTACGCACTCGTGTCGTAATCCCTCAGGTGTTCTTGTCGGAAACCGACCCAGTCATCGGAGAATCCTCCAGCCAAGGAGAACAACCCGTTCCCGTAGCACCCCAACCAGAAGAAGCCATGGCCGACAGAACCATCCGTGACTACTCCGCCCCGTCCGCTGCTCAGATCCCTACGAGACCAGCAGTGGAGGTGGGGGATCATGCTTTTGAGCTGAAGGCCCCGCTGATCAACATGGTGCAGGCTAGCCCCTTCTGTGGGAAAGCCAATGAGGACGCCAGTGCTCACCTGCAACACTTCCTGGAGGTGTGCAGTACCATCACCATCCGAGGAGTGGATCAAGAGGCCATCAGGCTCCGCTTGTTCCCGTTCTCGCTGTTGGGTAGAGCCAAGCAATGGTTCTATTCCAACCGCGATGCGGTGAATACGTGGACCAAGTGCTCCAATGCCTTCTTGGCAAAATTCTTCCCCATTGGAAAAACCAATGCCCTTCGGGGAAGAATTTCCAGCTTCCAGCAAGAGTCCGGGGAGACGGTTCCGGAAGCGTGGGATCGCTTCCAGGATTACATTCTGGCATGCCCCCACCATGGCATGCAAGAATGGCTCCTTCTTCAGAACTTCTATCATGGGTTGTCCCAGACAGCCTGTGAACACATGGATGCTGCTGCTGGAGGGGCATTCCTTTCCTTGACTGTGGCCGCCGCCAAGCTTCTCATTGAGAAGATGGTGTCAAACCAATCTTGGAATGACGACCGTCTTCAGGGACGTAAACGCGGTATGCACACCGTGAAGGAGGTGGACATGCTGGCTGCCAAGATGGATCTCATCATGAAGCGCCTCGAGGACCGCACCAAGGATGGAGGCGCCGACAATGAAGGGCCACTGGACTCACACATGATGTGTGAAGTCTGTGGAGAGACTGGCCACTCGGGGAACAACTGCCTCGAGACGCAAGAGGAGGTACAGTTCGTAAATGGCAACAACGGGTACCGGCCTCAAGGGAACTGGAATCAGCAACGCCCATTCTACCAGGGAGGTAACAATAATAATTCTTTCTCTAACCAACCTTCCCTCAAAGATCTTGTCCTTGGTCAATCCAGGATTAATGAATCTATCTCTAAGTGGCTTGCTGCTAATGATAAGGCTCTAGAGGGCATAAATTCTAAGTTAGAAAGTTTGTCCTCAACCTTCCAGAGCCAGCTAAGCTTTAACAAAATGTTAGAAACTCAATTAGCTCAGCTAGCGGCTGCTGTCCCTTCTGGTGACAAGGGGCGAATTCCTGGGCAACCGGAATCGTCTTTTGAAAATGTGAAAGCTGTTTCTACAAGAAGCGGTAAGGCTACTCGGGATCCAGTCCCACTTAACCATGCAGGGAAGGCAGCAGCACCAAGGAAGGAGACCCCAGAAGTGGAGGAAGAGCCTGAAGCCGAGCTGGCACCAGCTGGACAAAGTGCACCACATGAGTTCTACGACGGCAACGTGCTGCCATTCCCTCAACGTCAGAAGAAACCATCCGCGGATGAGCAGTTCGCCAGGTTCGTAGAAGTCATTCAAAAGTTAAATATACACGTACCATTGCTAGATGCTATGCAGGTACCGACCTATGCTAAGTACTTGAGGGACATTCTCAACAACAAACGTCCACTCCCAAGTACCGAGGTCGTGAAGCTGACTGAGTAGTGCAGTGCGGCCATCCTAAACAAGGTTCCGGAGAAGAAGAAGGACCCAGGATGTCCCACCATCACGTGTACAATTGGGACACAGCATTTTGAGCATGCACTCTGTGATCTGGGGGCAAGTGTTAGAGTCATGCCAAAGGTAGTATTTGACCGCCTTAATTATACTACCTTGTCCCCTACTCCCATGAGACTGCTGTTGGCCGATTCCACAGTTCGCTACCCGGAGGGGATAGCCGAAGACATTCCGGTGCGCATCCGGGATTGCTTCGTTCCTGTCGACTTCGTGGTTCTGGACATGGACGTGAGCAACGATTCGTCGCTCATCCTTGGGCGACCTTTCTTGAGCACAGCAGAAGCTCACATTAATGTGGGTGCTGGAGAAATCCAGCTCAACATTAATGGAAGGAAGAAGAGGTTTGAGTTCAGGCCAAAAGTGGAGCAATGCTCCATGATCAAGATCAAGTATGGGAGAAACAGTCAAAACATCAAGGAAGTGGAGGTAACACCTCCAGAAAAAGACAGCCTGATTAAGTTTATGGAGAAGTTCTGGGAAAAGGATTTCCCCATCCGGTATTACGCAAAGCACATCAAGAAGTCTACATGAGGTGCGAAAGCACCGACGAAGAAAACACCGGAGCAAGCTGTCGACCGCCATAAGAAGGTAAAACAGGTATGGCGAGTTAAATCATCTGTATCCTCATCTCCAGGGTCAGATGCTGCTTCATCAAGTTAAATCACATATCGGAGACGTCTTCGCTCGACGACGTAAAATACGAGTCCTGCGCCGACAGGTTCATCGGTGTCAACAAGCTAGCTTGGGGGAGGACCCTCACCTCAGGTAAGTTCAGGTAAGAACTATCAAACAAAGTTTTTTTTCTTTCAAATAAAGTTTTTTCTTTTCAAATAAAGTTAGCAAATGAGAGCTATCTAATAATCCCTTAATGTTTAAGTCCATGCTTAAATCTTTACTTCGGACATGATGAATGGTTGCTCTTATTTCTCTCTTGTCCCTATGTTTCAACCTGCTATTCTCCTAAGTTTTGAGTTTGTTGGTTGAACATGATCTTTTCTGTTATCTTGTCTATCTGTGGGTAGCATATGCAAGCTCTAGTCTAGGTTGTTGTTAGCTAAGATATGATAAGGCTCGAGTTTCCTTAAGATCTTACTAAGTTAGACTTGATAACCGGAGTTTATCTTTTGAAAATAAATTGAAGAGAGTTCCTTGTGGTGATTAAATTTTCTACCAAAGCTCATATTGTTTTAAACCCCTACATAAGCTGCTTGCTTTTGCATTGAGTTTTATCAAAGTTTTTGTGATTTTTAGAGATTTACTTCATGCTTTTAAAGCCAAGATCACGTACACGCCACCATATACATGTTATACTTCTACACTGGAAGTACACATGACACATATCATTCCACCAAATAAAAGCTCTACATAATGTAAGGTGCTGTTTCCCCATCTTATTGCAAAAAGAGGCATAGGCTGATTTAAAAAAATGGACACATGAAGGTCCAAGTATGTAAAAAAAAGAGAAAGAGCAAATGAAGCTCTTGATTCAAAAATAAAGCCATGTCTCTAAAAGCAACTCTTTAAGGGGAAGAGGTACCTGTGAAAAAGAGCTGTCATTTACCATGCTATTCACACACGTGCACATCTTGGTTTAAGAGTATGACTTATTTCTCTTCGAATCCTGATTTTGACTTTACAATATGTGCATTACAAGTGTGCTATAAAGCTCTCCTAGCATAAGCTCCACTTCAATGAGTGACATGAGAGTTGAGAGAGGAAATTGGCAAGGAAATACACCATGAGTGACTTGAGAGTACCACCTAAGGAATTCTGCTCTCTCTTTTGAAAAACTTCCAAAACCTCCGGTTTGATTGTCTAGCTAGGTAGAAGGCAAGGTGCTTAGTCTAAGTCATTCTAGCCATCAACCGCCCAAGACCAGGAGAAGCTACAAGCCCCATAAAAGGCCAAGGTAATAAGGGAAGTTTATTTTACCAGCTTATTCAATTTTTGGTAGAATATCTTGTTGAACCACTGGTACTTTTGAGGAGTAATGAGGAAGCAACTCCTGATCCACTAAGCCTAAGAGTTTTAGTCTTTTGCTCGGGTCGAGCAAAGTCTAAGCTTGGGGGAGTTGTTGACGGTCCTTATAACAGAAAATCCGACCGTCAATAGGCTCAGAAACCAATAAAGATCAAGGCATAACTTAGGCATTAGTATTCAAATAATAATAGACCATGCATATCTGGAATATATTTAAGTACAGGGACTACGATACAGAAGATGGACAAAACTGGGCACAGGCCCAGGTCGGCCGACCTGGCTAGGTCGGGCGACCTGGTCTGGATTCCAATCGAGCCCAAACTCCACACAGGTCAAGAAGCACACAATGTAAGGATCTTGAATGTTGATTCATGGTCGGTGGAAGTCAAGGGTGGAGGATGAGCCACATGTCCATCACATGGATTGAAGGGCCCACAACCAGAGACAAATGTACCCAAACCGACAGTACCCAACTGGAACCAACCTTAGGACCCACATGTAAGCCTCCCAGAGGAAGGTGGGCCCTAATGGCGGTTATGGGGAGTCGGCCGACCCAGCCAGGTCGGCCGATCCTCCCGTGCGCCCGACTCGGCCCTCCTTTGACCTGAAGCTGTAAACCGCCATGGAGATGACATCTGAGCCGTGGAGAGTTGAAGACGGTGGATCCAAGGGTCGGCCGACCTGGGTGATTCGGCTGACCTAGGCCCACCTCCAACCGGCCTCAACCGCCTCTGGCCAGTTCCAACCGCCCTTGTGATGCTATAAATACCTGCAAGGGGCACCGTACTCAACACACACCAGAAGAAGAGCTCTCTTTGCTACAAGCTTAGTATTAGTCTTAGTAGTGATAGTCATAGTGTTAGATCTGCTGAAGGGCTTCTGAAGGAGTCTTGGTAAGTTCTAGAGTTCATCTCTTGTATTCTCTTACTTACTTCTTGTACTCTGATCTTAATGGAAATACCTTCACACTTATGTCATGTGCCTCAGCTATGCTATATTTATTTAGTTTATGCTACTTATGTCTTACACCTTAATCAAGTGAATGTATGCAATGTCATTGGCTCAATGTGCCTTTTGGTTGCTCTATTTATTAACGTGATAGATAGAGTTGTATCTCGTATTGCAAACATGGTGTTTGGGATACGGTATGCTGTTGAGGGTACCGCTGCCCCACGGATTAGTAGAGGTAGGCGGCAGGTGGTGACAGCCCTGTCCGTCCTTTGTAATCCTCCACGTACGGGAGTGGGTAGTAGGCCTTTATGATAAGACGTCCTACTGTCGTCCCTTGATGAGGGAACCACTGGATACCTCGATATGTCCTCTTGCATATGATCATTGAATGAGCTTGTATAGGGTATTGTAGTATAACTAAGTCACATTTGTATGATGCTTATGAAACCTTGGTGATCTTCACTAATGTATTATTACTAACTAAGACTACCATAATGATGAGCAATGAACTTCTGTGGGTCACTCTACCGATTCATTTCTATATTCTTTACCCCTGTTTAGATTATGGTATATTAATGCTGTTGTAAGTAATTACATGGGATGACATCTCTCTCTTAACTAAACGCTTTCCCTGCGGATAAACAAATAATGATACTCTGGAATACTCCCGGGTGAAATGCTACAACGTACTTCTGTGCGCTTGCAGAATATCTGTAACGTCTAGATTTACGATGAAGTATCTCTAGTACCATCACTACTCTAAGTGGTGATGCTAAGAAATACCAACACGGCCCATCATACAACATGTTCTGGTGATAGCTTTGATCGAAGGTGGTCAGGTCGTCAGACCATCTCAACAATGTTTGCAGGGTTTGGTGCTTGCAATCTGCCTCTCAACCAGTTTCAGCTTGGATTTGGAGGTTTGATTCATGCAACCACCAAAGATGGTGGCAATCTCCAAGCCTTCAAGGAGTAGTGGCTCATCATCACCGTCAACGTAGTTCACTTGACGAGGATGCTGAAAGTTCTGATCTCG
Source organism: Alloteropsis semialata (assembly GCA_004135705.1). Classification (NCBI taxonomy): domain Eukaryota; kingdom Viridiplantae; phylum Streptophyta; class Magnoliopsida; order Poales; family Poaceae; genus Alloteropsis; species Alloteropsis semialata. The sequence goes on along the minus strand of CM014278.1, from coordinate 24,789,322 downwards.
TGGTCCCCCTGCTTCTAACTCTCCTCTTCCTGCCTTTATTTCTTGTACACCGAACAATCTACAAAACTATGTTTTGTTGAACAGTGAATAGGGCAGTATACCTCGAGGTCGTTAGGTTTTCCTTGACGACGGTACGGGGGTTTCTTATCCACTTTCAGGACTTCTTCGCCCTCGATCTTATGCTTCTTGTTCTTGTGCTTGTCTTTCTTCTTGCCTTCCCCGGACAGTTTGCTCTGTTTGGGTTTTGATTGAACCCTTGCTCGGGTGTCCTCCATCTTAGCAGTTTCCTCAAGGATCTTGTAAAGCTCTGCCACCGTCTTCGGGTTTTTCTTGGCAAGTTCTTCTGCCATCCGCTTGTCCTTGCAACCTTGATTAAAGGCCACAATTACCCGATCGTCCACCATATCAGGGATGGTGTTACGGGTGTCGCTAAACCGGCGGATATAGTCCCGAAGAGATTCTCCGGGGTTCTGCACACAGTTGAGCAGGTCACCCTCATGCCCGAGGTGTTTATAGGTGCCTTGGAAGTTGGCCTCAAACGTCTCCCGATGATGAGTCCATGACTTGATGCTAGCCTCGGGCAAGTTCATGAGCCACGTTCGGGCTGACCCTTGCAGGGCTGTCGACAAGTAATTGGCTTTGACGTAGTCGTCTCCCCCAGTGGCTTCGATGATCGTAGAATAAATCTAAATCCACTCACGGGGTTTGTTGTTCCATCGTACTTCTCGATGTTGGTAGGATGAAACTTTTCTGGCCACCTGACCTTTCGCAAGCCTGGAGAGTATGCGAGGCATCCTCCAATACTTGGTCAGGACTCGCGCGGTGGAGAGTTTGGATGAGATCGGTAGTAGTCCTCGCGGGCTTGATAGTCTATGTTGTGGTTGAGGGTATCCTGAGCATCGTGATTCCTGCGGTTTCGTTCGAGCTGCGGCCTCATGTCACATCCTTCTTGGGGACGGTAATGTTCATGTAAATGGACGGATCGAGATCGGACTGGTTGGGGTTCAGCACGTCCATTTGATGGAGCTCGTGGTATGACGGCGGCTTCTAGCCTCTCCTTTTCCTTGTCCGTAGCTTCTCGAGCTTTCTTGCCAATGGTGGCCATCGGGGTTCCCTGGGCCATAGCTTCCATCATCTCTAGAAGAGTTCAGATCTGCAAGTTGCCCAGTTTGACTCCTCAGAAATCGGCATTGAGATTTTGAGGAGCTAGCAAAGACGGGGCTAGCAGTGTGCGGGTCTTGGCAGTTTGGATGGTTGGAGCGTTACTGAGGTGAGGAGCCTGAGGCCTGCGGGAGCTAGAGGATTCAGCCGCAGAATTTTCTCTTCCCCAATAACCACGTGGATGCGACAGTCATTAGGTGGTTCAGATTCATTGCTTGATCCACTGTGGTCGAGATCTAGTTGTGTAGCGCGATCAGCAATGTCGGGAGTTGGTTCCGTGAAGGTGGTGAACACTTCCCGTCCGGCGCATGTGAGATCAGGATCTTATATCCCGGTTAACTTAAGCTCGTAATCGCCTTGGTGCTCGAAGATGAGATCCTCGAGGTGGATCAAACATGCAGGCACTAGATGGCTCGGAGCGTAGAGATCGGAAGCGGAAGCAGAACTCCCGATGGCTTCCGATTTGATGGAACTTGGCATGTAGGGCATCGATGAACTCGACGCGTCGGCGAACTAGACTCCATTTACGATCGGCATGATTTTCTTCACGCAAGGGCCCCTACCTGGCGCGCCTCTGTCGAGGTTTTACTCGGCAGATATTTGTCTGGCAGGCACCCTGCTTCTTGCAAAGATCGATCACAATAGATGAACAAAGAGACTCGGAATTTTGTACTGGTTCGGGCCCTCGAGATCGAGTAAAAACCCTACGTCCAGTTGCTTGCTTATATTATCTCGTCGAGTACAGATTACAATGGTGTAACAAGTACCCTCAGGTGGATTGATGAAACTTTGAATACCCTCTACGTGCAGGACCCCCTACTATTTATGTCCGTGAGACTTGCTTTACAAGGCAAAACCGACCTAAACCTAGTAGGTCTCTAACTACCTTCGAGCTTTCCTCCTTTGCTCCGGCTGTCGTGTCTTGTTCGGAGTCTTCTTCGCATGGAGTCGGTAGTCGGCAATCCTCGTGATCGGGCACCCTGGTATTATGGCCTCAACAATTCTAAAACCGAAGTATTTAGTTCCAGAGATGATTAATTCATTACCTATACGTTACTTTGGTTATATATTTTATGGATGGATCAAACATGGCTGATATTTTGTTATCATCTTTAGCAGCACATAGCTGATGAATGTTTTCGATCATCATGCTGAAATGGTGATTCTCCAAGAAGAGATTAATTATAGTCATGTTCATGTATTTAATGCTCAGGGGGCAACATGCTAGTGAATAGAGTAATTCCCCTATGGAATTGTTACTTTAGTGCATCAACTTTCAAAAGTTCTTAAGTGTAACACCCTAAAAATTAGGCCTTAATAAAGATTAGGATTTAATATATTTAATTATTGATTTGTTCATGTCATATAGGGGTTAATTAAAAATTTGGTCAAAATTAAAAGCAAAGGTAAGCATAGGAAAACATGTATGTGCATTCATGCCAGAGCCTATTTTTGTTTGTGGGCAATTCATTTGAGGGGTTTTGAATTTATATTTAAAATCCTCATTGAATTTGCTCTTGAATGAGTGTTTAATTGTTTTTCTCGCTTTAAGTCTGGTTTAGGCCCTTGAACTCTTGCCCGGTCTGATTTTAGCCCCTAAACTCCTAAGTCGGCCCGCCTTGCCTCCCCTCATCGCGGCCCAGCTGGCCCATCTAGGCCCAGCCGCTGGCGCCCGTCCTCGCTTCTGCCTCCCTGAGCCGAAGACGCCCTCGCCCGCTCCCCGCTTCCCCCTCCCTCGCTACCAGGCGGGCCCCACCTCGTCCCCGACCTCCGGCCAAGTCGGAGTCGACTCCGACCGGGACGCCGCCACCGCCGCCCAACCGCCCGCGCAATACACGAAGGCTGTTGCCGTGACCGCCGCGGACTCCCCGAGCTTATCCCCTACGCCCCTAGCCTATAAAAGGAACCCTAGCCCCTACCCTAGCTTCGTTTTTCGAGCTCCCGTCGCCGCCGCCATTGCCGCTCGCCGCCGGAGCTTCCCGCCGCCGTTGCGCCGCCCCGAGCTCACCCCGACCGCGTGGTTGACCTCGCCGCAGCGTCCGCGTGCCCCTGCCATTGACCCCGAGCCCAACCGAGCACTGGAGCATCCTCGTCGCCGTCACCCGAGTGCCGCCGTCGCTTCCCGATGCCGGCAAGCCGCTCCGCCGCCCGGACCACAGCCACGACCCCCTGGTAAGCTTCGCCGTGACCTCCTCTCGCTCCCAAGCCAAGCCGCGAGCGAAACTGAGGCCTCTAGCCCCAAGACCGACGCATGTGAGATCAGCCGCTGTCCCTGCTCGCCGCCGTTCCCGCTCGCTGCCGGTGACCAACCGCCGCCCGCTTCGATCTCAGCCGCCCGATCTGATCTGGATGGCCGAGATCAGCCCATACCCCTTCGTCCCATATCCGGTCCGCCGTGGACCAGTGGACCGAGTCCACGGCGCGGTCCACCGCCTCGTCAGCGCCACGTGGCCACCACGTCAGCGCCACGCCAGCCAGCCAGCCACGCAGCGCCCTCTTTTGCACTTAGGCCTCTCTGTTATCCTGGAATTAACCCGCAGTCCTGCGTAGTTCAAAAGTAATTAGGTTTATGTCCTTTTTCTTGCGATTTAGACCCTGAGCTTTTAAATATTTGAACCCGCCGTCCTAGATTGTATTATTTACACGTTAGACCTTCTATTTTTATATGTAATTATGTTTAGGCCCCTGTTTTCTCACAGATAGGTCCAGAAAGTTTAGTTTCTTTGCCAGCAAGCCCCTAGACCTTGTTTTAGCTCTAGATTATGCGTTTTAACTCCGATTTCATTGCGCTCATGTGCTCGTAGTGATGCGTAGAATAGTTTTATTAGCTTTTTAGCCACCGTTTGAATTGTTTGGTGTACTATTCTAAATTTATTTCACTTGATATGCATGTACTGTAGTACCAAGAGGAAGGAAAGTATAACACAAGAAATTCCTTGCAACCTATACCCCTTTAATACTCATTTACGTTCATGCATGTGTGAATTTGTTTAAGGTTATCCTTAGAGTTCTTATACCCTGTTTACCTTGATCAACCTGGGTTTATGCATCTTTGGGTAACAATGTGCTAGGCTATGCAACTTGAGCTTACTGTCATTGGACAATGATACTTGATACCTCTTAATGATGAATTGTTAAAACTTGCTTTTTAGCAATATGGTTAGGAAGCTGGAACATGTGCTGTATGCTTTGTTCTCAGTAAACTCTTGTTCTAGAATATGTGCTGTGTGCTTTATTCTAGGCAATTCACGATCTGGAACATGTGCTGTGTGCTTTGTTCTAGACAACCTTAAAACCTGGAACATGTGCTGTGTGCTTTGTTCTAGACAACCTTAAATCGGAACATGTGCTGTGTGCTTTGTTCTAATCAACCTTTAAACTGGAACATATGTTGTGTGCTTTGTTCTGGGCATCACTTGTTATGGTCTATCTTAAAGTGGCAACCCGGGAGAACAGTGCAACCACGGGAATCAAATGGGCTCTGGTCTTGACTAAGTAAATTTTGAAAGGTCTCGTAGCGTCCCTATGCAGTCACACCAAAGGTAGTGTGATGAATGTGCCTAGCTAGCACTGCGTGGTTGGGTTATAAAGTTCTTCTGAATTTTTTCGCGACCTGTGGGGAAAGTGTACAACCTCTGCAGAGTGTAAACTGTTATAGCAGCCGTACTCACGGTTATGAGTGGCCTAGATCCTTTTTGACAGTGACTTTTACCCCAGTGATGTTAAAAATGAAATGACAATGGAATGATGGTGGACTTGATGATACATCTATATACTCTTAATTTGGGTTACAACTAGGTTATTCCTATTACATTGTAGTAATTTGGATAATGTTAAAATTGAACTATTAAAAGTGCTTACCACAGCTAAACCGTGTCTAGCCATTTAAGCCTTCATCCCTTGTGTTGCCTTCATTTAAAGCTAGTTTACTTACACTTGCATTATTCAACAAAATCCCGGATGGGTAATCAGATGAACCTGAAGGTGTTGTGGAGTTCCCTGAGGATGTTCCAGACTTCTAGGCAGCTGTCAACCAGTCGGTGTCCTTGTGGAGTTTGTGGAGCCATGAGAGTTTATCTTTTTATATGCGTAAACTTTGATTAAAGACTTGAGTCTTATTTGTAATAATTCTGAGATGCTATTCTTTTGTATTCGAGCACTTGTGTTACTTTGATATTCTGTTATTCTAAAGCTATATGTGTGTGTTGGACTTCCTGGGTACACATATAGTAGCATTCGGGATTATTTGTAAATCCGGGTGTGACAGATTGGTATCAAAGCAGTGCTGACTGTAGGACACGCAGCCTAGTTAGAATGGTCGTTTAGAGTCTTCTTTTGTCCTTGTCCTTATTCCATTTAAGTTTTAAACTTGATTATTTTACTTATCCTTATTATTATTTCTTATTTCCAATTTACTTTAATCTCTTGTCTCACTTTGAGTTATTTTATACAAATCTTTATTCTTATTATTCTATCTTATTCTATTACAAAATTTTAATTCATTCCTTGTTCTCTTTCGTCTATAGATGGCTCGCACTAAGGTCACTCCGCGCAAGTGTGTTGGAGAGTTCTTGCCACCCAGAGTTGCTGAGCATGCCCTACAGTTCTTCAACCCTGATCCAGTTGGAGGGATAGAGCTGCCGCCTATTCAGAAGCCACCAGTGGAGGATGCTAAAGAAGATCCCGAGATGGTCGAGATCTATGATGAGGAGGAGGACCAGTTCATGCCTGTTGTTCTACCACCGGCGCCACCAGCTCCAGTCAAGCAAGAAGGTGCCGCTGCCGGAGGAGGCCCAGAGGACCCCGAAGGTGTCGGGGTAGACCCCCAGGGGTACCCAGAAGGCGAATTGGCCCAACCAGCAAGGGGTGACCCAGTCCGAGTGCAATTGGATCGGTTTGTCAGACTGGGTGGCCCACCAGTCGGGAGGCCCACCAGTCGGACGAGCCGGATGGGCGCGACGGCGCGCGCGGCAAGGAAGCAGGCGGCGCATCCCGCAGAAAGCTCGGAGATCAAGATAAACTAGCCAAAATTATAGGGAAAGATATCTGTAATCATTATAGGATCGCATCCTTGTATTTCGGGTAGGTTACGATCTCTAGCCGACTTGTAACTCAAGGCAGCCGGACTATATAAGGCGCCTTGAGACCCCCCTCCAGAGCACGACATCTACGATTACAACCCACGATACGAAACCTAGGACAGAACCCAACTACGGAGATCCTTCAGGAACTTCATACACAGCAATACAATCACCCCAACACAGGACGTAGGGTATTATGTCATCTCGACGGCCCGAACCTGTTCAATCCTTGCGTCTTGTGTTACCATCGGCTTCTGATCCTCGATCTGTCCCTCAACAAATCAACCACGTAGGCTACCCTGTGTGGACTGCCGGGTCCAAACATCCGACAGTTGGCGCACCAGGTAGGGGTTGATCGACGAGATCAATCTACAAGCTCGATGGCATCCACTTCCGCCGTCATCGCGCCGGCATCCGTGAAGATTTCCATCGCTGAGGGGGCTATGTTCTTCTTCGGATCCATGGTCTTCACCACCGGACCCGAGGGAGAGCTCTCCTTCACCCGTGACGCCACCCCGGAGGAGACAGCGTCGCGACTTGACACTACGCCAGACGGGATCGTCACCATCACCGCTCCGTCGCCAACCATCGCCAACAACTCGGCGACCGCGACGGCCAGCGTCGTTCTCCCGCCATCCGAGGGGAACACGCTTTCTCCTATACCGCCGACTGCTTCGTCCACTCCGCCTCCGCCACGCAGGGTGCAGCAGACGCCCGAGGAGCGAAGGCGCCGATGGGCTGCACGCCAACGCCAGTTCGAGGCGGACATGGACCATGCCATCGCTTCCATCGGTGAATGCATCGAACTCACCGAATCTGCTCGTCAGAGCATCGCCTCGCCGACACGATTCCCGCTGGGACTCGGGAACAGCGGGGCCGTCTACCAGCAAGCACTCGGCGAACGCGTGAACGCCGACTACTCCCCAGATGCGGTCAGGGCGGTCGATCACGTCACGACCACCCAGATTGGATCTGCTCCGGACGTTGCAGCGACACAGCATCCTCATCCTCAGGATGCGCTGACTCCACCTGAACCAACCCCGACTTTTCCGCAGGTGACACGTGTCCTCCCTCCAAATAAGAGGATCACGCCTGCCAAGCGGGAGATGTTCGTCTCCGACATATCCGCCGACGAGCCAACGGTCCAAGGCGAGGATCAAGCGCACCGTGACGCCAGGATCGGGCGCAACGGTGAGAAGCAACGACGCCGCGACGCGCGGCGAGAACGCCGAAACCCCAGGGTCACGCGTAATCTCCAAGACGACTTCATCCAAGAAATTGGCGGCATGGGTGTTTACGCCACCCCGTCAGCCAACCTCGCCGCCGCGCACCAAGAGCTGGAAGGGATCCCAGAAACCCCGGAGCTCAACCGGATCAAGGTTAGGCTGACTGCAGCCGCGGGCATGATCAATGCCCAGAGGGCTCCTGCTTCCTCGTCTCGCCACTCCAAGTCGGCCAGCCGCCGAGAAGCCGATCACGACGTGGTCGAACAGCGGGACCTCCATGAACAACTCCGCAACCGCGATCTCCGAAGGAACCTCGACGGCCGTCATCGGCGAAGGGACGAGGAAGAACTCCGACGGCGCGATGAGTACAATCGTGAACACGGCCCCCCAGGGCTGGATCGCGACGCGCGCCAACGCCGAGAGCTTGAGGCCGCTGAGGCCGCACGCCGCTGAGAGTTCGACCGCAAGTACGGGCCTCCACTCGGACAAGACAGGCCACCCCGGGCTCACACCCCGGAAGACTGCTCCGCCGACTCAGGACACGTGGACGTCGAGAACCTCAACGACTGCGATGGCTTCCCGGCATTCACTGCCCGAGTAAGATCCATTAGAATGCCTGCTAACTTCAAACCTACAGGCATAGAAAAATATGACGGGAAGGCGGACCCGACGATGTGGCTCCGGACGTACAGCATCGCCATCCGCGCGGTAAACGGCGACCACGACTCCATGTGCGCCTACTTCCCCGTCGCCATGACCAAGGTGGGGCTAACCTGGCTTCACAGCCTTGAGCCCGGCTCCATCGACAGTTGGAGCACCCTCTGCGACAAGTTCAAGAGCTACTTCCAGGGGAGCTCCATTCGACCAGGCACCGCCTGGGACCTGGGCAAGGTGAAGCAGAACCGCGGGGAGAGCCTCCGCGACTACACCGACCGGTATATGGAGAACCGGAACTTAGTTCCTTGCTGCACCGAGTCCGAGATCATCAGCTACTTCCTCGATGGCCTCGCCGACTCCGTCGTCTTCGAGCGCCTCTGCGAGGACATGCCAAAGACCTCCGGCGAGTTCTTTGGCCGGGTGAACAAGATGGCGAACGCCAAGGAGGCCGTCCGCCTCCACTACGGCAAGAAAAGCACTCGGGACGATGATCGTCCCCCTCGCCGAGAAGACCGCCCGAAGAAGGAGGACACACGCCCCCGACCTGAACCAAGCAGGAGGGATGACCGAAAGCGCTCGAGAGACTTCACCGTCGCCGCCATGGATCGTAGCGGCCCTCGCCCGTGGTCCAACTTCAGCGCTGACTTCGAGAAGATGCTCCAAGGACCCTGCCCCATCCACAAGCAGTCCAAACATCGCATGATCGACTGCATGGGGCTCGCCGACGCCTACAAGAAAAAGGAGGGGAAGCTGCCGCCACGAGACGACGACAAAGGCGACAAGGGGAAAGGGGCTCCCGCGAACCCTGCTTTCCCGAATGTCAACAGGCAGGTGAACTTCATCCTCGGAGGACCGCCGCCCGTAGACGACAAGCGCCGGGAGAAAGTACGTGACCGGGAGATATTCTCCTGCTACACATCGCCGATCCAACCACTCCGCTGGTCCGAGCAGCCGATCACCTTCTCCAGGGAGGACCAGTGGTTCCAGGTCTCCGACGTGGGCGAGTACCCGCTGGTACTCAGCCCGATCGTGCACAATGCCCGCCTCACCAAAGTACTCGTCGACGGTGGGAGCGGGCTCAACATCATCTTCGCCCAGACGCTGAGGGACATGGGCATCGGCCTCGACGCCCTGACTCCTTCTCTCCACCCGTTCTATGGGCTGATCCCGGGCAAGGGCTCCAAACCACTCGGGCAGATTGCTCTGCCCGTCACCTTCGGCGATCAGGACAACTTCAGGACCGAGTACCTCAACTTTCAGGTCGCCGACTTCACCACCGCCTACCATGCCATACTGGGGAGACCAGCGCTCGCCAAGTTCATGGCGATCCCCAACTACATGTATCTGCTGATGAAGATGCCAGCACCAAACGGCGTCCTCTCCATCCGCAGCGACGTCCACATCTCCAAGCGCTGCGACAAAGAAGGGCTCCACCTCTGCACCGGCATCGAACGCAGCGTGCTGCAGATGAAGGTGGTCCACGAGGCAAGAACCTTCCAAGGAGACCCGGGCTCCATCCCCGAGTCCTCCAAGCGAAGAGCCGCACCGACCAATGCAGCCGGCTGAAGAAGTACGCTATCTCACTTGGGCTCTCCGACTCCTCCAAAACCGCCCTGATCGGATCAGGGCTCGACCCCAAATAGGAAAGCGCGCTCGTCGCCTTCCTCCGGGACAACGCCGATATATTTGCATGGACTCCATCAGATATGCCGGGTGTTCCGAGGGAGGTGGTCGAGCACTCCTTGAAGGTTGACACGAACGCCAAGCCAGTTCGCCAAAAGCTCCGACGCTTCGCGCAGGACCGCAAGGAGGCCATTAGGGCTGTTAGCTGCCGGGTTCATTAGAGAAGTCTTTTACCCTGACTGGCTCGCTAACCCAGTCCTTGTAAGAAAAAAGAATAATGAATGGAGAATGTGTGTTGACTACACGGATCTCAACAGGCACTGCTCTAAGGACCCCTTCGTCCTACCCCGCATCGACCAAGTCGTTGACTCCACCGCTGGATGCGTACTCCTATGCTTCCTTGATTGTTACTCCGGCTACCACCAGATCGCCCTGAAAGAAGAAGACCAGGAGAAGACATCCTTCATAACTCCGATCGGCGCCTACTGCTACACCAAGATGACGTTTGGCCTCCGCAATGCCGGAGCCACCTACCAGAGGGCCATTAACTTGACCCTGGGCACTCAGATCGGCCGCAACGCCGAGGCCTACGTCGACGACATAGTCATCAAGACGAAGATCAAAGCTGAGTTCATCACCGACCTCTCCGAAACATTTAACAATCTCCGCAGGCTCAACTGGAGGCTGAACCCGACTAAATGCGTCTTCGGCGTGCCCAAAGGGAAACTACTCGGTTTCATCGTCAGCAACAGAGGCATTCAAGCCAACCCAGAGAAGATAGACACCATCCGGAGGATGAAACCGCCGATTGGGAAGAAAGAGATCCAAAAGCTGACTGGTTGCATGGCGGCCTTGAGCAGATTCATCTCCCGGCTGGGGGATAAGGGCTTGCCGTTCTTCAAGATCCTCAGGAAGACCGACAGGTTCGAGTGGAACCAAGAGGCACAGCAAGCTTTCACCGACCTCAAGAACTACCTCTCCAATCCACCAGTACTCGTCGCTCCGCATAACGACGAAACGCTACTCCTGTACATCGCCGCCATGACCAACGTGGTGAGCACCGTCATCGTCGTGGAAAGGGAAGAAGAAGGAAAGGTGCAACGAGTGCAGCGACCAGTCTACTACGTGAGCGAAGTACTCAGCGAATCCAAGTCTCACTATCCCCAGGTGCAGAAGCTACTCTACGCACTGCTGATCACATCAAGAAAACTCCGGCATTACTTCCAAGCGCATCGCATCAAGGTGGTCACGCAATTTCCACTCGGGGAAATCCTCCACAACAGACATCACGGGGCGAATCATCAAGTGGTCCGTCGAGCTCGCCTCCTTCATCATAGACTTTGTCCCGCGAACCGCCATCAGGTCACGGATCCTCGCTGACTTCGTCGCCGAATGGACCGAGAGCCAGGACGCGAAAGAAGACACCAGCGGCGAGCACTGGAAGATGTACTTTGACGGCTCCCTGATGATCGACGGAGGAGGGGCCGGGGTACTCTTCATCTTGCCGAAAGGGGAACAGCTCCGATACGTCCTCCAAATTCGTTTCCCTGTCACCAACAACGCCGCCGAGTACGAAGCAATTCTCCACGGGCTCCGCATCGCCACCTCACTAGGCATAAAGAGGCTCCTGGTCTATGGCGACTCTGCTGTTGTTATAAACCAGGTGAACAAAGAGTGGGATCGCCACAGTGAGCGGATGAACGCCTATTGCGAAGCAGTGCACAAGCAGGAGGGGAAATTCTACGGAGTTGAGTACCACCACGTCCAACGAGAAAACAACCTCGCCGCTGATGCACTCGCCAAGCTGGGATCCACCCGCGCAGAAGTTCCAGGGGGAGTGTTCGTGCAAGGCCTCCTCAAACCCTCGGTTAAAGAGTTGGGCGACGAGCCAGAGCCTGCCCCGGAACTCTGCGAGGTGCTGGCCATTAACGCCGAAGAAGAAGACTGGAGGGCCGAGTTCATAGATTTCCTCGCCTACAACAAGGTGCCAAAGGACCCCACGGAGCGAAAGATCCTGGAACGCCGAAGCAAAAACTACGTGGTGGTCGGTGGCGCCTTGTACAGACGAGCCGCCACAAATCAAGTGTTCATCAAATGCGTCACGAGGGGAGTCGGCCTCGAGATCCTTGATGACATCCACTCGGGAGTTTGTGGAAGCCACGCCGCCGCAGGAACACTAGTCGGGAAAGCATACCGAGCCGGGTTCTTCTGGCCCACCGCCGTATCCGACGCCAAAGCACTCGTCCGCCGGTGCCAGGGGTGCCAATTCTTCGCCAAGCAGAAACATCTCCCGGCCCAAGCTCTACGCACCATCCCGCCCTCGTGGCCATTCGCCTGTTGGGGGTTGGACATGGTGGGGCCATTCAGAGCAGCCCCGGGAGGATACACTCACATTCTCGTCGCCATTGATAAATTCTCCAAATGGATAGAGTACAAGGCCATCGTCGGAACTCCAACATCAAAGCAAGCCGCCGCCTTCATCGAAGAGATCACACACCGTTTCGGCGTCCCTAACAGAATAATCACCGACTTGGGGACACAGTTCACCGGATCCGCCTTCTGGGACTTTTGCGAGAACAGCTGTATCGATGTATACTACGCCTCCGTCGCCCATCCCAGATGTAATGGACAGGTGGAACGAGCCAACGCCATGATACTCCAAGGACTAAAAGCAAGAATCTTCGACCCATTGAAGAAATTCGCCGGACGGTGGCACCAAGAGCTACCACAAGTCATCTGGGGACTCAGGACTCAGCCGAGTCGTGCAACAGGTCATACTCCATTCTTCATCGTCTACGGCTCCGAGGCAATCCTCCCCACCGACATCGCTTTTGGATCACCGCGCATCGATAACTACGACGACGGCGAAGCAGAGGCAGCTCGCGAGGTGGACCTAGACTCCATCGAGGAACATCGAGTTAACGCGGTCATACAACATGCGCGCTACCAGCAACAACTCCGACGCTACCACGACAAGAACGTCCAGAACGGGACTTCAACATTGGTGACCTCGTCTTACGCCGAGTGCAATCCACAGCAGGGGTTCACAAACTCTCCGCCCCATGGGAAGGCCCGTTCATCGTGACTCAGGTCATATGTCCGGGTACTTTTCGTCTCCAATATGAGGATGGCACCGAGGTCCCACACCCATGGAACATAGAGCATTTACGCCGATTCTACCCATGAAAAGCTATGTATCACAAAGTTCAATAATAGTATATGCTTTTTCCTTCGTATATTTGTTCTCCTTGCAAAACCTCTCGGAATCACTCCGTTCCCGAGTAGTTCTTAACTAAATGCTGTGTAACCGGGCCTGGAACGACGCCTAAGCCTTCTACATGTGCACGGGATCTGCTCTCGACGTTATGAACTTAGGATAAGTGAAGCAAAGGGAAAAGCACATTTCAGCCAAAAGCTACTCGGGCAAAATTAAGACATAAAACAAAGTATCCAACATTCTTGTTTTACTTGTTTTGACTACTTGTATATACAAAAGTTTACACCACTCTGCTACAGAATATAGGACTCTACTCAAACTTGAGAGCCTCGCCAACTTTCTCGGCGATTGGGCGAGTTTCAGCCATCGCCGCATCAACCTGCTCCGTCGTGGCGTCCGCCGCCACCCCATCGCCAACCGGTGCAAGGTCAATCCGCGGGTATAGTGTCCGAACACGCGCCAAGGCGTCGTTCGCACACACAACGGCCGATTCCTTGATCAGCTCGGTGATGCGGATTGGCACAGCTTGAAGACGCGCGACTAAGGCAGTCGGCTAACCTTCCTCCGGGGCCACAGAGTCCAGCAGGTCCCTCGCCGCCTCGTTGACTGTAACACCCTAAAATTTCATTTCTAAATTAGTAATTAATTTGCTAGGTTTTGTGTGTGCATTCTCAAAATTTAGGTAAATATAAAACCTTTTCAGAAATTAAAATCAACCCTAGGTTTAGAAACTTGTTTGTGCATTTCATGCCGATGCATTGTTTTCATGTATGTATGTTTTTGTGTGCTAGTTCTAAACCCTTAACACCCAAAGTCCCAGTTCAACCCAGACGAAACCTTTTTACCCAAACCCGACCCAGCTCTCTCCTTTCTTTCTCGAAGCTCGAAAACCCTAAAGCCCGGCCCGGTTTTCTTTCTCCTTTCTTCTTTTTCTCCTTGGTCCAAAACCAAACCTCGCAGCCCAACCCAAAGTCAGCCCGGCCTCATCTCTCCTCGGCCCAAGCTGATCCCTCTCCTCCCCTTGGGCCCAAACAGATCCAACCCAGGCCCGCAGATCCAACCCAAGCCCAAAACAGATCCATTCTCTCCCCCCTTCTCCCCCTGCATCTCACGCACGCAGAAGCTGCAGGACGCCGTCGTCCCCTCTCCCCCACGCAGGAACCGCGCCTCCTTTTCCTCTCCCCATCAGAAACTCCAGCCTTTAATTCTCTTCAATGGCATTCTAAGCCATGGCAGTGAATTCCCCTCCCCCTCTCTTCAATTTCTTGACCTGTGCCCCTTCCCCATNTTCAAGGCCCCGATGGTGTGTGTTGCGGCGACGCAAGCACTCTCCATCAGCCTGAATTCCAAGGACGCACTGCGCTTCTCTGAAGCTTCAAGTCGAGCAGCTAGATCAGCGACATCCTTGTCTCGCACAGCAAGCTTGCCTTCCAGATCCGAGTTCTTCTTCTCGAGCATTTCAATGCTCTTGGAGTTAGCTACAGGATCAGAGGCAGTGTATGAGCAAAAGTTTGCGGATAAGGACCTAAAATCTGAACATGGTAGCATAATGCTGTACCTTCTTTCTCGGACTGGAGAACGGTAACTTGGGCCTCCAGTCTGATCATAGACGCTTCCGCAGCAGAGGCACGAGCATCTAACGCGCGCCATTGCTCCTCGACTGCCGAAAGCGAGGTAATGATCGGGCCCAAGGGCGTCGGGGCAGGTCCTGCAGCCTCCACAAGCTTATCCGCATCATCGGGTCGAGCTGCCGAGTCAAGCTCGGGAGTTTTCTCTGATGGCCTGATGGGAGGAGAAGCAGCAGGCTGGGAAGGCCTGATTTCCCGAACCAATAACCAAAAATAGTTAAACAAAATTCTCCCATTGAGAAATACTCAAGCATAACCAAGCAAGTCAGAGTTCTCACTTGGATGTCGGGATTCTAACTTTGAAACGCTTGACACCAGATGCGGGCTTTGATGGCAGCGGGGTCGGACGAATTTCCTGACGAGAAATCTCCCGAACACGTTTAGCTTTGGTTATGCGGTCAAAGGCTGCAAATAAACGCCCGAATACGAGGCGGACCGCGACTGGGTAGCGTCTCACCGTGACCGGGCATAACTCAATGATACTCCAAGGACTAAAAGCAAGAATCTTCGACCCATTGAAGAAATTCGCCGAACGGTGGCACCAAGAGCTACCACAAGTCATCTGGGGACTCAGGACTCAGCCGAGTCGTGCAACAGGTCATACTCCATTCTTCCTCGTCTACGGCTCCGAGGCAATCCTCCCCACCGACATCGCTTTTGGATCACCGCGCATCGATAACTACGACGAAGGCGAAGCAGAGGCAGCTCGCGAGGTGGACCTAGACTCCATCGAGGAACACCGAGTTAACGCGGTCATACAACATGCGCGCTACCAGCAACAACTCCGACGCTACCACGACAAGAACGTCCAGGAACGGGACTTCAACATTGGTGACCTCGTCTTACGCCGAGTGCAATCCACAGCAGGGGTTCACAAACTCTCCGCCCCATGGGAAGGCCCGTTCATCGTGACTCAGGTCATATGTCCGGGTACTTTTCGTCTCCAATATGAGGATGGCACCGAGGTCCCACACCCATGGAACATAGAGCATTTACGCCGATTCTACCCATGAAAAGCTATGTATCACAAAGTTCAATAATAGTATATGCCTTTTTCTTCGTATATTTGTTCTCCTTGCAAAACCTCTCGGAATCACTCCGTTCCCGAGTAGTTCTTAACTAAATGCTGTGTAACCGGGCCTGGAACGACGCCTAAGCCTTCTACACGTGCACGGGATCCGCTCTCGACGTTATGAACTTAGGATAAGTGAAGCAAAGGGAAAAGCACATTTCAGCCAAAAGCTACTCGGGCAACATTAAGACATAAAACAAAGTATCCAACATTCTTGTTTTACTTGTTCTTGACTACTTGTATATACAAAAGTTTACACCACTCTGCTACAGAATATAGGACTCTACTCAAACTTGAGAGCCTCGCCAACTTTCTCGGCGATTGGGCGAGTTTCAGCCATCGCCGCATCAACCTGCTCCGTCGTGGCGTCCGCCGCCACCCCATCGCCTACCGGTGCAAGGTCAATCCGCGGGTATAGTGTCCGAACACGCGCCAAGGCGTCGTTCGCACACACAACGGCCGATTCCTTCATCAGCTCGGTGATGCGGATTGGCACAGCTTGAAGACGCGCGACTAAGGCAGTCGGCTAACCTTCCTCCGGGGCCACAGAGTCCAGCAGGTCCCTCGCCGCCTCGTTGACTGTAACACCCTAAAATTTCATTTCTAAATTAGTAATTAATTTGCTAGGTTTTGTGTGTGCATTCTCAAAATTTAGGTAAATATAAAACCTTTTCGAAAATTAAAATCAACCCTAGGTTTAGAAACTTGTTTGTGCATTTCATGCCGATGCATTGTTTTCATGTATGTATGTTTTTTGTGTGCTAGTTCTAAACCCTTAACACCCAAAGTCCCAGTTCAACCCAGACGAAACCTTTTTACCCAAACCCGACCCAGCTCTCTCCTTTCTTTCTCGAAGCTCGAAAACCCTAAAGCCCGGCCCGGTTTTCTTTCTCCTTTCTTCTTTTTCTCCTTGGTCCAAAACCAAACCTCGCAGCCCAACCCAAAGTCAGCCCGGCCTCATCTCTCCTCGGCCCAAGCTGATCCCTCTCTTCCCCTTGGGCCCAAACAGATCCAACCCAGGCCCGCAGATCCAACCCAAGCCCAAAACAGATCCATTCTCTCCCCCCTTCTCCCCCTGCATCTCACGCACGCAGAAGCTGCAGGACGCCGTCGTCCCCTCTCCCCCACGCAGGAACCGCGCCTCCTTTTCCTCTCCCCATCAGAAACTCCAGCCTTTAATTCTCTTCAATGGCATTCTAAGCCATGGCAGTGAATTCCCCTCCCCCTCTCTTCAATTTCTTGACCTGTGCCCCTTCCCCATCCTCCCTTTTTAGATTCTCACACAGGCAGGAGAAAAACCACGCAGAAAAACAGACCGAGCCCCTCTTCTCCTTCCTCCACTCTCTAATTTCCCAAGATCAGGGCCTCCTCCATTGATTTCTGGTCGTCGGAACTCGTCGCCGGAGCAGCGAAGGAACGCCGGGACCCCACCTTGTCGCCCGAACAGCGAAGGAACGAACCCGAGGACCTTACCTCGGCGACGAACAGCAGGCCGCACGATCCCTCTCCACGGCCGTCGGCGTTCTGCTCTGCCCCTCTCCTAGCCCCGTCGCCCTTGCTGCTCGGCTGCCCTAGGTGAGCGCTAAAACGAGTTGCCCTCGACGCTGTCGCCGTCGTTTTGCCGCTGCCTGCGCCTTCCCTTCACCCTCCTCCTCTTCATCCATGGCGCAGGTACTGCAGAACCTCATCCCGACGCCGAGGACCGAAGACAGCGCCCAACCAGTCCGCCCGTCCCCAAGGCCCGTCGTCCTTTGCTGCGTTGCTGCCCAAGGTGAGCATCCAGATGAGTTCGCGTCGCCGTCACGGTTCCGTTTTGCGGCTCGAAGTTCGTTTCCATGCACCACAGCCCGTCCCCTCTGTCTCCAACAAGTTTCTGTCCGCGACAATGACCCCGTCGCCGTTCTGTTCGTGAGAACAGCAGGCCAGCGTCGCCCCCTCCCTCTCTGAACCGAACAGATCCCCTCCGACCATCCATCTTCGATCCAGTGGCCTGGAATAGATCAAAGTTACCCCTTCATGTTTATGTTGTAGAGCCCCTGCAGAAATCCCTAAGAAACCCGCAGTCCCTCCCCTGTTGTTTAAGTCATCGGTTCATCGCAGCTTAGACCTTCATCTTGTTTTTAGCGTAGTTTAATCACCGTAAATCCGATTAGAGTGATTTTCGCGTTGTTGTGTTCGTAGAAATGCGTAGATTAGTTTTATATCCTTTTTGCTTCTGTTTTCATTGTATGGTGTACTGTTCTAATAGAAATACTTTTGTATGCTTGTACTGGCTTGTGATGGATGTATGTGTGGTGATTGGAATGCGTGTATAGTTTGCGAGCAGTACGAGGCTGGCTTTGACCAAGAGTTTGAAGAATCGGATCAGCGGTAATACTTTGAGGAAGGCAAGTGTAACATGATTTATCCTTGATACCTATTCACCTATTAATCATGTTATTCATTCATGCATGTGTCTAATTTGTTAAAACCATAGGATTGACTAGTCTTGTTTATCCTATTTACCTTGTTACCTTGGGTTTATGCATGTGGGTAGATAAGTTAGTTGTGCTTAGCTTGCTTGCAACCGCTAATGATCGATGAATAAATGTTAATCTTGACTAATGATATACTTGGAACCTTATTAAAATATGCTTTTTAGCAACTTGGTTTAGGGAGCTTGAGCATGTGTTTGCATTGCTCTAAGCGTCTCTTCTTAAGGTTCCGTTCTTAAAGCGGCCACCCAGGAAAACCGTACAACCACAGGAATCACATGGCTCTGGTCTTGACTAAGTAAACTGTACGGCTCTAGCTTGTATACTGGTTAACGAAAGGCGCAAGTGGGGCTGCCAGGTTTAAGTGTGGACCTCGGTCAGTTCTCGTTGGGGTTTGTGTGTGATGGATTTGTGTGATGTTTTGGCTGGAGCCTGGAGGGGTCCATGCGCCTGTCAGGAAACCGTAGCGGTCACTAGCTTGCTAGGGTGTCTTTTGAAAGGTCTCGTAGTGAAACCCTGTACTCATTTCACGTGGTGTGAAGGGGGTGCGTGCCCAAGGCAAGGGGGATCACGACCGGTGGTGAAAGTGTACAACCTCTGCAGAGTGTAAAACTGTTATAACAGCCGTGCTCACGGTCAAGAGCGGCCTGGATCCTTTTCGAGCGGTTCCTTGTTTTCCAAATTAATGGTTAATGATGATGTTAGTTACTTATAATACTTCACATGCTTTCATAATGTGGGTTACAACCGGGTTGTCATCTAATTCTAGTAATTCAGGTTAATTTTAAAATCAATCAACTAAAAATGCTAACCGCAGTTTAAACCTTGTCTAGCCTTTTGAGCCTCATTTAATCATGTTATGCTTGCTAAGTAAGATGGATTACTTACACTTGTTTTACTTCAACAAAATCCCGGATGGGTACTCAGAGGAGCCGCCAGTGGATGCTTTTGTATTCCCCGAGGAGTTCCCGGACTTCTAGGCAGTGCATTCCCCAGTCAGAGTCCCTGTGGAGATGTCTTGGAGATAGATTACATCAGGCTTTCGCTACTTTGATAAACTCGTTAATAAATGTAATGCCTGTGATGTAAGACTTGTTATGATTTATGTTATCGAGCACTGTTTTCCCTTTCTTTGATATTCATTTCTGAGCTATATGTGTGTAAAGACTTCCTGGGTACACATATAGTAGCATTCGGATTTCCTTCGTAAATCCGGGTGTGACATTGACCTCCGTCAGGGCCAGATGCGCCGATGTCAGATCTTGCTCCAAGCCTGTTATGATTTGAGAGTTATTCTGAATTGTATACATGGCCTGGAGCATCGTCATGTCCGCACCTTTCCGGAAGTCCTGCTCCTGCTTCAGCTTGCCCGCCATCACCTCCTCCGACTGCTGCAGAGTTGCGTTCGCAAATCGCAGCTCCTTCAGCTCGTTGATGTGACGGTCCCTCTCCATCTCCTTCTCTGGAAAGGCAAGAAAGCACTCGGTCAGGATGAAAACAAAACAGTAAAGTCCCACAGTTCAGCAACTACTCGGGAACTACAAGGAGAGGGCCTTACGATGAAGACTATGTCGATGCTCCACAATAGCGTCGTTCAAACTCTTCTTGGCAGCGTCACGCTGACGCCTGACCCGTTTGAGCTCTGCTTCCGCCTTCGCCGCACGCCGGAGCGCCGACTCCGCGTCCTGGGTCTGCACAAGGCGCGACTGCCGGAGCGTAGCCAATTTCTACAACCGTCCGAAAAGGTGAAGAACTCAGAAAACCAATAAAGAAAAAAAGATCAACAAGACAGGGGAGGAATCTAACCGCTGCAAGGCGCTGGGCGTGGTTGACAGCAATCTGAAGCTTGGCGATCACCGAGCCCTCCTTCTCCGCCATGGCGTCAACCCCGGGGACAGTGATGGTCCCCGAGGTGTCCGACTGCTTCGGTAGATCCTCCTCCTGGGCTTCTCCTCGAGCAATGTCGCCCGCGCCTACGGGCGAAGACTGGATCACCGTGTCCACGTCAGGATCCCCAGTGACACTTGGAGTAATCGCCGTACCACCTTCACCGCCCTGAACGTCGTCGGCCGCCGGCACCTCCACTACCACCTCCGGGTCAGGCCTGACTGGGACCTCCGCCGTCTGCGCCGCTCCCGACCCATCGGCCGAGTTCGTCACCTCGGGCGTAGCACCCGAGGATGACTGGCCCGCAGATGCGGCCGGGGGAGCACTCGGGCCTTGCGGGGCATAAGTTGAAGGAGCCTTCCCGCTGGCCGCCTCACCATCAAGATCGGAGGCTTTACTGCAAAAAAGCACTCGAAAGTTAAAACAAAAACTCAGAGATAAATGATAACAAGAAGAAACGTGAAGACCGACAACTCACCGAGTACTCTTCACCACCGTGACTCGGGGCCGGAAGACAGGGAGCTTAGGACGCCGCTGCGCCGAAGCCGCCATGAGGATTGGCCTGGTCCCCAAATCGGAGACTGGCCTTGCATCCGCCGTGGCCTGCACAAGCGTCTCCGCCACCCTGCGCCGCCTCTCCTCCACCGAGACGCCCATGGCCCGGGCGTGCTCCTGCTCCTGGAACATGTCGTCGGGCACCGCCTCGTCCTTCTCCTCTTCCTCCATGACGGCCGGGGAAGGATGTCGCGGCTCGTCAACATCGGCGTCCGAACCCGTAGTCGGCCGCTGAGCCGGCTGCGCGTCCGATTTCTTCGCCGTCACCTTCTTCGTGCGCCTCCGCTTGGGAGGCGGCGGCAGCGTACCCGCCACTGCATCCCGGACGGAGGGCGCTTCATCCGACAACGTTGCCGAGTCGTCGGCCGCCCCATCGTCAACGGCCACTGCCCGCTTGGAAACGCCGTCCCCGCGATTATTTCGTTTCGCCACAGCCGCCCGGCGCTTCCGCGGATGGTCCCCCACCACCTCCTCATCCGAAGGACTCAGAGAGCCCTCCGTGTCACTGGGTGCCCATATACGGGGAGCAGGCGGATCAACCGCCCCCTCTGCCCGAGTGCCGCCCTGAGCAGCCGGAAGCGTGTCCTCCAGAATCACTTTCCTCGGGAAGTCTTCTGGAAGTGGGGCAGCAGAGAAATATTCGAAGACTCGATCCTGCGCAAGAGAAGACGCAAAATCAGATGGCCAACGGACGAAACCAGAAATTACTTCAAGAAAGAACATTCAAAAAGCACTCGAAATGGCAACTTACCGGTGGTGGAGGCCTCTTCAGTGAAAAAGGGCGCGGCTGGTCCTTCTCCAACACGTGGCCGAGGAAGAACCCGCCCACGCGCGCCTTCATCTCCTCCTTGCTCACGGTGCGGTTGGCAACCCGAGTGGGATCATCCCGGCCCGAGTACTCGTAGCTCGGGTGCTTCCGCTCCTGGATCGGCTGGATCAGCCGCCTGCTGAAGTTGCAGGCGATACCAATCGCCGTCAGATGCTTGACCTCCTTCAGCTCCTTGATCAACACAAGGAGCTCGTCCACCTCATCCATCTCGGAGGCGTCAGGAAGATCATTCCAGCAATCCCTAACCTTCGGCCGCTCTCCGGTGTGGCAGGGGATCGCCGGCTCGTGGTTCCCGACATAGAACCACTCGGCTTTCCATCCTTTGTTGGAGGTGTTGAGGCCAATGTCGAAGTACTCGTCCTTCCGCCCCTGTCGCAGCGTAAATCCAGCGCCTCCAACCACCACCATCTTCTCTTCACTCGGCTGGGGCTTCAGCCAGTACAAATATCTCCACAAGTTGAAATGGGGAGAGATCCCCAGATATGCCTCGCAGAGATGAATGAAGACCGAGATCGCCATGATGGAGTTGGGGTTGAGGTTGATGGCCTCGATCCCGTAGTAATGCAGCAATCCTCGGAAGAACGCCCCCGTAGGCAAGCCGAGTCCCGCCTCGAAGAAAGGCTTGAAAAGGACCAGCTCGCCGGAGTTCTCCGACGGGAACACCTCTCCGGCGCTCGGCCGCCACTCCGCCACGGCCTGAGACGGGAGGATGCTTCGCTCCACCATCTCCTCCAGCATCTCTGTGGTCACCTTCCCCCCGCACCCACGCGGGGATCCTGTCAGACTTGGGGACGCCAGTGAGCTTCTTCCTCCCCGCCATGGATCTAACGGCAGGGGTCTTCGATCGCATCAGCGAGACTACGCTCCCCGTGGTGGCTAAGATCGCACAACGGATTGACGAGCAATGGGAGCTTTGGTGGCGGCGGGATGAAAAGCGAAGAACAGGGAGGACGGATCTGGGAATGGGAAGATTTCCCTCCGGGTCTAACCCTCGCCCTTTATAGCGTGCCTTGATGCTGTTGGAGGTGGGTGGGCGAAACGGTAAAAAGAGCCGTTGGGCGCTTCGCCTTCTGTTACGCGCCGGCCGTCAACGGTAAAAAACGACTCCAAAGCACTCGAGCAAAACAAAGAAGTCAGCGTGCCGCTAAGGCTCGAACAGCTCCCACGCTCGGGGGCTGACGCCGCAACAAAGCCAGTGTGCCCCTCGGGCTCGATTGGCCCCGAACTACTCGGGAGCCAACACTGCAAACCCAGTGGTGTGCCGCTAAGGCTCGAACAGCTCCCACGCTCGGGGGCTGACGCCGCATTAAAGACAGTGTGCCTCTCGGGCTCGATTGGCCCCGAACTACTCGGGAGCCAACACTGCAAACCCAGTGGTGTGCCGCTAAGGCTCGAACAGCTCCCACGCTCGGGGGCTGACGCCGCATTGAAGACAGTGAGCCTCTCGGGCTCGATTGGCCTCGAACCACTCGGGAGCCGACACTGCAGATCAAGTGGCGTGTCGCTAAGGCTCCAACAGCGCTCCTGCTCGGGGGCTGGCGCCACGGTTAAGTCAGTGCGCCTCTCGGGCTCGATTGTCTCCGAACCACTCGGAAGACAACACTGCAGAACTGAAGGCGTACCGCTAAGGTTCGACCGGCACTCGGACTCGGGGGCTGGCGCCACATCAAAAGCAGTGCGTCATGCGGGCTCGATCAGCCCCGAAATGCTCGGGAACTGACGCTGCGAACAAATTGCGACAGACAAAAAATGCCATCCTTTCGCAAGAAATACAGTTACAACGGAGCCGGACTTGCGCCGGTTACAAACACCAAACACATCAACCGCCAAGATGACGACCTGGGGCACTCGTCCCTGCGCCTAGTGCTACATCCGGAGCAAGCTTGGTTCACATGAGCTCCTCGCAAGCTCTCTTGTAACACCACTGCAGCCGTTTACGGGACAGCGCCGGCGGAGGGTTGATAGCGAATGCCTTCGGCTATCCCTTGCTCTACAAAGCATTTCACCCCACATGGCCCTCGTCACATGGGAATGCGGGGGTGAACGGGACAGCACTCACACGCTGATCAACGCCTCAGGTCCTTCGCAAGCACTCTTCTAGCACCATACCATGTTGAATCCATGAACTCTCCCCGGTGGATGAACCCAACAATGAGCCTCCGGCATGTTGACCGCAAGGATCCTATATCTATTCGCTCTTGGGTAGCAGCTCAGGCTCCCCGGCGGGTATTTATAGCCCTTAGTCACCGGAGGACAAGAGGTTTCCTCCACGATGACGAGCGCGGACTCCGCGCCACGCGTCTCCCCTTCAGCCCGAAATGCACAGGTCACCCTTATCGCCTTTGGCTCCACTCGACCACGGGAGCGCCCTGTGCAATCATGGAAACACTATTCCTGACGCCGCATCTCAGATACGACACCGCTTTGCCTGCCTCTCCTTTGGCATACCTGGCAGAGAAGGAATCCTCCGGGACTCGAACCTTTCGCCAAGATAAGTATCAATCGATTAACTTCGTCAATTCCGCGAGCTTTAAAACAAGTTGCTAAAGTACTCGGGAGCACACGCCTTAATCCGTGAAACCTCGACTCTTCCGTACGCCTACGCTCCTACGCGTGCACGCGGCCCAGCTCCCTGCGCTATGGACTATGGCTATCGGGGATCAGGTGCATAAACGTAACAGGCCAACTCCTCGGAGAAATCAAAAGAATTAAAAGTAGGAAGCGGAGTTCATTAACATTACATATCGCCGAATGCTTTCTCCTCTCGAATTTTTACTTTGTTGCAGGGTATGGGAGACTACTCGGCATGCTCAGCCCTCACGCTCGGGGGCTGGCGCCGGGACGACTACTCGGCGTGCTCAGCCCTCACGCTCGGGGGCTGGCGCCGGGACGACCACTCGGCGTGTCTCTCAGGATTCCGCCGGCCCTCACACTCGGGGGCTGGACGCCGAAATTAACGCCGGATGGTTTAGCCAGATGCTCCTTGACTAACCCTTGGACCGATTCCTTCGAAATCGCTTCAAGGCTCGGGGGCTACGGCCAACGGATGCACCTCGCGGCGCATCCGTTGATCATTCGGTGACCTCAGAAGAAGGCTACTAACCCTTGGACCGATTCCTTCGGAATCGTTTCAAGGCTCGGGGGCTACGGCCAACGGACGCACCTCGCGGTGCATCCGTTGCAGACGGCTCTTTTCTCTCCAGTATCACGCGGTTTCGCTTCCAACTGCAGCAGGTTCGACGCTCATCAGACAGCACGACCTCGCCGACTTGTCTCTCAACCACGTACTACTCGGGGGCTTGTCGGGGGTAGACCCCCAGGGGTACCCAGAAGGCGAATTGGCCCAACCAGCAAGGGGTGACCCAGTCCGAGTGCAATTGGATCTGTTTGTCAGACTGGGTGGCCCACCAGTCGGGAGGCCCACCAGTCGGACGAGCCGGATGGGCGCGACGGCGCGCGCGGCAAGGAAGCAGGTGGCGCATCCCGCAGAAAGCTCGGAGATCAAGATAAACTAGCCAGAATTATAGGGAAAGATATCTGTAATCGTTATAGCATCACATCCTTGTATTTCGGGTAGGTTACGATCTCTAGCCGACTTGTAACTCAAGGCAGCCGGACTATATAAGGCGCCTTGAGACCCCCCTCCAGAGCACGACATCTACGATTACAACCCACGATACGAAACCTAGGACAGAACCCAACTACGGAGATCCTTCAGGAACTTCATACACAGCAATACAATCACCCCCAACATAGGACGTAGGGTATTACGTCATCTCGACGGCCCGAACCTGTTCAATCCTTGCGTCTTGTGTTACCATCGGCTTCTGATACTCGATCTGTCCCTCAACAAATCAACCACGTAGGCTACCCTGTGTGGACTGCCGGGTCCAAACATCCGATAGAAGGCGATGGTGATGATTCAGATGGAGAAGACTCTGACTATGATGGCTCTGATGACTCTGATGATGATGGAGAAGACCACCCACCTCCAGCTACAGGATGGAAGGTGGTGGAGACTACTCGTGATGGAGAAGACTGCTACTTCCATCATCGTCTGCTTCGTCTACTTCAGCGCCATTATGGACATGGCCGTGTCAGTGTGGACTACCGCAGTGAGTGGTGGACTCATCACCGCTGCACTGACTTATGGAAGACCACGGCTTGGGTTCGAGTGTCTGCTCGACTACTAGGCACCGCCAGGACTGAGTCAGAGCACCCCGCGCTGGCTCCCAGGGAGACACAAGAGGCTGGCATCACTGATGCTGCTCGCTGGGTATTCTACGCCTATCGTGGGCTCTACTTCAGCCTTGTCCGCGATGGGGCAGAGCGCTACATTCCACGTGTGCCACGTGGAAGGAGGGCTAGCAGGATCGCCAACCCAATTGGAGAGCAGAGTGCCAGACCCGTGGAGACCATGGGCTTTGCTGCAACCATCAACACAGAGTTTGACTTGCTGCTGGATGAGCACTCCAGGATGTGGGAAGTGCTTCAAGCAGCAAGGCTTAGGATCGCAGAGTTGGAGCACCCCGGCGCTGAACCACCTATGGAGGAGCTGGAGTACCTTGGAGAAGCACCGCCACGCAAGAGGACTCGCTACGGGACTTTTGCTAGTCGCACTGTCATAGATGAGAACTAGATGGTCTTGAGTTGTAATAAAAATGCTAGTCATGCGAGTTGAGTCATTTGAGTCATGTGAGTCATCTAAGTCTTAGTGTTTGAACCATGTTAATGAGTGCTTGCTTTACTATTCTTGTGAACTTGTGTGATTTGGATCTTTGTAATGAGTGTGGTGCATGTGAACCTATTGTTCACATACATCTAGAATATTGGTTTAGTTCGTTAATGAATAAATAGTGGGGTTTTTATAATCTATCTATCTCTTTACCTTGCACACATATCCTGTATCTGTTCTCTGTCTGCTGAATTCTCTTAATCTGTCTCTACCATATTACTCATAATCAGTCAGAATGGATTCATGGTATGGAATTGAAAAGTAACATGTGGCATATGTCTGTAACAGATGGCCAACCGGAGGAATGCTTGTGGAGGTCGTGCCAACCCAAACCCGCTGCAACCATCTCCAGTGCCCCTCGAACAGCTACTAACTAATCAGAACCAGTTACTACAGCAGATGTCCAACATGTTCGCAGCTGCACAACAGAACTTGTAGAACCAGCCGCCAGCCCAGCTCCAACCACAAGTCAGAGACCGGCGAGGAGAGTTCATGAAAGGACGCCCGCCTGTCTTCACCCACGCCAGTGAGCCACTGCAAGCTGAAGATTGGCTCAAGGCAGTGAATCGTCAACTGGATATAGCTCAGTGCACCGACAGGGAGAAGGTGCTCTATGGGTCTGGACAGTTACAAGGAGCTGCCCAAGAATGGTGGGACTCATATCTGTACTCTCACCAGGACCCTGACCACATCACGTGGGCAGAGTTCAGTGAGCGGTTCCGTGCTCACCATATTCCAGAGGGTCTCATGACCCTGAAGCAAGAGGAGTTCCTGGCCTTGAAGCAGGGATCAATGACTGTCACTGCCTATCGTGACAAGTTCATCGAGCTATCTCGCTACGCTCCTGAGAACGTGGCGACGACAAGAAGAAGCAGAGGCAGTTCCTTCGGGGACTGAATGATGGCCTTCAGTACTAGCTGCTCACTCACACCTTTGACAACTTTCACGAGTTGGTCGATAATGCCCTGATGCTGGAGCACAAGCGTCGAGAGATGGAGGACAAGAAAAGAAAGTTAGAAAGTTCCTCAACTAGACGGGTGGGAATAGCTGGTGCCCCCGCTTCAACCCGCAGTCTGGTGGCCAGCTCCACATTCAAGGCCCACCGAACTCTAGGAATCAGCAGCAGCGCCAACAGTACCAGCAGCGCCCGCCTTATCAACAGCAGTAGCAACAGCAACAGCGCCAGCAACAACCCTACCAATAGAGGCACCAACAATAGCAGTAGCCGCAGAACCAGGCGCCACATCTCACTCAAAGCAATGCTGTGCCTGTAGCTCCCTTGGCTGGCAGAGTTTGCTACAACTGTGGTGACCCCGGGCATTATGCTAACAACTGCCCTAAGAGAGGCCAGAATGCTAATGGGCAGAACAACGCCCCAAGGAACAATGGTCAGAACCCCCAGCAGCCCCGCAACAATGGAGGACAGCAGAACGCTGCACGTGGCAAGGTGAACCACGTGAGCGAGGAGGCAGCTCAAGGAGCAACCGACGTGTGCTCGGTACGTTTCTAGTCAACTCACACCCTGCATCTGTTCTATTCGATTCTGGGGCTACACATGCTTTCATATCTGCTTAGTTTGTGAAAAAGTATAGAATGACTATGCAACCCATGCCACATACGTTGATAGTTAATTCACCTGGAGGGGAATTAAGGGCAACATTAGCATGCCCAGATGTAAGTGTACAAATAAGGGGGTAGAGTTCCATGCCACACCTGTAGTCCTGAATTCCATGGGAATTGATCTCATCTTGGGAATGACCTGGTTGCACGTACATAATGCCGTAATCAAGTGTGCTCAGAGGGCAGTGGAACTGACCACCGAAACTGGAGAAAAGATTGAGTTTCAAGCAGATCCGTCTACACTGGGAACTTGTCAGATCAACCAGATGAAAGGAGCAGCCATGGAGGATATCAGAGTTGTGGGGGAATTTCCGAATGTCTTTCCAGAGGAGTTGCTAGGTATGCCACCAGAACGCGACACTGAGTTTCTTATTGAGCTTAAACCTGGAACTGCACCTATAGCTAAAAGACCATATAGGATGGGAATAAATGAACTAGAGGAACTAAAGAAGCAAATAAAAGAATTATTAGATAAGGGTTACATCCGCCCTAGCTCTTCACCTTGGGGGGCACCAGTGCTATTCGTAGAAAAGAAGGATGGTACTCAGAGAATGTGTGTGGACTACCGGGCTCTAAATGAGGTTACCATCAAGAACAAGTATCCCTTGCCTAGGATTGATGACCTATTCGATCAGTTAAGAGGAGCTTGTGTGTTCTCTAAAATCGATCTGCGATCAGGATATCACCAACTGAGGATTCGTCCATCAGATATACCGAAGACCGCTTTCACCACCCGGTATGGCTTGTATGAGTTTACTGTAATGTCTTTTGGACTAACCAATGCACCTGCGTACTTCATGTACTTGATGAATAAGGTGTTCATGGACTATCTGGACAAGTTTGTTGTGGTATTCATCGATGACATATTGGTTTTCTCCAAGAATGAGGAGGAACATGAGGAACATCTAAGATTAGTGCTATAGAGATTGAGGGAACAACAGTTGTATGCTAAGTTCAGTAAGTGTGATTTTTGGCTAAAGGAAGTGTCATTCCTCAGACATGTTATTTCAAATGGAGTAGCGGTTGATCCTAAGAAGGTGAAGGATGTTCTTAGCTGGAACCCGCCAAAGGATGTTAGTGAGATCCGGAGTTTCTTGGGAATGGCAGGCTATTATCGGAGATTCATCGAGGGATTCTCTAAAATCTCCAAACCCTTGACCGCATTACTAGAGAAGAATGCAAAGTTTGTGTGGTCCGAGCAGTGTCAGAAAGGCTTTGAAGAACTCAAGAAGAGGTTGACTACCGCACCAGTATTAATTCTGCCAGATCTGAACAAGAGTTTCTCGATCTACTATGATGCTTCTAGACAGGGATTGGGATGTGTGCTGATGCAAGAAGGCAGAGTAGTTTCATATGCTTCTCGACAACTTAGGAAGCATGAGGTCAACTACCCGACTCATGACCTGGAGTTGGCAGCTATAGTACATGCCTTAAAGATTTGGAGACACTATCTGATTGGCCACAAATGTGATATATACACAGATCACAAAAGTCTGAAGTTCGTGTTCACTCAGGCTGACCTGAACTTGAGGCAGAGAAGGTGGCTAGAGTTGATCAAGGACTATGACCTAGAGATTCATTATCATCCAGGGAAGGCGAATCTAGTTGCTGACGCCCTGAGCAGAAGAAGCTACGCCAACATGATAGAAGTGGCTCAGATGCCAGATGAGTTAACCAAGGAGTTTGAACGTTTGAACATGGGAATGGTAGCTAACTTGGTAGAACTTGAAGTTGAGCCTACTCTGGAACAAGAAATTCGCAAGGCACAGTTAGAGGATAAGAAGCTATAAGAAATCGCAGAGCAGATCCCGCTTGGTCACGCACCAGGTTTTAGAGTTAATGAACAAGGAACGCTGTGGTATGGTAAGAGATTATGTGTACCAGAGGTGAAGCATATCAGAGAAGCGATATTGAGGGAAGCTCATGAATCCGCCTATTCAATTCATCCAGGCAGTACCAAGATGTATCTCGATATCAAAGAGAGATACTGGTGGTATGGGCTGAAGAGAGGAGTTGCAGAGTATGTTGCATTGTGTGATACATGCCAGAGAGTCAAAGCAGAGCATCAGAGACCTGCTGGTTTACTGCAACCACTCCGGATACCAGAATGGAAATGGGAAGAAGTTGGAATGGACTTCATTACCGGTCTGCCGCGCACGCAGAGCGGTTATGACTCTGTGTGGGTGATCGTTGACAGTTTGACCAAGGTGGCACATTTTCTCCTGGTAAAAACCACCTATACAGGTGCCAAGCTAGCGGAACTATACATGGAAAGAATAGTGTGTCTGCATGGAGTGCCTAAAAGAATTGTGTCTGACAGGGGAACGCAGTTCACGTCACATTTCTGGCAGAAGCTCCATGAAGCTATGGATACCGAGTTGAAGTTTAGTTCAGCATATCACCCACAGATATGTTGAGAGCATGTGCTCTACAGTATGGAACTAGTTGGGATAAGAGTTTACCTTATGCAGAGTTCTCCATCAACAATAGTTACCAGCAGAGTATTAAGATGGCACCGTTTGAGGCATTATACGGCAGAAAATGCAGAACCCCATTATTCTGGAACCAGATAGGAGAGAGTCAAGTGTTTGGACCTGAGGTTCTCAGAATAGCAGAACAGCAAGTGCAGACCATAAGGCAGAACCTGAAGGCAGCTCAATCTAGACAGAAAAGCTATGCAGATGTACGCAGAAGAGAGCTTAGCTTTGAGATTGGAGACTACGTGTATCTCAAGGTGTCACCCATGAAGGGAGTTCACAGATTTAATACGAAGGGTAAACTGGCACCTCGATATATTGGACCTTTCAAGGTGCTAGAAAGAAGAGGTGAAGTGGCATATCAGTTGGAGTTGCCAGAAAAACTTTCAGGAGTTCATGATGTGTTCCATGTGTCACAGCTAAAGAAGTGTTTGAGAGTGCCGGAGGAACAGTTACCAATGGAGGAGCTGAATGTGCAGGAACAGTTACAGTGGAGCCAATACTCAGAGGATGAGGCAACCTAGGAAAGAGAAGAGGATTTGAGGGCAGAATTTCCCAATCTATTCCAATCTACAGCCGAATCTCGAGGACAAGATTCATCTTAAGGGGGGTAGGTCTGTAACACCATAAAAATTAGGCCTTAATAAAGATTAGGATTTAATATATTTAATTATTGATTTGTTCATGTCATATAGGGGTTAATTAAAAATTTGGTCAAAATTAAAAGCAAAGGTAAGCGTAGGAAAACATGTATGTGCATTCATGCCAGAGCATATTTTTGTTTGTTGGCAATTCATTTGAGGGTTTTTGAATTTATATTTAAAATCCTCATTGAATCTGCTCTTGAATGAGTGTTTAATAGTTTTCTCGCTTTAAGTCTGGTTTAGGCCCTTGAACTTTTCCCCGGTCCGGTTTTAGCCCCTAAACTCCTAAGCCCGCCCGTCTTACCTCCCCTCACCGCGGCCCAGCTGGCCCATCTAGGCCCAGCCGCTGGCGCCCGTACTCACTCCCGCCTCCCTAAGCCGAAGACGCCCTCGCCCGCTCCCCGCTTCCCCCTCCCTTGCTGCCAGGCGGGCCCCACCGCCAGGTCGTCCCCGACCTCCGGCCGAGTCAGAGTCGGACTCGACTCCGACCGGGACGCCGCCGCCGCCCAACCGCCCGCGCGATCCGCGGAGGCTATTGCCGTGACCGCCGTGGACTCCCCGAGCTTATCCCCTACGCCCCTAGCTTATAAAAGGAACCCTAGCCCCTACCTTAGCTCCGTTTTTCGAGCTCCCGTCGCCGCCGCCATTGCCGCTCGCCGCCGGAGCTTCCCGCCGCCGTTGCGCCGCCTCGAGCTCACCCCGACCGCGTGGTTGACCTCACCGAAGCATTCGCGTGCCCCTGCCGTCGACCCTGAGCCCAGCCAAGAACCAGAGCATCCTCGTCGCCGTCACGCGAGCACCGCCGCTGCTTCCCGACGCCGGCAAGCCGCTCCGCCGCCCGAACCTCAGCCACGACCCCCTGGTAAGCTTCGCCGTGACCTCCTCTCGCTCCCAAGCCAAGCCGCGCGCGAAACCGAGGCCTTTAGCCCCAGCCACGACCCCCTGGTAAGCTTCGCCGTGACCTCCTCTCGCTCCCAAGCCAAGCCGCGCGCGAAACCGAGGCCTTTAGCCCCTAGACCAACGCTGCGCCGCCGCTCGCCGCCACTCGCCGCTGTCCCCGCTCGTTGCCGGTGACCAATCGCCGCCCGCTTCTATCTCAGCCACCCGATCTGATCTGGACGGCCGAGATCAGCCCATACCCCTTCGCCCCATATCCGGTCCGCCGTGGACCAGTGGACCGAGTCCACGGCGCGGTCGACCGCCTCGTCAGCACCATGTGGCCACCACGTCAGCGCCAGGTCAGCGCCATGCCAGCCACGCAGTGCCCCCTTTTGCACTTAGGCCCCTCTGTTATCCTGGAATTAACCCGCAGTCCTGCGTAGTTCAAAAGTAATTAGGTTTAGGTCTGTTTTCTTGCGATTTAGACCCTGAACCCACCGTCCTAGGTTGTATTATTTACACGTTAGACCTTCTATTTTTTACATAATTACATTTAGGCCCCTGTTTTCTCGCAGATAGGTCCCAGGAAGTTTAGTTTCTTTGCCAGCAAGCCCCTAGACCTTGTTTTAGCTCTAGATTATGCGTTTTAAGTCCGATTTCAGTGTTTCTTGCGCTCATGTGTTCGTAGTGATGCGTAGAATAGTTTTATTAGCTTTTTAGCCACTGTTGGAATTGTTTGGTGTGCTGTTCTAATTTTATTTCACTTGATATGCATGTACTGGCTTGTCTGGATTGTGTGTAGGTGATTGTTGATCGTGTCTAGCCGGTGAGCCGTTCGAGCCGTCCTTCGAGCAACACTTTATAGAGCAAGAGCAGCAGCTGCAGTACCAAGAGGAAGGCAAGTATAACACGAGAAATTCCTTGCAACCTATACACCTTTAATACTCATTTACATTCATGCATGTGTGAATTTGTTTAAGGTTATCCCTAGTGTTCTTATACCCTGTTTACCTTGATCAACCTGGGTTTATGCATCTTTGGGTAACAATGTGCTAGGCTATGCAACTTGAGCTTACTGTCATTGGACAATGATACTTGATACCTCTTAATGATGAATTGTTAAAACTTGCTTTTTAGCAATATGGTTAGGAAGCTGGAACATGTGCTGTATGCTTTGTTCTCAGTAAACTCTTGTTCTAGAATATGTGCTGTGTGCTTTATTCTAGGCAATTCACGATCTGGAACATGTGCTGTGTGCTTTGTTCTAGACAACCTTAAAACCTGGAACATGTGCTGTGTGCTTTGTTCTAGACAACTTTAAATCGGAACATGTGCTGTGTGCTTTGTTCTAATCAACCTTTAAAATGGAACATATGCTATGTGCTTTTTCTGGGCATCACTTGTTATGGTCTATCTTAAATTGGCAACTCGGGAGAACAGTGCAACCACGGAAATCAATGGGCTCTGGTCTTGACTAAGTAAATTTTTGAAAGGTCTCGTAGCATCCCTATGCAGTCAGACTAAAGGTAGTGTGATGAATGTGCCTAGCTAGCACTGCGTGGTTGGGTTATAAAGTTCTTCTGAATTTTTGCGTGACCAGTGGGGAAAGTGTACAACCTCTGCAGAGTGTAAACTGTTATAACAGCCGTACTCATGGTTATGAGTGGCCTGGATCCTTTTTGACAGTGACTTTTACCCCAGTGATGTTTAAAATGAAATGACAGTGGAATGATGGTGGACTTGATGATACTTCTATATACTCTTAATTTGGGTTACAACTGGGTTATTCCTATTACATTGTAGTAATTTGGATAATGTTAAAATTGAACTATTAAAAGTGCTTACCGCAGTTAAACCGTGTCTAGCCATTTAAGCCTTCATCCCTCATGTTATATTTGTTAAGTAAAGCTGGTTTACTTACACTTGCATTATTCAACAAAATCCCGGATGGGTAATCCGATAAACCTGAAGGTGTTGTGGAGTTCCCTGAGGATGTTCCAGACTTCTAGGCAGCTGTCAACCAGTCGGTGTCCTTGTGGAGTTTGTGGAGCCACAAGAGTTTATATTTTCGTATGCGTAAACTTTGATTAAAGACTTGAGTCTTATTTGTAATAATTCTGAGATGCTATTCTTTTGTATTCGAGCACTTGTTTTACTTTGATATTCTATTATTCTAAAGCTATATGTGTGTGTTGGACTTCCTGGGTACACATATAGTAGCATTCGGGATTATTTGTAAATCCGGGTGTGACATTAAGTCATTGGAACTGTTCTTGTTCCATTATATGATGCTATTATGAGCACCATACCTGGTTGGAGTACTTCACACTAATAATCAAACCAAATATGAATTTTAGTATTCGAGCTAGAAGAGTGGCAATTCTTAGTCATGAAGTATGCAGAAGCGTTTGGTGGTTCAGTGCTGATATGCCAATGTTCACCAAATGCTTATTTTACAAAATGTCGAGATGTGATATCTTACTTGGATGAATTCATTATCATATACCTACACATGGCAGTGACAGAGATAATACCTTATTACATCAAACATCAGGCAATAGAAGCAGAAGGGAGTGCTTTCATATTAAAAGATCGATGTTTGTTGATGCCCAAGTGTATGTTCTGGACAAGCTGGTCTGACCTTTTCCAGAACAGGTCTGACCGCTTTTCCAGCCGAAAATGCAAGCTCGGCTATAAAAGATTCCCAAAATCATAATGCAATCGAGTTATAGCATGGAATCACTGAAGGTTTGCTTTTGATCAGGCTTTCATTGCCAAGGAGATGCTTAGTCTGCTCATTGCATTGTTATCAAAATATGGCTATTCTTAACATGTGACAAAAAGAGAGGTAATTGAAATCATTGCTGAGTACGTTCCATAAGTTCTTCTCCCATGTTATAACTAGGACAACACAATTTAATTATGGCCCTTTGCATACTGATTGTGCATATTTCTTTGTGAGGCCAGTTATACTGTTTGTATATCACCTTTGATTACTTTGTGATGATAATGATTAAATTGATGTTACATTAGATTACTTGATTTCACAATGATTAAATTGAGAATTTTTGAAAAGACCAATTATTGTCATAATGATTTGGTCGCTTTTTGCATCTATCATCATTGTAGGTTGTGAGGATGGTTTAAGCATTGCATCGAATATTAATAGCCGAGGTGGTGTGTACTCAGGCTTGCTTTCCACCCACAATTATGGCTGATGGAGTTATGTCCTCATTAGGAGTAAAAAATGGTCGATGTAGTGTTGTTAGTCATTGTTCCAGTGCAATTTTGGTTCAGGAATATTTCCTGACACGCAAGCTTTACCAAGAAAAAGGTGGGCATGTATTGACAATCAAAATTGGCATGCTCTAGAATACGCAAAGTCAATGCCAAAAAAGCAAAATTAGTGCTAACTCTTATTATTTTACAAGTTTGGCATGTGCATGCATTGTGTAGGATATGAATTTTATTTTTGGATATTCTGGGCATGATTTCATCAAAGACCCCAAGAGGCATTCAAAACATCATCAAGATGAGGTCAAATCATGAGTTTAAGCTGCACCAAGATGAAGTACTCGTCGAGACGATCAAAATGGACATACGGCATGCCTAATTCGGAGTCCAGAAACAAGAGTTATGGAAAATAGAAGTCTCCTTCCTGGAGAGAACAGGTCAGATCGGTTTTCGAATAGGTCAGACCGGTTTTAGCTGTCGTGCGCTACCGGGAATCCGGTCTAACCACATTTATGGACCGGTCAGACCATTTTTTAGCAGATTAGTCCGAATTAGAGTTGCAATTTGATCCTAGGTCAGTTTTTGACATGTTTTCGACCTGTCATGGGTATAGACCTCCCTACCCTATATATATGAAGGGCCACGGTCGATTGAGGACAATCCCAATTGAATCCAAACACCATGCATTTACTTTTTTTACTTCTAAACCCTAATTCTCTTCCAACCTCTCCATGTTGTTCGTCTACTGGTCTCCACCACCATAGATGGCATCCTAAGGCACGTCCGGTGACATTCACGCCCAGACGGGGTCCCCCTTGGACAAGAGCTTTGACAACCTTTGCTAGTTTTCTCATAAACTAGTCGTTCTTCACTATGTGTTGGTTATCTCTTTGTTTCTTTGCTCATAAACCTAGCCATCTTTCACCATGCAAGCATGATAGTTATCCTCTCAAACAATCAATTCAGGCCAAACCCTAGAAAACCAGTCAAACCTCTTTCAGGACTAGCCAGACCTCTTTTGACAGACACACATTTCAATCCATTTGCGATCCGCGCGTTCTAGCGCTTTCGATGTGTTGGCTGGATTCGGTGCTAACAGAGCCATTTGCAAAGTAATAGATTGCAAAGGTGCATCTAGGCCCCTAATTCGATTTTGGAGATTAATGACAACATGATCATTGCGACTAACTGTTGACGGCCCTTAGGCACGCCAATTAGTGAACTGCAAGCGCACAGATCGTGTGTAGCTTTTCCCTTAGAGTATTCCCCCAAGGTTTATCAATCCACGGAACAAGGGATTACTATGCTTAACTAAGCACTAATAACGTTGGCAAGAAGGTTCTTTAATCGATGATGATGTATAAAAGTAAGAACGATCTAACCTAATCTATGTTATGAGCGGTAGAGAGGAGTACACAAGGTATGGAAGCATTTTCCCATAGGGTCTAGGATCACTATGAGATGTAATCGCCAAGCAAGATAAAACCAATCTAATCTATCAATGGTAAAGATGTGAACCAAACTCAACACTTTCCCTCCTGCATACTGTCACTACACGAGGGTAATCACATATCGAGCTATAGGAACATGAAACGTTGATGCGATCTAAGCATGCGAGGCAATGAGCAAAGCATACCCATGGTGATGTCGGCCGACTATTAAGATGAAAAGCACCATCAACTAAGAACATGATAGATTGATCTCATAAAATGATTCGGCAATTACAAATCAAGCTCTCCTTTCAACCCCATGGACAAACAAGGACTTTGCCCCATGAAGCTAGGCATGACGTCGGGATTCATGGTGTGGAAGCCTCCGGTAAAGATGAGCTCCTCGCTGTCCTCCAACTTGAGATGGCGCCTGGGAGACAGCTAGGGCTTCCGGCGGTGCCTCCTCCTTGTGTTTCTCTCCAATGATGGTTTTTAGATCTAATCCAATCCTCTCTCCACCTAATGATGACCATGAGGTCGTCCTCGGGGGTGTTTATATAGGTCTCTGGTGAATGATGGCGGAGAGAACTCTTAGGGTTTGCCTTTGCTTCTTGCTGAAGAAAGGGGGAGCATGAGCGGGCCCCAGAATGGGCCAGGCCAGCCGGTTCAGAGGCTCGAAGCCGGCCGGCCTGGGCCTGTTCTGGCTCAACTCATCTCCAACATTCGCGTGCTGGCACTCCTCCTCAATCCTTATCCACGTAGGTGCTTTGGTCCACGTCTAACTCCTCCAAATATGTCGTATTTCCTGCAAAATCATAATGCACTCCAAAATACAAGACACATTCGAAAACGGGGTTATTTCAGGTGCCAAGTGGCGGGTTAGTATAAGAATTAGTCCAAAACCAATGCCAAATCAGCCCTAAAAGTGTACCAATAACGACCGTCAACAATCCCCCATGCTTAGCTTTTGCTCGTCCTCGAGCAAATCAAGCTATCAAAATCTTCCAACGGGGTTGCACAAAAGCTCTTGCTCTGCAAAACATACTTAAGCAAACAAATCTAACCAAAATTCTTCAAGTGATTGTCAGCAGAGCGACAAGGATAATCAAAGTATGGGCATTCAAAGATCCATCCAAAACATTACTCCACAACCTTTTATCTTTAGCTAGAAATCTTGAAAATCAACAACACTTACTTTCTTGCCTTCCTTGGAGGTTTTTCTTTAGTTACAAAAACAATCACCCTACAACAAGAGTTAGAACAAAGTTCCTGCCGAAGTCCTTTTAAATCTCTCAATATAAAGTGGCTATCCTAGTAGTTTTGCAAGCTCTCAACTCACAACATAAGTCTCTCAAGTATAAGTGGAGTTGTAGGTAGGGCTGGCAAAGTAAATACACATATTGTCAAATTAAGAAAACTCTCTAACGGTTGCTTACCTTCCGAGCCAATGATCATGAGAATATTACCATAATGTAAGGGGTTTCAAGGATAAGAAGATTTAGAATGGTGGACATGTGCAAGGGCATATAAAAATTTGACTTCAAGGCACAAGTGACATCCTTGTTGTCGGATTGCACATGGTTGGAAAAAAAGATTTGTTCTCAACAACAAGGCGATCTCCTTTTTCACTTCTTTTATTCTTCCAACTATAGAACTCTCCCTCTTTTATTACATTTTTCTCCTTTCCTCCTTTTTCTTTCTTTCCTGAATTTATATATATATATTTTTTTTCTTTTTCTTCTTTCTTTCTTTCTTTTTCTTTCTTTCCTGAATTTTCCTTCTCTTCTCCAAACCTCCCTTGAACAATTTCTCATGAAGATAGGTAAATAAAACACCAAGGCAACTCCACAATTTTTCGGAGCCCGAGCTGCAGCTGGAAGAGGCTGGGCCGGCCGGCACAGAGGGTCCAGGCCGGTCGGCCTGGGGTTCTCCCAGCTCAGTTCTGGTTCATTTTTTCTGTACTCCTTCCTTGCTTTCTCCACAAATTATATTTTATTCAAACTTTGCCCAGAAAGAGAACAAATCTTCCGGTAGTGGGTTGTGTCCAAGGAAAAGATAAAAAACAAGATGTATTTGGGTTCAGGTTTTGGAATCCGGTACATCATATGATTTGTTCCAATGAAGAATTCTCATTACCGAATATTGACGAGGCTAGCAAATAAGAGATAAGATAATCAAGGACATGATCATTGCTCAAAATTAAAACTTCCGAGAGAATGAAATCCTAGCTCAACTCATTGCACCTCCAATGCTTATGGTGGAACAATTATAAGGTGGCCTTGGATGGTAAAAGATATAACTCTCAACTTGACAAGAACTTGATCAACATTCAATTTGCGAGGGTTTTAAAAGAGTGATAAAATAGATTTCCTCCAATTCTAGCCTTACTAGCAAGTATTATCAAAAACCAAGCACTAGTTCAAGATCGGGAATGGGTATTTATAAGGATAAACCAAATAATAAGCTCCACAACTAAGAATCAACTCCAAGACAATGCTCACTAACAAGTACTTAAAGAAATAAGGTAAAACAAAATGCATAAGTAAATTTGCTCGATCCAACAATTATTCAAAAATAAAGACTCTTTTTATTGAATTTCTTGACTCAATGCTAAATTAAGACTCTAACACACGCTAATTTAAGACTCTCACACAAAGACTCACACTAACATTAAGACTCTCACACAAAACCAACTAACTCTCGGTGAA
Source organism: Alloteropsis semialata (assembly GCA_004135705.1). NCBI lineage: Eukaryota > Viridiplantae > Streptophyta > Magnoliopsida > Poales > Poaceae > Alloteropsis > Alloteropsis semialata. The sequence goes on along the minus strand of CM014278.1, from coordinate 24,750,185 downwards.
AAACGGCTAAAGAAATTTTAAAACTACGACGCGTCTCACCTCCCCCCATGCTTAGATTTTACGACGTCCTCGTTGTAAGAAAATAGATCACGCGGGTGATACGCTTGTAAAACACCTTCAACGGCACCCTGGGCAATTGCACTTAGGACGGTTTCTACTCCCCTCTCCTTGCTTCTTCAAGTTCCCATGCATACTAAAAGGAATTCTCACATTGCAGTTGAGAACTTGAAGTCACCGTCCGATTGCCGCTTAAGATCTTCCACCTTTTGATTTAGCAAATCTAACGCTTGAAGGCACTCATCAAGGTGTTCGAAAAGCAAATGAATGTTTTCACGGCAAGGACGGCAACACCCATTGTGACGCTTAGGGGAGTTTGGATCATCGCCGCCCTTGGGTTCTTCTTCCTTATGCTCATCGCGGCGGTTCTCCTCTGGCTTGTCAACCTCCTTTGGTTCATCTTCCCATATGCACCCGTCGTCGTCATCACGGCCGGCGGCATCCCACAAAGCGGCACTTCGGTCGTCTTCCCAGTCGCTATCTCCTCCGAAGTCCTTGGGCTCGGGGGTTTTCTCGATGTAGATCTTCCTCTTCATACCAAGAAGACGTTTAGAGCGCCTTGCTAGCTTCGTCGTCGCTCAAGATGATGATGGGTTGACGTTTGGCAATCTTCTTGATAGGAACCTTCCCTCCAATGCGCATACGAGCTTGAGTATGGAATTTCTTCACATGGGGGAGCTTGAGGTCACATCTTTTAGCTTCCAGGCAAAGGAGCTCGCCAGCAGCCATAGGGAGGCCCTGGGCCGGCCGGCCTGGGGATGGTGTGCCGGCCAGCACACCCCCCCTCCTTTGCCTCCATCAGTTCAACTTCGACGCCCATGCTCCTCGAAGTCGCCTTAGCTCTCTTGTTCCACGAGGTGGTAGGTATAGGTTGGACAAAGATGGGGATTTGGATCTCAATGGTGTCTCTATTTATGTCCCGAAAGTCTTGGACGAGAAGTCCAATCTTTCCAAGTTTAAACATCGTAATTACCCTGGACATCGATTCAAAATTTCATCTCCAACATACCAAAAATTGACGAGAAACCGACCCCAAAAAGGGATAGGCCGGCCGGCACAAGGGCCTATGGGCCGGCCGGCCTAGGGTTTTTTTTTGCCCCCCCCCCTCGGCCTCCAGATTTTTACAGGGTGCTATTTGTTCAATTGTTAGCCTTTTTGTCTACCAAGAACTAGAAAAACTCAAAGAAAAACAGAGAGAAAACAAAAATTAAAAAGGAATATTTACAAATGTACCTTGTTTACCGTTGTTAGGCTCGATGCTCCGGTTCCTCCATCATGGTGTAGATGTCGATGTAGTGAAAAGGCACAACATCGGGCTCCAAGAATACCTTGAGTCGCTGCCGATTCACCACATATTGGTCTCCTTTGACGTCCATGATCGTTACCACTCCCGTAGGTGAGATTAAGTGAACGATGTACTGTCCATCCCATTTGCTTTGCAACTTTCCTTTCCCGACCGTGTCTGCTTCTTTGAATTCTTTTCTTTGTAACCTCTTGTCATACCATCTCTTTATTCTTTCTTTGTAGATGCTTGCACTATTGTATGCTTTCAATCTCAACTCCTCCAACTCGCTCATTTGGATTCTTCGTATAACTTTAGCGACATCCGCGTCGAGATTCATCTCTTTCATCGCCCAATATGCCTTGTGTTCTAGCTCCACCGGCAAATGACATGTTTTTCCATAAACGAATTGGTAGGGAGTCATACCTATTGGTGTCTTGTGTGCGGTCTAGTAAGCCCATAGTGCATCACTTAACCTCTTTTACCAATCTTTTCCTCCTTTGGTCACGATCTACTTTAGAATATCCTTTAATTGCATGGTTGAAGTTTCCGCTTGCCCATTTGTTTGAGGATGATACGCCGTAGATACCCTATGTTCGATCCCCAATTTTGCCAAGCATTTACGGAAGTCCTTGCCCGCAAAGTGCGTTCCTCCATCACTTATCAAAATTCTCGGAACACCGTACCGAGGGAATATCACCGACCTAATCATGTGCATGAATTCTTCAGTAGATGCCTTGCGACATGGAATCGCTTCAACCCACTTTGATATGTAGTCAACCATCACCAATATGTGCTCATACCCATGTGAGTTCAAGAATGGTCCCATGAAGTCGATTCCCCATACATCAAATAGATCAATTTGCAAATTGTAGTTCAATGGCATGGCATTCCTTTGTGGTATGTTTCCTGTCCTTTGACATTTCGAGCAAGTTGCAACAAATCTCTTTGCATCTTCATGCATCTCTGGCCATTAAAATCCACATGACCATACCTTAGCATGAGTTCTAAAATGTCCATAGTGCCCTCCATATTCTGATGAGTGACACTTCCTCAAGATTTCTTCTCTTTCTTCGTTTGGAATACATCTTCTTTGAACTCCGTCTTCTCCATGTCTATACAAGTATGGTGCATCCCAATAATATTTCCTCTTCTCGGAGACAACCTTTCGCTTTGCATTTTTATCCAAATGATCTAAAGGATTCCTCTTATTGCCCTTATTATCTCCTCCATCCATCCATCCCTATCAAGTATTCTATAAAGATGGTCGTCTCTCATTTCATCCTCAATAGGCTTCATCCTATCATCTCCTTGATGCATCCTTGGTAGGTGGTCGACTACAACATTTTTTGACCCTTTCTTGTCTCGAATATCTGCATCAAATTCTTGTAATAATAAAATCCATCAAATCAAATGTGGCTTCGCATATTTCTTGGACAAAAGGTATTTGATCACCGCATGGTCGGTGTACACAATCACCTTTGAGTTTACTATGTAGATCTGAATTTTTCAAAACCGAATACCACGGCAAGCAATTCCTTCTCCATTGTTGCATAATTAACTTAAGCTTCATCAAGAGTCTTGCTTGCATAGTAGATAGCATATACCTTCCCTTCTTTTCTTTGTCCAAGAACGGCTCCAACGGTGTAGTCACTCGCATCACACATGATTTCAAATGGTTGATTCCAATCTGAAGGTTGAATGATAGGGGCACTTACGAGTGATTGCTTCAATGTTCTAAAGGCATGCAAACAATTCTCATCAAAGTTGAACTCCACATCCTTTTGAAGAAGTTGTGTCAATGGTTTAGTGATCTTCCAGAAATCCTTTATAAATCTTCTATAAAATCCGGCATGACCAAGGAAACTTCTTAATGACTTGATATCCATAGCTGGTGGCAATTTCTCTATGGTTTCAATCTTTGCTTTATCCACTTTGATCCCTCTTTCGGAGACAACATGCCCTAGGACTATTCCTTGCCTCACCATAAAGTGACAGTTCTCCCAATTAAGCACAAGATCGACTTCTTCGCATCTCTTGAGAACTTTATCTAGATTTGATAAGCAATTTTCAAAACTAGTACCATGTACCGAGAAATCATCCATGAATACCTCCATAATTTCTTCAATAAAATCTGAGATATAGCCATCATGCATCTTTGAAAAGAAGCCGGCACATTGCATAATCCGAAAGGCATTCTTCTATACGCAAAAGTACCATATGGGCAAGTAAACGTGGTCTTGTGTTGAACATCCGGATGAATAGGTATTTGGAAGAATCCCAAGAATCCATCAAATTAACAAAAGTGTGAATGCTTTGCTAACCTCTCGAGCATCTTGTCAATGAATGGTAGTGGAAAGTGATCCTTCCTTGTAGCCTTATTCAATTTTTGATAATCTATGCACATCCTCCAACCTGTAATGCTCCTTTGCGATATCAATTGATCCTTCTCATTTTTCACCACCGTAAGTCCTCCCTTCTTCGGTACACAATGCACGGGGCTCACCCATTCACTATGTGGTACGGGATATATTATTCCGGCATTCAACAATTTGATGACTTCCTTCTTAACCACATCACGCATAGCATGGCTCAACCTCCTTTGATGCTCCACAATGGGTTTGTATTGGTCTTCAAGTTATATGCGATGAGTACAAAAGGCGGGACTTATACCTTTCAAGTCATTAATAGTGTACCCAATCACCTTCTTTGGCTTACTCAATAATTTCAGCAACTTGTCCGTCTCCTCCAGGTTTAGTTCATCGCTAATGATCACCGGGAATATCTTGTTGTCCCCCAAAAATTCATATTTCAGCCCCTTGGGTAATGGTTTCAATTCAACATTGGGTGCTTCCAGTTCTTCTTGATGCAAATCTCCGTTATCTTCGTATTTCTCCTCTTCCAAGAGTCCATGTTGTGCCTCGAGCCCTTCGTTGCTTCCTTTAGTTCTCTATCTTGATCATCATGAGTGCTTCCATTTTCCATTGCTAGTTGGAAAGGGCCCCTGAAAGAATCAACAAAGCGAAGGCTCTCTATCTCTTCATTATCAAGAGGTAGAGGTAAGGCAACACGTGAAGCTGGTAGAAAGTCATGAGTGTATTTTGTTTCATCTAGCTCAATTGTGACTTTACCCCTTCCGGCATCAAGAACCGCATTAACCAACTTAAGAAAAGGCCTACCAAGAATTAGATCGTCATGTTCATCATGGCAAGCATCAAGCATGAAAAAGTCGGTTGGAATTATTTTACCCGAGATGGCAACATCTAGATCTCTAAGAATGCCCAAAGGTTTGGTTATTCTACCATCTCCCATGATTAATTTAGTGGGTGTAGGAGCAAGATTCAAAGTTTCTCTATAAAGCTCATCATAAATTTTTGAAGGCATGACACTTACACGGGCTCCGATGTCGCGTAAAGCTTTGGAAAATAATTCTCCATTGATCGTGCAACTTATGTGAGGTGTACGTAGAGGTGTACCTTTGTCATGATTGGCTTCTATGGCATACAACTCGGCTAGGTGCACGAATGGAGATTCCTCCGACTTCACTCCCATGATTATCTTTACTTCGGCAACATGGTTGGGGTCTATCTCTTCATCTTCATCAAAAAGCTTCCGAATAATTTCTCCGGCCGATCCTTTGTCCAATATGTAGCCCGTATGTTTATCCGGTGGGAAATCCGACTCTATGGCTTTCATGGAGTTCTTTTGATTTGGGTGTGGTCTTCCTTTGTCGAATAGTTCACCAAAGTTGATTGGGATCCAATCCATTTGCTCGAATTCTTTTAGCGACTTTGCGTTCGCTAAACTTCTCCCAATTTCCACATCTAGCTTATTCTTCTTCATGTCACGGACCGGTGCTTCTTCATCGTGGGTTGCTCTTGAGGCTTTTTCATGTTTTGGTTGTTCTTCCTTTGCTTCCGGGGCCTCATTTCTAAAAATTCCAGCAAGCACTCCTAAACAAGGTTCTTGCTCAACGTCTCCTGAGAGGCGATTTTCCCAATCTCTTCGCATGGCTGCCCCCATGCTTCTTTTTTGTAGAATTTGGGCAGCTTCCGTGAGTGTTTTCTCCATGAGATCCCCTCTTGCACACATTTGTACGAATTCCATGCATTTGGGGGTTAGGGAAAAATAGAAAGTATGCAAGAGTCCATCACCAGAGAATCCTAGCTTCGGTCCTTGTTCGATTAATCATTGAATCTATCCCAAGCTTGATCTATTCCTTCGTCTTCTCCTTGCGTAAAATTGATCACTTGCCTTCAAAGGTGTTGGATTTTGGATATCGAGAAAGAACCGGTCCTTGTTCGATTAATTCATTGAATCTATCCCAAGCTTGATCTATTTCTTCGTCTTCTCCTTGCGTAAAATTGATCAATTTACTTCAAAGGTGTTGGATTTTGGATATCGGAAAGAACCATCCACAAAATTTTTTCATTAACTCATTCCAATCTCCATTCACCTCGAAGGATGCAAGCGCGTACCATCTTTTTGCTTCATCTGTAAGTGAGTATGGGGAAAGATTCCATCTAAACCAAGCTAAAGGAACTCCATCTTGTTGTACCGTGTTGCATAGCATCGTGAACCAATTGATGTTTCTATATGGATTGTCCGTCTCCACCCCTCTAAATGGATTTGCCACCGCCATCTTGATGATTTGAGGCTTGATCTCGTACTCGGTGGCTTCAAGTGTCGAATCTGACTTTTGCATGTCAAAGTCCTCCGATTGCGGGCTTGCATAATCCCTTACTGATTTTTCTCCTTCCTCCATGGGTTGAACGACAAGAGCCATCTAGACAACAAAAACAAAGATTTTTCTAGGGAAAAGGTTAGGTGTTAGTAACCAACAAAATTAATACAAAGTTAAATGTAGGAATCTAGCTTGTTCCCCAGCAACGGCGCTAGAAAAGCTTGTTGACGGCCCTTAGGCACGCCAATTAGTGAATCGCAAGTCCACGGATCGCGTGTAGCTTTTCCCTTAGAGTATTCCCCCAAGGTTTATCAATCCGCAGAACAAGGGATTACTACGCTTAACTAGGCACTAATAACGTTGGCAAGAAGGTTCTCTAATCGGATGATAATGTATAAAAGTAAGAACAATCTAACCTAATCTATGTTATGAGCAGTAGAGAGGAGTACACAAGGTATGAAAGCATTTGCCCATAGGGTCTAGGATCACTATGAGATGTAATCGCCAAGTAAGATAAAACCAATCTAATCTATCAATGGTAAAGATGTGAACCAAACTCAACACTTTTCCTCCCGCATACTGTCACTACATGAGGGTAATCACCTATCGAGCTAACATGAAATGTTGATGCGATCTAAGCATGTGAGGCAACAAGCGAAGCATACCCATGGTGATGTAGGCCAACTATTAACATGAAAAGCAACATCAACTAAGAACATGATAGATTGATCTCATAAAAGGATTCGGCAATTACAAATCAAGCTCTCCTCACAACCCCATGGACAAACAAGGACTTTACCCCATGAAGCTAGGCATGACGTCGGGATTCATGGTGTGGAAGCCTCCGGCGAAGATGAGCTCCTCGCTGTCCTCCAACTTGAGACAGCGCCCGGGAGACGGCTAGGGTTTACGGCGGCACCTCCTCCTTGTGTTTCTCTCCAATGATGGTTTTTAGATATAATCCAATCCTCTCTCCACCTAATGATGATCCTGAGGTCATCCTTGGGGGTGTTTATATAGGTCTCTAGTGAATGACGGCGGAGGGAACCCTTAGGGTTTGCCTTTACTTCGTGCTGAAGAAAGAGGAGTGCGAGCGGGCCCCAGAATGGGCTAGGCCGGTCGGCTCAGAGGCTCCAGGCCAGCCAGCCTGGGCCTGTTCTGGCTCGCCTCATCTCCAATTTTTGTGTGCTGGCCCTCCTCCTCAATCCTTATCCATGTAGGTGCTTTGGTCCACGTCTAACTCCTCCAAATATGTCGTATTTCCTACAAAATCATAATACACTCCAAAATACAAGACACATTTGAAAACGGGGTTATTTTAGGTGCTAAGTGGTGGGTTAGTATAAGAATTAGTCCAAAACCAATGCCAAATCAGCCGTAAAAGTGTACCAATAATGACTGTCAACACTAACGTGTGTTTTGCGGTAGCATTCATTTAGTGCAATGATGGGTTTTCATGGTATTCTTGGCCCCCATCATTAGATTTACATGTGTCGGATCAAAGGATATGCGAGAAGCGTAAGGACAAGCTAGTCCCAAGTGTCGTTTGGAGTTGAGGGGCACTTAGATTAGTGTAGGTCTTTGTTTTTACTTTGGCTGTACTATAAAGGGGGGCAAGAGTTGTAGCTTGACCTAAATGAGACTAGAGTCTATGTGTGGTGCACACTTGTGAAATTCTAGCACTAGGTAGCTCAGATGAAGCCATGGAAGCTAAGGAAGATGTGAGAAACTCAAAGAAATTGAAATTGATGAGTTTTAGCACTTAGATTTGCAAAGTCAGTAACCACCGACTGTTGCAGTGCTAACCAAGATGGTCACCACAATAGTTGGTCCGGCTTGGGCTAGGAGGGCCCGGGGACTACGCATCACCGATTGTTGCGGTGCTCAGCCGAGCATCCACCGCAACATTCGGTCATGCAGGAGCTAAGGCCAAATAGCTCCTGGTTTAACAAACTGTTGTGGTGCGGGCGGGTTATTCACCCACCGCTACAGTCGGTCCCTGTGTCAGTTACCTTTGGTATCAGGTGAAAAGCAAGCACTGACTGTTGCGGTGCTGGTACTTGGATACCACCGCAATAGTTGGTCCTCATGACTTCAGCAGCATTTGAGGTCCAACGGCTAGTTGCTTGCATTAGCCTATTAATACTTGGTGTATTGGTTCAATTCAGCCCACTTGCGACCTGAGGAAGTTCATAGCAATATTTGTAGCTAAGAGCAAGCAAAAGACTAGTAGTGATTGAGATGTTCTTGATCGTGAAGATTAAGGACATCTTTTAGTGCTTAGTGAGTAGCAAGTATGCATCCACCTTTGTCTCTTGTCCTGTGCAGGTCAAGTGAAGCTATTGCTTGCTACTCTTGGTGATCGGCATCACCTAGACAGCTTGGTGTAGTGTTCTTGGTGATCTCTCAAGGAGGCGTCTTCTGAGAGGCCCAAGAAGGTGGACATAGCATTTGGAGTCCGCCGTTCCGGAGGGGACAATCGACATCCACTAGAGAGCACTTGATCCTCGTGTTGGATCAAGGGGGAGCAACACCCTCGTGTTGAGTGCTCCAATGAGGACTAGGGCAGAGTGCCAACTCTTCGATACCTCGGGAAAAAATCTGGCCTTCTAACTCTCCCTTTACTTTTGGCAATTTACATTTCCGCATTTACATTTCTGCATTTACATTCCTAGAATTGCCATGCTAGACTAGGATTGGAACTAGATTGCAAAACTCCTTTTATCGACTAGATAGTCACACTAGCTAGGAATAGGCACATGGGGTGAATTGGCTTGATTAGGTGTTTAATTCTGCAAAAATTTGTTAGAAGCCTAATTAACCCCCCTCTTAGGCATCTTGATCCTTTCAATTAATATCAGAGCCTCGTGCTCTTGGATTCGGCTTCACCGCCTTGACTAAGATGTCTAACGGGGATGGTCCCCCTCCCTTGTTCGATGGCGATGATTTTTCCTATTGGAAAATTCGTATGGAGGCCTATCTTGAGGCCATCGATCCCGGTGACTATCATGCCGCTGTGCATGGCTTTCCCGAACCTAAGAAAGCCGACGCTCTCACTCCCGAGGAGTCTAACGCTTCCAAGTGGAATACTAAGGCTCGCAACATCCTCTTTCATGGCATAAGCAAAGAGGTGTTCAATCGTGTGCGTGGTAGTAAGAATGCGAACGAGCTTTGGGATAAGCTGTGCGACATGCACATCGGCTCTAAGGATGAGCGTGAGAAGCGCCATAAAGTTATCATGGATAGAATTAATGCTTTCAAAATGCTTCCTCATGAAAATTCTAATCAAATATACTCTCGTTTTGGTGTTCTTATAGAGCAATTGAATGGTCTTGATATGGGAAGAATGGAAAGTGTGGATATCATAAGAAGAATTCTTGGTATTCTACCAAAAGAGAAGTACGCCAACATTGTCGCATACTTCCATCAAGATGATCTCAAGCTTGTCACCATTGCTCAAGTTCTTGGCAAGATTGCCAGCCATGAGATGTATATGGGTATTTGCCAAGGTGAAAGCACCTCCTCCTCCAAGAATGATATTGCATTCAAGGGAAGAAAAGAGAAGAAGATGGTTGTCAAGAAAGACCCAAGTGATGAAGAAAGTGATGATGAGGTTGATCTTGCACTTCTCATGAAGAGAACCAACAAGATGCTCAAGAAGCTCAACAAGAAAGGATGATCTTTGATTACAAGAAGAAGAAGTTCTTCACAAATGACAAGAAGAAGTCACTCAAGTACATGCCATGCTTCAATTCTGGTGTGCGTGGTCACTTGGCTAATGCATGCCCTCTTCTTGACAAGAGAAAGCAAATGAACAAGAATCAAGAGGAAGAAAGTGATGATGAGAAAGACCACAAGAAGAAGCATCACTAGGGGAAGAAAGATGAGAAGAAGAAGCATTACAAGAAAGGAAAGAAGAAAGAAGCCAAGGCCTATATTGGAGAGTGGGTGACCGATGTTGAAGATTCAGATAATTCCTCCTCCACTTCAAGTGAAAGTGAAAATGAGGGCATTGCCAGTCTTGATATCAAGGCTTCTCTTCCTCCACCGCCAACATCACTCTTCTCTACATCAAGCTCACACATTTGCCTCATGGCAAAAGGAGATCACAAGGTGAGCAAAAGCAACCATGGCTTTAGTGATGATGATGATGATGATGCTAGTGATAGTGATGATGATGAGTATGCTCAACCCTCTTAATGACTATAATGAGGCAATCATTAGCTCAAAGAAAAAGGTTGAAAAGCTAAAGCTAGTCAAGAATGAGTTAATGAACAAGGTGAATGAGCTTGAGGCTAGCAACCTAGAGTTCAAGGGTAGTCATAATGATTTGATGAAGTCTTACAATGAACTCAAGTCAAAGTATGGAAGTTTGAAAAATGATATGCAAGAGGTCAACACTACCTACAAGAATCTTGAGTCCAACTTTGATGCTATGACAAATGAGAAGTGTGTTGAAGCCACCAAAGTAGAGAAAGTTGATTGCTCTACTTCATGTGATGATTTGCTTGATTTGCCCAAGACCTCTTCCATTTGTGACAAGTGCAAGGGCAAGAATATTGTTGTTGTGGAATCATGCAATGATGAGATCTCTTTTAACAATGATGTGCTTAAGAGAGAAAATGAAGCTATTGTTATTGAAAATGCAAAGCTCAAGCAACATGTTCTTGATCTCAAGAATATGCAAGCTCAAGTGCCACGAGTCAAAATATTGAAGTCACAAGTTGCACAAGTAAATGCCATGAATGTTATGATCCAATGTATCAAGGAAGAAAATTGTGTGACAACTTGGTCAAGTCAAGTGAGGGCAAGAATGCATTCAAATATCCTTCTCCCAAGGTCATGGCAAAGCATCCTAGTATTCATTCCGGTCCAAGACCAAGATATTGCATGGAGTGCAAGAGAGAAGGTCACTTGTCCTTTCAATGCAAGACACCTCCTCCTCCCAAGCTAGCAAATCACCTAAGACCTATGGCTTTCAACTCTCTCTATGCATTGTCAAGATTGGGAAATGGCAAGTGTGTTGTGAGGTTTCTTGGCCGCAAGGATAATTCACAGCCAAAGCAACTTTGGGTGCCCAGGACTCTCATTGCTAGCTCACAAGCTCATCCTCATTGCTCCACTACAAATGTCACATCTAGTTCTAGTTCTATCACTCAAGCTTCCAACAAAGTTTGGGTGGCTAATCCCCAGGCTTGATCATGTTTGTGGATGTAGGTGAACTACAAGACTGGAGGTCACCATTAGGTTCTTGATAGTGGTTGCACTCAACATATGACCGGTTATCCCCGGATGTTCACCATATTGGATGAAGATGCTAGTGGGCATGACAAGATCACATTTGGTGACAACTCAAAGGGCAAGGTTGAAGGATTAGGAATGATTGCAATCTCCAATGATTATTCACTTTCCAGTGATCTCTTGGTTGATTCATTGAACTTCAACTTATTGTTCGTGGGCTCAAGTTTGTGATCATGGTTTCAAGGTTACATTCACCGATGAGGGTGTGGAAGTCACAAGGAAGTTAAACAATGATGATCTTATATTCAAGGGCTTTAGATATAACAATCTCTATCTTGTGGACTTCTCTTCTAGTGAGACTAGCTTGACTTCATGCTTATTCACCAAAATGTCAAAGGGTTGGTTGTGGCATAGAAGACTTGCACATGTTGGCATGGGTACTCTCAAGAAGCTCTTGAAGAAGGATTTGGCTCGTGGTTTGAGGGATGTTGTGTTTGAGAAGGACAAAATTTGTAGTGCTTGTCAAGCCGGCAAGCAAGTGGCAAACACTCATCCATCCAAGGCCTATGTATCAATAACAAGACCACTAGAGTTGCTTCACATGGATCTATTTGGACCAACAACATATGTTAGTCTTGGTGGAAATCTCTATTGCTTAGTGGTAGTGGATGATTACTCAAGATACACTTGGGTATTCTTTCTTCGAGACAAGGCTGAAGTGGCCAACACATTCAAGTCCTTTGCCAAGAAAGCTCAAAATGAATACAAAGAACCTTTGGTGAAGATTAGAAGTGACAATGGGAAAGAGTTTGACAACACCAACATAGAGTTGTATTGCAATGACAATGGAATCAAGCATGAGTTCTCCGTAACCTATACTCCTCAACAAAATGGTGTAGTTGAGAGAAAGAACCGGACATTGATCACTTTGGCAAGAACTATGTTAGATGAATACAACACTCATGAGAAGTTTTGGGCCGAAGCAATCAACACCGCATGCTATGCATCCAACCGGCTCTTTCTTCATCATCTATTGATGAAGACCCCTTATGAGTTGCTCATTGGGAGAAAGCCCAATATCTCCTACTTCTGGGTGTTTGGTTGCAAATGCTACATCTATCAGAAACGACAATGTTGACGGTCCTTATAACGGAAATCTGACCATCAATAGGCTCAGGAAACTAACAAAGATCAAGCATAACTTAGACATTTGTATTCAAATAATGTTGTAGCAAGCAGATATAGAATATATTTGAGTACAGGGACCACGGTGCAAAAGATGGAGAAAAATGGGCTCAAACCCAGGTCAGCCGACCTGGCTAGGTCGGGCGACCGGGCCTGGACCCCGTTTGAGCCAATCTTCAACACAGGTCAAGAAGCACACCAGGGTATGATCATGAATGCTGAATCAAGGTCGGTTGAAGTCAAGGGTGAGGGATGAGCCATGTGTCACTCCCATGGATTGAAGGGCCCACATCCCAACACAAATGCACCAAAAACAAGTGTACCCAGCTGGAACCGTCATAAGCACCTACCTGCCATTCACACAAAGAAGAGTAGGTGTTCACTGTCCTTAAATGCAAATTTTGACTATCAACTCCTGCAGAGAATATGTCAAATATAATCACCAAACATAGTGATAGGGTTTATATCTAATCAATTCCACAAGTTTTGGTGAATATGTGAATGCAGGGACTAATTGGCAAAAGAGGAGGAGATTTGGGCTTAGGGTCAGGTCGCCCGACCCCTAGGTCGGCCGACCTGGGCCCAAGCCCAATGGAGCCCATATTTGGCCGCAGCAAGGAAGCACACTCCAGGACCATCATAGCCGTTAAATCCATGACGGTTGGATCCAAGAGATGGGAATGGTCCAAGGGGAGGTCACATGGATTGAGGGGCCCTCCAACATATCTAAACGTACTCAAATTGAGCAACCCCACCTGGAACCGTCATTAGAACCCACTCCACAGTCACCCAGGTGAAGATGGGCCCGAGAGGAGCTGGTGGGCCGTCGCCCGACCAAGCCGCGTCACCCGACCTGTTATTCGCGCCAAACTCGCTCAACTTTGATGGGGTGCTTCCCATCTCCAGGAGTCCATCTCGGCCATGCATCACTCAAGTCTGTGCATCCTAGGGTCAGCAGACCTAGGGGGATTAGCTGACCTGGCCCCAAGGCCAAACGGCCTCAACCGTCTCGAGGTGCCTCTCCACCGTCCTACCAAGCTATAAATACATGGCCTCGGCTCCATTTCAACACACACTAGAAGGAAGAGCTCCAATTGCTACAAGTTCTAGTCTTAGTTAGTAGTGATGTAGTCTTAGGAGTTGAGCTTCTATGGGTTTCCGAAGTAGTCTTGGTAAGCCTAGAGCTCAGTTATCTTATATCCTTTGCTTATCTGTAAGACTTCAAGCTTTAATGGAATTACTATCTTGCTTATGTTACTTGGCTTATTGTCTTGTTTGTTCATCATATAAGTTGTATATCTTGCAGCTTAGTGTAGTGGATGCATGTTATGGCAATGGCCCAATGAATCATATGATTGCTCTTTAGCTTTCCGTACAATTGTTAAAGAAGCATTTCGTATTACAAACATGGTGTTTGGGGTATGGAATACCTTTGGTGATAACCTACCCCACGTATTCAGAGGTTGCCCCCGGGTGGTGACAGCCCCGTTGGGCCTTTGTAATCCTCGCCGTTTGGGTTTGGGCATTTGTAGGCCTTTGTGATAAACATCGTGACAGTACCCTTGGATGAGGGGATCCCACGACTCCTTGATTTGCCCTCTAACATGTGTCCCTTGCTGAGCTTGTATAGTGTACACTTATAATGTACGTAACTCATATGTGAGAAGTATATAGAATCCCTTGTTCTCTCCTAGGATCTTCATATTAACTAGACTTATATATTGAGTATTGAAACCTTCTGTGTGTCACACTACCCATCTATCAATGTCTACCCCTTGCTAGACCTTGGTATGTTAATAGTGTTATGATTGAGTACAATGGATAACTACTCTATTCAACCACTGCTTTCCCTGTGGATTCGATACCCTGAATACTTCCGGATGAAAGCTACAATGGTATCCGTGCGCTTGGGGATTTATCTGCGACCGTAAGAAATACTAACAAGCTTTCTAGCGCCGTTGCCGGGGAAGGCAATGGTTGAAAAGTGTTGTTAACCCATGTGCTCAATTATTAGCATGATTAATTACCATTGCTCCGGCAGGGTTTCCTTTACTCTGTTTCTCTTTGATGGAGAACAGAGTAGTGTATGACTGGTCTTGAACTGCCAATGAACTTCATCGACAACCCAAGATTATCAGGAAATATGACCTTGCATCGTATCCTCCTAAATAATCTTATCCGCAGCAACTCCAGTCACTCTCACATCAATATCGACAAGTGCTACTGTCGAAAGAACGATTCACGAGTTTTTTATTCTCTCTGCTTCGTAAAACTGGCCCAGAGCTGAACATGAGAGACACCGCGTTCAATCTTAGGCTAGCATCTGTCGAATTGGTACACTCCAGCCCATTACATGGGAAGACCAATGTGAACGGACACAAGGCCAAGGCTCAACACCAAGGCTTACGTAATCCCGTCTAAAAGAAGACAAACAGGTATGACAATACAAGCCATCTCCAATTGTTACATAAAGTCAAAATTTATTATGGAGACGTCCTCACTCGACGGACGTAAACCGATGAGTCCTCACATGTATCTCATATTTATTTCACATTAGATCTTTCTGAATTCCAATCTCTGCATGTTTAAATTCCAAATCAATTATGTGCATTAAAAATTTAAACTTGGAGCTTTTTATCTTGAAATCACTTTGGATTCCCCGCTCCTGCGTGCGCATACATAATCTTAATGAGCCAGGACCGCATAGGACAGCCGAGCCAGCTGGGCCTGAGAGGTGCCCGCAAGCTACCGGCCAACCTCATGGGTCGCCCGACCTGTGGCTACCTCTCCTGCGATGTATTCACTCATATTCAAAAACAACCCTTATATCTGGTATGCCGCTACGAAGGCTCAGCAGAATGGGCCCTGCGCCAGAATTGCCCGACCCCATACGCTGGTTGACCTAGCCCTGGACCTTTTTGTAGCGGATTCAATTACAATCAGTTCATACCGGCAAATCCAGTGCAAACCTTGAAAGCTTGGCTGAAACGGAGCCGCGCTAGGGTCGGCCAACCCAGGCCGTCGGCCGACCCCAGGCCTCCTCTGTTCAAAGAAAGTCAGTGCCCTCCACCGTCATTTCTTGCCCCCAGCTAAGCTGCCAAGTGCCCTCGGCCTTTCTCCTATCCCTTCTTAGGATTTTCAAGTGATTGGCTCTCAAGTTTATAAAACAAATACAAATAAAAGCAAGAACATGATCTAGGATAAGTTCCTCTCGGGTATTTTTGGTAACTAAATATTTCAGGTTGCAACTGAAAAGAACGAAGGGTGCATGATGCTTAAGAACATGGAGCTACATCAGCAGTAACACCTTGTTAAGTGTTGGACATGGAACAAATTCCGAACGTGGCCTACACACTCAATTTTTGGTGTCCTGCGATACACAAAAATCCAAATGTGGGGGAGGTCGGTAAGTGTTTCATGATAAGTTCCATTTGTACAAAATCTTATCTTGGTCTATAGATGATGCTAGTTCATGTATCCTTTCTTGCTAAAAAATAAAAAAATAAAATAGCCGGCGAGGCTCAGTGGTATTAAGACAACTGGGTGTACATACTATCGTGGCGTTGCACCTCGGTAGTCCCCATATGGTTCCTGACTTCGTCTTGCCTTGCATCCTTGGTTCTTATGCTTGCTTTCATGAGAAAAGATGTTTGCTCATGTTTTGCCACCTTGCCAACTACTTGTTGGGGGAATCCCAACATTTAGTAACCACAAGCTATCCACGTGCGACCACGTCATCGTTAATGATATCAGCAAGAGCCAAGGAACTACCGTGACGACAATTCTAAACTCGTCATCAACTAACCGCCAACAGTAAGTACGCTAATGTAAGCATCTTGTCTTGCTTTTGACTTTAAACTAAGCCCTTCCAGTAGGTAACCCGAAGTTCACCATTTTTATACTCATTTCCTTCTATGAATAGCTTGATCTTGTTCTCATGCCTCTTTTATTTATGCTTGTGTGTTCTGGTTTGAATGTACCGCTAGATTACATTCATAGACTTTTTAAATTAAGCATGGTGCTTAGGTTAAATGGTCTTCTTTAATCAAATGAGACATGGTGTCAAGTTTGATTAATGAACCTTTGAGTAAATGCATGTATAGATATCGGATGTATGCATGGGCCAACCCCTGCAGGAAAAATTTCAAATTTGAGCGGGTAAGTCTTCGAGCTTGATTCAAATTGGAGACAAACCAAGGCATTGGATGCGCCGTAACACATTTTGCACAACATACGCGGAGGTACATAACCTTTCGATGGTTCACTGTGAGTATATTGCAAAACCCTCTTTGATCATGTTGAGGCGATTTAAATCCAGCCTTGTTTGAGTTATGCTTAAAGGAAAGCGGTGAAAATAAAATTTGAAAACATTTGAAAAATAAATATAAAGAGAAAGGAAAACAGAATCTATGCTTAGTATGTTAAAAACCAATCTATGTTTAAGTGTGGATGTGAACAACTAACCCGATGGCAATAATGATTTATTCTTTATAGTCCTTGGGTATTTGTTGTCCACTAACTTTATGCAGGAATGGAATGATAACTAAAGGATGGCGAGTATAACTTCAACATTCAATGCCTTTAGTCACATGGGAGAAATTTGCACGATGAAGCAAGATGAACAATGGACAAATCTTTCGACACTCTTAAGCTCAAATCTTGCATTTGCCTGCGAGACTTGAGTTTGGGGGAATTCGTCAGGAAAGTATCCAAAATACTCTGTGTGCTTATTTTCCTTTGATCCCCTGCTAAGTTACCTAGAAAGATTTGTTTGCCAAAAAGAAAAAAATAAAACCCATAAAAACACAAAAAATATTTGAATTCCAATAAAGGCTCATGGTCCTTCAAACCATGGAGCCATTGTTTTGTTTCCACCATGTATGAATAAATGCAGGTGCAAGATCAAGTGTGGGGGTCTCACGAGTTTCTTGATGTGCACATGAGCGAGACCACCCACAGACAGGTTGTACAACATCGCACAGGTCAGCTCGAGAAAGATGGCACTGAGCGAGACCACCCACAAATAGGTTGTACAACATCGCACATGACAACTCGAGAAAGATCAAGGCGACTGAGGCCCAGAAGGGGTCGGCCGATCCCCCAGGTCGGCCGACGGCCCTCTGGTACCTCTCGCCTCCATTTTCGTCCAAGCGATGGTTTGCACACCCTATCCTTCATTCTCTCTGATTCATGAGTTTAAATAATTCCAAATTTAAGATGATCACGAGAATTAAACTCAATGAATCCTGGTGCTCCTTTGATATACATGATGTTTCTTGATTGGCGTGCATATTCTTTATTCCTTGCACATACACCTGCTGCTTGTGAACATACATCATTAGGGTAGCATGCTATCTAAATGGTTGATGAATGAGATATGGTATAATAAGAGGAATCTTGCTCTTTCTGTATAAAGTACTTGGGAAGTTTTTCTTGCAAAAGTATAAAACTTTAGCCTTGCAAAGCACCTCAATGATATTCCATTCCTACCAAAGCCATATGTTGCTCACATTGAAAACCTCATACATATGTTGCTTGTTTATTGCATTGAGCTTTGTCAAAATGTTGTGACCCTTGTAAGATGCTTTTCATGCTTTCAAGATCAAGATCACATACACTCACATATACACATGCTAAACTTCTACACTGGAAGTCAGCAACATACATTTCATCCATCCACAAAATAAATGCTCCATTAAAGTGTTGATCTCCTCTCCAAGTATTATTGCAAAAGAGACATGGGCTATAGAAAAAAAATATGGACACATGAAGGTCCAAGCATTTAAAAAAAGAAGGAAAGAAAAAATTTGTGGGCACATGAAGGCCCAAGTATCATGAAAAAATTATATATAGCCATGTTTTCAAAATAAATTCAAGAGAAGAGAGAGATCACACAAAAAGGAGTTATCATTCTATTGTTCCACACACATGCACATCTTGATCAGATTGTATGAAAAGTTTTCTTCTTTGATCCTATATTTGACTTTGTAATATATGTGATGCAAGTATGCCTTATCTTTACTCCTACCTTGAGATCCACATAAGCCTTTTAGAAGTAGGGTGAAAGAAGGCAATGAATTGCCTTGGTGAGGAATCATACACGATGAGTGATCTGAGAGAATCATTTGAGGAGCTAGGTAAGGTTATGTTTTTGAAAATTTATCAAAAACCCAAGTTACTTAACAGAAGAGTTGAGATGACTTGAATCAAGGCCGTTCCATTCCTCAACCATCCAAGATTACATGATAGACACTTCAAAATTCACAAGTGCAGGTATGTCTTGGAATAACTTATATGCTTGCATCATATCAATTGGAATCATGTTATCCGCCTCAGTCATGAGATTTACTCGAGGACGAGCAAAAGCTAAGTGTGGGGGAGCTTGTTGACGGTCCTTAAATGCCAATTTTGAACGGTCCTTAAATGCCAATTTTGACTGTCAACTCCTGTAGAGAATATATCAAATATAATCACCAAACATAGTGATAGGGTTTATATCTAATCAATTCCACAAGTTTTTGTGAATATGTAAATATAGGGACTAATTGGCAAAAGAGGAGGAGACTTGGGCTCAGGGCCAGGTCGCCCGAACCCCCTAGGTCGGCTGACCTGGGCCCAAGCCCAATGGAGCCCATATTTGGCCGCAGCAAGGAAGCACACTCCAGGACCATCATAGTCGTTGAATCCATGATGATTGGATCCAAGAGATGGGAATAGTCCAAGGGGAGGTCACATGGATTGAGGGGCCCTCCAACATATCTAAACGTACTCAAATTGAGCAACCCCACCCGGAACCGTCATTAGGACCCACTCCATAGTCACCTAGGTGAAGATGGGCCCGAGAGGAGCAGGTGGGCCGCTGCCTGACCTAGCCATGTCGCCCGACCTGTTATTCGCACCAAACTTGCTCAACTTTGACTGGGTGCTTCCCACCACCTTTAGGAGTCCATTCCGGCCATGCATCACTCAAGTCGGTGCATCCTAGGGTCGGCCGACCTAGGGGGATCGGCCGACCTAGTTCCGGGGCCAAAAGGCCTCAACCACCTCGAGGTGCCTCTCCACCGTTCTACCAAGCTATAAATAGATGGCCTCGGCTCCAATTCAACACACACCAGAAGGAAGAGCTCCAATTGCTACAAGTTCTAGTCTTAGTTAGTAGTGAAGTAGTCTTAGGAGTTGAGCTTCTATGGGTTTCCGAAGGCGTCTTGGTAAGCCTAGAGCTCAGTTATCTTATATCATTTGCTTATCTGTAAGACTTCAAGCTTTAATGGAATTACTATCTTGATTATGTTACTTGTCTTATTGTCTTGTTTGTTCATCCTATAAGTTGTACATCTTGCACCTTAGTGTAGTGGATGCATGTTATGGCAATGGCCCAATGAATCATATGATTGTTCTTTACCTTTCCGTAAAATTGGTAAAGATGTATTTCGTATTACAAACAAGGTGTTTGGGATATGGAATACCTTTGGGGATACCCTACCCCACGTATTCAGAGGTAGCCCCCGGGTGGTGACAGCCCCACTGGGCCTTTGTAATCCTCGCCATTCGGGTTTGGGCGTTTGTAGGCCTTTGTGATAAACATCATGACAGTACCCTTGGATGAGGGGATCCCACGACTCCTCGATTTGCCCTCTAATATGTGTCCCTTGCTGAGCTTGTATAGTGTACACTTATAATGTACGTAACTCATATGTGAGAAGTATATAGAATCCCTGGTTCTCTCCTAGGATCTTCATATTAACTATACTTATATATTGAGCAATGAAACCTTCTTTGTGTCACACTACCCATCTATCAATGTCTACCCCTTGCTAGACTTTGGTATGTTAATAGTGTTATGATTGAGTACAATGGACAGCTACTCTATTCAACCACCGCCTTCCCTGTTGATTTGATACCCTGAATACTTTCGGGTGAAAGCTACAACGGTATCCGTGCGCTTGCGGATTTATCAATGTTTCACCCCTCACTTGACCAGTACCTGTAAACCGCCATCAGGGGTCCACCTAAGCCGTGCAATGCTCAAGGCGGTGCATCCAAGGGTGGGCCGACGCGCCAACTTCGGCCGACCTGGGCCCAGAGCCTACCGGCTTCAACCGCCTCTGGCCGATCCTCCACTGCCTATGGATGCTATAAATACCTGCATGGGGCACCTTACTCGACACACCAGAAGAAGAGCTCTCCTTTGCTACAAGCTTAGTCTTAGTCTTAGTAGTGATAGTTCTAGTATTAGAGCTTCTGAAGGGCTTCCGGAGGAGTCTTGGCAAGTTCTATAGTTCAGCTTTTTTATCTCTTTACTTACTTGAAATACTCTGAGCTTAATGGAAGTATCTTCATACTTATGTTGTATGCCTCAACTTTACTTTATTTACTTAGTATATACTACTTATGTCTTGCACCTTGTTCGAGTTGACGTATGCTATGACATTAGCTCAATGTTTCTTATGGTTGCTATATTTATTAACGTGATAGATAGAGTTGTATTTCATATTGAAAACATGGAGTTTGGAATACAGAATACTGTTGAGGGTATCGCTACCCCACGGATTAGTAGAGGTAGGCGGCAGGTGGTGACAGCCCTGTCCTTCCTTTGTAATCCTCCACGTTCGGGAGATGATATTAGGCCTTCATCATAAGACGTCCTCCTGTCTCCCTTGATGAGGGAACCACTAGACACCTCGATATGTCCCCTTGTATATGTCCATTGAATGCACTTGTATAGGATAATGTTGTATATCCAAGTCCCATGTGTATGATGCTAATGAACCATTTGTGATCTTTACTAATGTTCTTTGACTAATTAAGACTACTTAATGATGAGCAATGAACTTCTGTGTGTCATATTACCCTTACACTTCCATATCCTTTACCCCTGTCTAGATTATGTTAGATTAATGTTGTTGTAAGTAAATGCATAGGATGACACCTCTCTTTAACTAAACGCTTTCCCTGCGGATAAACAAATAACGATACTCTGGAATACTCCCGGGTGAAATGATATAACGTACTTCTGTGCGCTTGCAGAACCTCTGTAACGTTTAGATTTACGATAAGGCATCTCTAGTGCCATCACTAATCTAGTGTTGACGCTAAGAAATGCCAACAAGCATTTCTGGCGCCGTTGCTGGCTAAAGCAATGGTTAAAGAGTCTTGATCATCTATGTATTTAATGCAGCATAATTAATCTCGAGTAATCTAGCAGGTTTACCCTTTTGCTCTGTTTCTCTATGACATGAAACAAGGTAGTGTATGACTGGTTTCCAATTTCCTTCCAACTACATCGAGAACCCGAATACCATAGGAAGGATGGTACATTCTCATGTTGTAATCCCTCAGGTGTCCTTGTCGGAGACCGAGCCGGTCATCGGAGAATCATCCAACCAAAGAGAACAACCCATTCCTGTAGCACCCCAACAGGTAGAAGACATGGCTGAGAGAACGATCCGTGACTACTCCGCCCCGTCCACTGCCCAGATCCCAACGGGTCCGGAAGTGGCTGTGTGGGATCATGCCTTCGAACTCAAGGCCCTGCTAATCAATATGGTGCAGGCTAGTCCCTTCTATGGGAAAGCCAATGAAGACGCTAATGCTCAGTTGCAGCACTTCCTGGAGGTGTGCAGCACCATAACCATCCGGGGAGCCAAACAAGAGGCCATCAGGCTCCGCTTGTTCCCGTTCTCGCTTTTGGGAAGAGCCAAACAATCGTTCTACTCTAACCATGAGGCAGTGAACACGTGGACGAAGTGCTCCAACACGTTCCTGGCCAAGTTCTTCCCCATTGAGAAAACCAATACCCTTTGGGGAAGAATTTCCAGCTTCCAGCCAGATTCCGGAGAGACCGTATCGGGGGCATGGGATCATTTCCAAGACTATGTCCTGGCATGCCCACACCACGGTATGCAAGAATGGCTCCTGCTCCAGAACTTCGACCATGGGCTATCCCAGACAGCCTGTGAACATATGGACGCTGCTGCTAGAGGAGCATTCCTCTCCTTGACTGTGGCCGCCGCCATGCTGCTCATTGAGAAGATGCTGTCAAACCAGGATTGGAATGATGACCATCTTCAAGGGCGCAAGCGCGGTATGCACACCGTGAAGGAGGTGGACATGCTGGCCGCCAAGATGGACCTCATCATGAAACGCCTCGACGACCGCACCAAGGATGGGGGCGCTGACAATGAAGGGCCACTGGATTCACACATGACGTGTGAAGTCTATGGAGAAACCGGCCACTCGGGCAATAACTGCCCCGAGACTCAAGAGGAGGTACATTTCGTAAATGGCAACAATGAGTACCGGCCTCAAGGGAACTGGAATCAGCAACGCCTGTTCTACCAGGGAGGTAATAACAACAATTCCTAGATCAATGAATCAATTTTTAAAAGGCTTGCTGCTAATGATAAGGCTCTCGAGGGCATAAACTCTAAGATAGAGAGTTTGTCCTCCACCTTCCAAAGCCAGATGAGCTTTAACAAAATGCGAGAAACTCAGTTAGCTCAGCTAGCCGCTGCTGTTCCTTCTGATGACAAGGGACGAATTCCCGGGCAACCGGATTCCTCCATTGAAAATGTAAAGGTACTTTCTACGAGGAGCGATAAGGCTACTCGGGATCCAGCTCCACCTAACCATGCAGGGAAGACAGTAGAGCCAAGGAAGGAGATCCCAGCTGAGGAGGCTAAGCCAGAAGCCGAGCTAGCACTAGCAGGAAGAACTACGCCCCACGAGTTCTACAACACCAATGTGTTGCCTTTCCATCAACGCTAAAAGAAGCCATCGGCAGACGAACAATTTGCCAGGTTCGTGGTCATCCAAAAATTAAATATACATGTGCCACTATTGGATGCTATGCTGGTACCGACCTACGCCAAGTACTTCAAGGACATACTAAACAACAAACGTCCACTCCCAAGAATAGAGGTCGTAAAGTTAACTGAGGAGTGCAGTGCAGCCATCTTGAACAAGGTCCCAGAAAAGAAGAAGGACCCTGGGTGTCCAACCATCACTTGCACTATCGGGACCCACTTTGAGCACGCACTCTGTGACCTAGGGGCAAGCGTTAGCATCATGCCAAAGGTAGTCTTTGATCACCTTAATTATACTACCTTGTCCCCTACTCCCATGAGATTGCAGTTGGCCGACTCTATGGTCTGCTACCCAGAGTGGATAGCCGAGGACATTCCGGTGCACATCCGGGATTGCTTCGTCCCTGTCGACTTTGTGGTGCTGGACATGGATGTGAGCAATGACTCGTTGCTCATCCTTAGGCGACCCTTCTTGAGCACTGTAGACACTCACATTAATGTGGGTGCTAGAGAAATCCAGCTCCACATTAATGAGAAGAAGGAGAAATTTGACTTCAGGCCAAAAGTGGAGCAATTCTCCATGATCAAAATCAAGTATGGGAGGAACAGTCAGAATGCCAAGGAGGTAGAAGTCACGCCTCCAGAAAAAGACAGCTTGATAAAGTTCATGGAGAAGTTCTAGGAAAAGGACTTTCCCATCCGGTACCATGCAAAGAACAAGAATCCTATACGAGGTGCGAAAGCACAGGCAAAAAAACACCAAAACAAGCTGTCGACTGCCAGAAGAAGGTAAAACAGGTATGACGGATTAAATCATATGTATCCTCATCTCCAGGGTCAGATGCTGCTTCATCAAGCTAATCCAACAAAGGAGGCGTCATCACTCAATGACATAAAACATGAGTCCTGCGCCGACAGGTTCTTCGGTTTCAACAAAATAGCTTGGGGGGAGGACCCCCAATCAGGTAATTTCAGGTAAGCATTTATGAATAAAATTTTCTTTCAAATAAAGTTAGTAAATGAGAGCTATCTAGATTAGTTCCTTAATGTCATAAGTTTTTGCTTAAGTCTTTATCTTTGGATATGATGAATAGTTGCTCTTATTTCTCTCTTGTACCTATGTTTCAACCTGTTATTCTCCTTAGCTGTGAGTTTGCTGGTTGAGCATGATCTTTTCTGTTATCTTGTCTGTCTATGGGTAGCATATGCAAGCTCTTGTCTAGGTTGTTGTTGGCTATGATATGATAAGACTTGAGTTACCTTAAGTTTCTACTAAGCAAGACTTGATAACCGGAGTTTTCTTTTAAAAAGAATAAAATAAAGAGTTCCTTATGGTGATTCAAATTCCTACCAAAGCTCATATTATTTAAACCCCTACTAAAGCTACTTGTTGTTGCATTGAGTTTTGTCAAGGTCATTGTCATTCTTAGAGATCTAATTCATGCTTTTAAAACCAAGGTCATGCACACGTCACCATATACATGTTACACTTCTACTCTGGAAGTAAGCATGACACTCATACATCCACCAAATAAAGCTCTACAGAAAGTATGGTACTCTTCCCTAAGACTTTATTGCAAAAAGAGACATGGGCTGATGAAAAAAAATGTTGGACACATGAAGGTCCAAGAATGTTAAAAAAACAAAAAAAAGAGCACATGAAGGCTCTCTGTTCAAGAAATATAGCCATATCTCTAAAAGCAACTCTATTAAGGGAAGAGGAACCTACAAAAACGAGCTATCATTTATCATGCCATCCACACACGTGCACATCTTGGTTTGAGAGTATGACTTGCTTCTCTTTGAATCTTGGTTTTGACTTTACAATATGTGCACTGTAAGTAAGCTACAAACTCTCCTAGCACAAACTCCACCACAATGAGTGACAAGAGAGTTGAGAGAGGATCTTGGTAAGGAAATCCACCTTGAGTGACTCGAGAGTGTCGCGTAAGGAACTCTACCTTTTTGAAAAATCCCCAAACCTTCGGTTTGATTGTCAAGCAAGGTAGAAGGCAAGGTGCATAGTCTAAGTCGTTCTGGCCACCAACCGCTCAAGACAAGGAGAAGCTACAAGCCCCAAAAAAGGCCAAGGTAATAAGGGAAGTTTATTTTACCAGCTTATTCAATTCTTGGTAGAATATCTTGCTGAACCACTGGTACTTTTGAGGAGTAATGAGGAAGCAACTCCTGATCCACTGAGCCTAAAGTTTTAGTCTTTGCTCGGGACGAGCAAAGGGCTAAGCTTGGGGGAGTTGTTGGCAGTCCTTATAACGGAAATCTGACTATCAATAGGCTCAGGAGACTAAAAAAGATCAAGCATAACTTAGACATTTGTATTCAAATAATGTTGTAGCAAGCAGATATAGAATATATTTGAGTACAGGGACCACGGTGCAAAAGATGGAGGAAAATGGGGTCAGACCCAGGTCGGCCGACCTGGCTAGGTCGGGCGACCGGGCCTGAACACCGTTCGAGCCAATCTTCAACACAGGTCAAGAAGCACACCAGGGTATGATCATGAACGTTGAATCAAGGTCGGTTGAAGTCAAGGGTGAGGGATGAGCCACGTGTCACTCCCATGAATTGAAGGGCCCACATCCCAGCACAAATGCACCCAAAACAAGTGTACCCACCTGGAACCGTCATAAGGACCCACTTGGCATTCACACAAAGAAGAGTGGGGCCGAAAGGCGGCGGTGCTAGGTCCAGGTCGGCCGACTTGGCCCTGCGGCCATTTCGCCCCTCCCTTGATCAGTACCTATAAATCGCCATCAGGAGTCCATCTAAGCCATGCAATGCTCAAGGCAGTGCATCCAAGGGTCGGCTGACGCCCCAACTTCGGCTGACCTAGGCCAACAGCCTACCAGCCTCAACCGCCTCTGGCTGATCCTCCACCGCCTATGGATGCTATAAATACCTGCAAGGGGCACCGTACTCGACACACCAGAAGAAGAGCTCTCCTTTGCTACAAGCTTATTGTTGACAGTCCTTAAGTACCACTTTTGGCCGTCATTTCCTGCAGAAAATATATCAAATATAATCACCAAACATAGTGATAGGGTTTATTACTAATTATTTCCACGAGTGTTGGTGTTGTACTTTGTCATGCAGGAAAAAAGCGTTATGGGCTTGAGATGAGATATAAAATATCAATATTAGAAAATATCTCAAATGCTCATCTGGAGTACACCATCACAGAGAACTCATCGAGATGATCAAAATTGTCATATGATATATATACATATATATACATATATATATATATATTGAGGCTGAGATAGAAAAGATATTAAAAAGGAGAGGATAAAAAGAATGTTGGTCAAATGAACAGGGCCCACCAGGCCATGTGCACCCAGGTGCACTAGCAGGGTGCGCTGCACACATGCATGGCCGCTGGCCAAGGCCCACGCAGGCCAGCAGCCGGCGCCCTCCCGCCGGGAAGATGAGGCCGAGGCGACGTGGCTTGCGGCCAATAGCCAGCAGCCAGGTGCTCTCACGCGCAGAGCAGGCTCGGCCCACAGTAGCACATGCACGCAGGGGCCCAAGGCCAGAGGCCGGCAGTGTTCCACACGGGCGCGCAGGTTGACCGCGTGAAGGGCAAGTGGCGGGCATGTATTGGCCCCACGCCTTTCCGCGGTTCGCCCAGCGCTGGCACCGCCTGTGCAGGAGGAGACCAGGTGATGTGGCGAGCTGCTATTCGCCCTGAACTCTTTCACGCGGATCGAGACAAGGCAGACGCGCGGGGAAAAAGTCTTCGCGCGTTATTTTCCTGTGCCACCGACGCTCGTACGTCGGTTCTAGGGGATACATGGCATAAAGAGAGAATAAGGAGGGGAATATACTCTAGGACCTAGGGAGGATCTCCACTCTCCCAAGGCACTCCCTACACTATAAATAGAGCCCCTCCCCTCACTCTCAAAACACACAAGGAGTGAAGCAAAGCTCCAAGGTTAGATCCAATGTAGTGTTAGAATAGGTGAGAGGTGAGGCGAGAGTCTGGGAGAAGCTGGGGATGTCGGCTCCTCTCTTCTTCTTGTTCCTCGGCGGGTGCGGCTCAGGTTCGAGTTACATCTGGGTATTTTCTTCGTATTTCTGAATTATTATTTATTTAAGATTCAAGCTTTACTTTATTTACTTGTGGGCTCCTCGCTGTGATAGGTGTCTTAGTACTTGCAAAGCTAAGATAGTATTCAATAGAACAGATGGATGTCTAATTATGTTGAATACCTTGGAGTGCGCCTAGTGCCACGGATTTGTAGTGATAGCCCCAGGTGGTGACAGCCCTGATGGCCTACGTAGTCCACAACGTGAGCAGCACTAGAGAGTAGTAGGACCATTGCCTGGCTCGCCTTGCCCCCTTCTCATCCCTTTCCGGGCTTGGACGGTTGGGCGTCCCGAAGCAAGTAATACAGTAAATGACTTGAGCTACCTTTTGATTATCCAGAATACCTAGAAATAACCCTCTCTACCTTCTACACATTCATCACTTCTTTTGTCCTTGGTCATTCTTAAATCGTCACTAGTACACACACGTTCTCTGTGGATTCGATACCCTGGAATACTCTCGGGTGAAAGCTACATCGGTATCCATACGCTTGCGAATTTATCTGTGATTGTTGAAAATACCAACAAGCTTTCTAGCGCCATTGCCGGGGACAGTTGCTGTACTAGTGTCGAACCGAGTTCGCCCATGTATCCCCATCCATACCATCACATCGTTTCATTTATTTTTACCATTCATTTTCATCACTACCCATCTATCTTTCACATAAAAAAAAACTAGCAAGAGCGTGTTCTTCGGTTAAGTTTTCCCTCGGGTATTTTTGGTCGCTAACCATTACAGGTTGACACTAAAAAGAACGACGGATCTATGATGCTTAAGAACATGAGAGCTACATCATTTACAACACCTTGGTAAGTTTTGATGATAGAACAAAATCGAAGGAGGCCGACACACACTTGATTTTGTTGTCCTGCGACACGAAAGTCCAAGTGTGGGGGAGGTTTGTACTTATTTCATGACAAGTTCCATTAATGCCAAATTTTTATCTTTGGTTTATAAATGATGCTAGTTCATGTATCCCTTTCTTGCTAGTAAAAAAAGTTTAAAAAATCCCAAATGCCTGCCTGGAGGTAACCAGGCGTTATCCCTTGCATTCATTTTGCACATCATATTTGTTTCGAAGCATTCATGTTGCATCATTTGCAAGCAAACTCTTGTGCCTTCTTTTTGAATGGGTGGCTCCTCGGTTTTGAACTGTATTCGGGCACTGTGCCTAGTCTAGGTGGGTGGCGAAGTCTTTCATCGCCTACCTATTCGGGTTCCTAATCCAACTCATGCAGTCCCTACAGGGTCAGTTAATTGCCAGAACGTGGTTGGTAGACCGATCAATAGGGTTAAAGGGAACTGGCTCCCACCACGTTATTTAGATATAAGGGTTGATCAGTTCGCGCTTTGAGAAACGCCAGGCCTCGAGTTTCTTACAAATTGCATATCATGTTTTGATTTTCCCTCATTTGGATTTTCCAATCACCCAGCATATTTGTTTTGATCATACATCTTTAAGTTAGTTTGCATATTTATTTCCCAACCATGTTTGCATTTAAAAAGAAAATAAAAAATATTTAGCCGACGAGGCTCAGTGGGATCAAGACATCTGAATGTGCAAGCCACGAGCCTTTGCACCTCAATAGTCTCCATATGCCTCATGGCTCCACCTTGCCTTCCATCCATGATCCTTGTGCAAGCTTTCATAAAAAAAGACGATTGTTGCATTCTCGTGTTTTGCATATGTGCCAGCTACTTGTTGGAAACACCCCAACATTTAGCGCACACATGCAATCCACTACGACCACGTCACCATTAATGATGTCATCGAGATCCAAGGAGCTACCACGATGGTAATTCTAAACTCATCATCCAACGCCAGTGGTAAGTATACTAAGGTAAGTGTCGTGTCTTGCTTTTGACTATAAACAAAGCCCTTCCGGGAGGTAACCCGAAGTTTGCCATTCATATACTCATGTTTATCTCCATTTGAAAAATGATTGGTCATGTTCTTATGCTACCTTTAACTATTCTCGTTTGCTCTGGTTTGAATGTAATCTATAGGTGCATTCATAGGCCTTTTAAATTAAGCGTGGTGCTTAGGTTAAATAGCCTGCTTTAATTAAATTTGACATGGTGTCGAGTTTAATTAATGAACCTTGGAGTAATGCTTTTATAGATATTGGTTGTATCTATGGACTAACCCCTGCAGGAAAGATTTCAAATTTGAACGGGTAAGTCATCAAGCTTGATTCAAGCTGGAGAAACACCAAGGCATTGGATGCACTGCAACAATGTTGCACAACATACAAGGAGGTGCATCAGCTTTCAAAGGTTCACTGTGAGTAATTTGCAAAACCCCCTTGTGACCATGTTGATGCAATTTAAACTCAGCCTTGTTTGAGTTGTGTAGTGAAAATAAAACTAAAAAAAGTTTGAAAATAAATATCAAAATAATGGCAAATAGGGTTTATGCTTAATTTGTTAAAGACCAATTTGTTTTAAGTGTGGATGTGAACAACTAACCCTATGGTAATAATGATATCTACTCAAATGGTCCTTCGGGTATTTGTTGTCCACTAACTTTTTGCAGGGGTGAAGTAATGACTAAAGGACGGCGAGCATAACTCCAACATCTGAAACCCTTAGTCACATGGAAGAAATTTGCACAATGAAGCAGGATGAACAGTGGATAAATCTTCTGGCACTCTTAAGCTCAAATCTCGCATTCACCTGCGAGATTTCAGTTTGGGGAATGTCACCAGGGAAGTATCCAAAACATTTTGTGCATTTATTTTAATCCCCCTGCTAAGTTACCTTGCAAGCTTTGTTTGCCATAAAAAATAAAATCAATAAAAATTTGTATAACATAAAAACACTAAAAACATTTGAATTCGAATAAAGATCAGGCTCCCTGGTTTGTAAGGCCAGTAGAGCTATTGTTTTGTTTCCACCTGGTTTCGAATAAATGCAGGTACAAGATCAAGTGTGGGGTCTTTCGGTCTTTTTCATGCTCACACATTCGAGACCACACACAACTACGCCTCACAACATCGCATGGACCGACATAAAAAAGGTCACGATGATCGGGCACCATAGGGGCTCGAACGAATTCTTCATCAATTGAAGGCCCTCTGGCACACCTCGTCTTCCACTTGGTCCAATGCGATGGTTTGCATGCCAATCCCTCACTCCTTCTCACTCATGAGTTTAAACATAATCTTAAGATGATCATTAAAATTAAACTCAAGTGAAACTTGTGCTCCTATGGTTCCTATGCTCATCCTTGATTGGCTTGCATATTCTTTATTCCTTGCATGTACACTTGTTGCTTGTGAACATATATCTTTAGGAAAATATGCTATCTAAATGGTTGACAAATGAGATATGGTATGATAAGATGAATCTTGCTCTTTCTGTGTAAAGTACTTGGGATGTTTTTCTTGCAAAAATTTTAAAACCATTATCCTTTCAAGCTCCTCATTGATGTCCCATTCCTACCGAAGCCATATGTTGCTCACATTGAAAACCTTATACATATGCTGCTTGTTATTGCATTGACCCTTGTC
Source organism: Alloteropsis semialata (assembly GCA_004135705.1). Lineage (NCBI taxonomy): Eukaryota > Viridiplantae > Streptophyta > Magnoliopsida > Poales > Poaceae > Alloteropsis > Alloteropsis semialata. The sequence goes on along the minus strand of CM014278.1, from coordinate 24,719,314 downwards.
AAATTGTTGTGACCCTTATAAGATGCTCTTCATGCTTTTTTTTATCAAGATCACGTACACTCCACATACATATGCTAAACTTCTGCACTGGAGGTTAGCAATATCCATTCATCCACCAAATAAATGCTCCATATGTTTTATGAATCTCTCTCCAAATAACCCTTGCAAAAGAGACATGGGCTATAGAAAAATATTTTGGACACACTAAGGTCCAAGAGAAAAAAAGAAGAAAGAGAAAAAAAAATATATACATGCTCATAAAAGCATTGAGCATGAAAAAAAAGGGACAAAAGAAAAAAAAAGAGGTAGCCATGTTCTCAAAATAAATTCAAAGGAGAGAGATCATACAAAAGGGAGTTCTCATACACTCTCCATTTTCCCACACACATGCACATCTTGATCAGATTGTATGAATAGTTTTCTTCTTGGTTCCACTCTTTGATTTTGCAATAAATGTGATGCAAGTATGTTTTATCCTTACCCCTGCCATGAGCTCTACATAAGCCTTTTTAGAAGTAGGGTGAAAGGTGGCAAATTAATGCCTTGGTAAGGAATCATACACGTTGAGTGATCTGAGAGAATCAATTGAGGAGCTAGGTAAGGTTTTGTTTTAAATTTTTTTTCAAAAACCCAAGTTACTTAACAGAGGAGTGGAGATGACTTGAATCAAGGCTGTTCCATTTCTCAACCATCCAAGATGACATGATAGACACCTCAAAATTAGCAAGTACAGATATGTCTTGGAATAACTTATATGTTTGCATCATATCACAAGGAGTTATGTTGCAGCACCTTAGTCTTTAAACTTTACTCGAGGACAAGTAAAGGCTAAGTGTGGGGGAGCTTGTTGACGGTCCTTAAGTACCACTTTTGGCCGTCATTTCCTACAGAAAATATATCAAATATAATCACCAAACATAGTGATAGGGTTTATTACTAATTATTTCCACGAGTGTTGGTGTTGTACTTTGTCATGCAGGAAAAGAGCATTATGGGCTTGAGATGAGATATAAAATATCAATATTACAAAATATCTCAAATGCTCATCTGGAGTACACCATCACAGAGAACTCATCGAGATGATCAAAATTGTCATATGATATATATACATATATATACATATATATATATATATATATATTGAGGCTGAGATAGAAAAGATATTAAAAAGGAGAGGATAAAAAGAAAGTTGGTCAAATGAACAGGGCCCACCAGGCCATGTGCACCCAGGAGCACTAGCAGGGTGCGCTGCACACATGCATGGCCGCTGGCCAAGGCCCACGCAGGCCAGCAGCCGGCGCCCTCCCGCCGGGAAGACAAGGCCGAGGCGACGTGGCTTGCGGCCAATGGCCAGCAGCCAGGTGCTCTCACGCGTAGAGCAGGCTCGGCCCACAGTAGCACATGCACGCAGGGGCCCAAGGCCAGAGGCCGGCAGCTCTCCACACGGGCCCGCAGGTTGACCGCGTGAAGGGCAGGTGGCGGGCGTGTGTTGGCCCCACGCCTTGCCGCGGTTCGCCCAGCGCTGGCACCACCTGCGCCAGAGGAGGCTAGGTGATGTGGCGAGTTGCTATTCACCCTGAACTCTTTCACGCGGATCGAGACAAGGCAACCATCCGGATTTTGTCCCAGGAAGCACAGACGCGTGGGCAAAAAGTCTTCGCGCGTTATTTTCCTGCGCCACCGACGCTCGTACGTCGGTTCTAAGGGACATATGGCACAAAGAGAGAATAAGGAGGGGAATATACTCTAGGACCTAGGGAGGATCTCCACTCTCCCAAGGCACTCCCTACACTATAAATAGAGCCCCTCCCCTCACTCTCAAAACACACAAGAAGTGAAGCAAAGCTCCAAGGTTAGATCCAATGTAGTGTTAGAATTAGGGATGGATTCGAATCGGATACGCATGGAATCGAATTCGGATATCACTTTTTACCATATTTTAATTCGAATGGATCGAATACGAATCTTGTCGGATACGAATACGGATGCGAATGTTGTCTATTCTTGTCGGATACGAATACAAAATGAATACATCGAATACGGATTTGCATTTGGATAGTTGGCTTCATCACGTGTTAATTTTTCACGGATACGGATAATATCAAATATTCCACATTTTATTCGAATACGAATATGGATTCGGATAGAGAAAATTGATGAAAAGCGAATTCGGATATTTCCATTTAACATCCATATTAAAATCGAATACGAATACGGATATCCATATTGATGTTTTAGTCGAATACAAATACGGATAATTCGGATGTCTGGACATCCGAATCCATCCCTAGTTAGAATAGGTGAGAGGTGAGGCGAGAGTCCGGGAGAAGCCGGAGATGTCGGCTCCTTTCTTCTTCTTGTTCCTCGGCGGGTGCGGCTCAGGTTCGAGTTACATCTGGGTATTTTCTTAGTATTTCTGGATTATTATTTATTTAAGATTCAAGCTTTACTTTATTTACTTGTGGGCTCCTCGCTGTGATAGGTGTCTTAGTACTTGCAAAGCTAAGATAGTATTCAATAGAACAGATGTATGTCTAATTATGTTGAATACCTTGGAGTGCGCCTAGTGCCATGGATTTGTAGTGGTAGCCCCAGGTGGTGACAGCCCTGACGGCCTACGTAGTCCACCACGTGAGCAGCACTAGAGAGTAGTAGGACCATTGCCTGGCTCGCCTTGCCCCCTTCTCATCCCTTTCCGGGCTTGGATGGTTGGGCGTCCCGAAGCAAGTAATACAGTAAATGACTTGAGCTATCTTTTGATTATCCAGAATACCTAGAAATAACCCTCTCTACCTTCTACACATTCATCACTTCTTTTGTCCTTGGTCGTTCTTAAATCGTCACTAGTACACACACGTTCCCTGTGGATTCGATACCCTGGAATACTCTCGGGTGAAAGCTACATCGGTATCCGTACGCTTGCGGATTTATCTGTGATCGTTAAAAATACCAACACTTAGTCTTAGTCTTAGTAGTGATAGTTCTAGTAGTAGAGCTTCTGAAGGGCTTCCGGAGGAGTCTTGGTAAGTTCTAGAGTTCAACATTTGTATCTCTTTACTTAATTGTAATACTCTGAGCTTAATGGAGGTATCTTCATACTTATGTTGTATGCCTCAACTTTACTTTATTTACTTAGTATATAGTACTTATGTCTTGCACCTTATTCGAGTTGACGTATGCTATGACATTGGCTCAATGTGCCTTATGGTTGCTCTATTTATTAACGTGATAGATAGAGTTGTATTTCATATTGCAAACATAGAGTTTGGAATACAGAATTCTGTTGAGGGTATCACTACCCCACGGATTAGTAGAGGTAGGCGGCAGGTGGTGACAGCCCTGTCCATTCTTTGTAATCCTCCACGTTCGGGAGATGATATTAGGCCTTTATGATAAGACGTCCTCCTATCGTCCCTTGTTGAGGGAACCACTGGACACCTCGATATGTTCTCTTGCATATGTCCATTGAATGAGCTTGTATAGGATAATGTTGTATATCCAAGTCCCATTTGTATGATGCTAATGAACCCTTTGTGATCTTTACTAATGTTCTATGACTAACTAAGACTACTTAATGATGAGCAATGAACTTCTGTGTGTTACATTACCCTTACACTTCCATATACTTTACCCATGTCTAGATTTTGGTAGATTAATGTTGTTGTAAGTAAATGCATTGGATGACACCTCTCTTTAACTAAACGCTTTCCCTATGGATAAACAAATAATGATACTCTGGAATACTCCTGGGTGAAATGCTACAACGTACTTCTGTGCGCTTGCAGAATCTCTGTAACGTTTAGATTTACGATAAGGCATCTCTAGTGCCATCACTAATCTAGTGGTGATGCTAAGAAATGCCAACAGGCAACACCTAGGGAAGTTTCAAAAATGTTGTGATATTGGTTTTCTACTTGGTTACTCATTGAAGTCCAAAGCATATAGAGTATTCAACCATGCCACTGGCTTAGTTGAAGAAACATATGATGTGGAGTTCGATGAATCTAATGGCTCCCAAGGAGCACATGAAAATTGTGACGATGTAGGTAATGAACCATTGAGGGAGGCCATGAAGAACATGCCAATTGGAGCAATCAAGCCAAAGGAGGAAGAAAATGATGATGAAGTTCAAGTTGTTGATCCTCCATCTTCTTCATCCATGGTGCCTCAAGTTGATGGTGATGAGAAGCAAGATAATGTTGATCAAGTGGAAGATCCGCCTCTTCCACTTGAGGACACTTATGTGCCACAAGATCAAGCTGAGGCACAAGCTCAAGAGGTTGATGCTCCATAAGCCCCTCAAGAAGTGGTTCAGAGAAGACACAGTCCAAGAATTCAAGCTCATCCACAAGAACTCATCATTGAAAGTCCAACAAAGGGGATAAGAACTCGTAGAACTCAATACAATAACTTTTGCGAGTTTAATGCGTTTGTTTCTTGCATTGAACCTTCCAATGTAGATGAAGCTCTCAATGATCCGGATTGGGTGAATGCAATGCATGAAGAATTGAACAACTCCACCCACAATGATGTTTGGACACTTGAAGAACGACCCAAGAATGCAAGAGTGATTGGAACCAAGTGGGTGTTTTGCAATAAGCAAGATGATCAAGGTGTTGTAGTGCGGAACAAGGCAAGGCCAGTTGCAAAAGGGTTCTCTCAAGTTGAAGGATTGGATTTTGGAGAGACCTTCGCACCAGTGGCAAGATTAGAGGCAATTTGCATCCTTCTTGCTTATGCTTCAAGTCACAACATGAAGCTATATCAAATGGATGTGAAGAGTGCTTTCTTGAATGGATATATCAATGAGCTAGTCTATATTGATCAGCCACCGGGCTTTGAAGATGCAAGATATCCCAACTATGTCTATAGGTTGTCCAAGGCAATCTATGATCTCAAACAAGCTCCTAGAGCATGGTATGAGCACCTTAGGGACTTCCTCATCTCAAGGGATTTCAAGATTGGCAAAGTTGACACAACACTATTCACCAAGAAGATTGATGAAGATCTCTTCATTTGTCAAATCTATGTTGATGATATCATCTTTGGCTCAACAAATGAAGACTTTTACAAAGAGTTTGATGATGTCATAGGAGTTCGAGACGTCCATGATTGGAGAGCTCTCAACTTGTCCATGATATCATCTTTAGCTCAACAAATGAAGACTTTTGCAAAGAGTTTGGTGACATGATGTCACAGGAGTTCGAGATGTCCATGATTGGAGAGCTCACATTCTTTCTCGGATTTCAAATCAAGCAACTTGAAGAAGGGACTTTCATTTGTCAAGAAAAATATACCAAAGACCTTCTCAAGCACTTCAAGATGAAAAATTGCAAGGGCATCTCTACACCAATGGCTACAAATGGACATCTTGACCTAGATGAGGGAGGTAACCCGGTTGATCCAACTCTTTACCGTTCTATGATTGGTAGTTTGTTATATATTGCCGCATCTAGGCCCAATATCATGTTTAGTGTTTGTATGTGCGCTAGATTCCAAGCCAATCCTAAGGAGGTACACTCAGTAGCCATGAAAAGAATCTTTAGGTACCTCAAGCTCACACAAAGCATTGGCCTTTGGTATCCCCAAGGAGCTAGACTTCAACTCGTTGGCTATTCCGATTCGGATTATGCGGGTTGCAAGGTTGATAGGAAAAGCACCTCTGAAGGGTGCCAATTGCTTGGTAGATCACTTGTTTCTCTGTCTTCTAAGAAACAAAATAGTGTTGCCTTGTCGACCGCCGAAGCCGAGTATATAGCTGCCAGTTCTTGTTGTGCTCAAATCCTTTAAATGAAACAAACTCTTCTAGACTATGGCATAGTTCTAGAAAGGGTACCTTTGTTGTGTGACAACGAGAGTGCGGTTAAGCTTGCTAACAACCTGGTTCAACACTCACAAACAAAGCACATTGATATTCACCATCACTTCCTTAGAGACCATGTTGCTATGAATGACATTTCATTAGAAGGTGTAAGGACGGAAGATCAATTGGCGGATATCTTCACAAAGCCCCTAGATGAGAGGGCATTTTCTAGGTTGAGGAATGAGCTCAGTGTGCTTGACTTTGCTAACTTCAACTAACTTACTAGTCTAGGGTTGTTTGTGCCTGCATTGCATTTGTATAACTTGTCATATGCATTAGGTGTTTGTCTCACCCTTGCAAGATAGTGATGAGATAGGAAAGGTTGGAACCGTTTGGTCTCTTGGTTGCTCTAGACTTGGGTGAGGCTCATCATGATCAAGCTTGCAAGGGGATCAAATGTGACAAGATAGATTTAAATTTACGCCTTAAATTCTTGTCTTGCATTTGCATGCATATGCATGGTTGTTGTTTTTGTTGTTTTGTTGGCATTTGGTTGTGGCACGCATTTAGGGGGAGCTTTCTTCGTCTTTGACAATTTCTGAAACTCCTAAGTGTGTGGTGCCCTCCTATGCTTTGGCTTTGGTTTTCTATTGAAAAATGTGTAATTAGCTTAAGGCATAATATTGAAAATATTTTCAAATGTGGGTTTGAGAGAGGTTCCCTTGTCTCAGTCCAAGAATGCTTTTATTTGCCTCTTATTGAACCCTTTGACATGAGATAAGACTTAGTTCAACAAATTCCAAATCAAAGTCTATCTTGGAAGTGCACAATCTGCTTTGACCACAAGTTGCGGTGCGTAATGGAAGAGTCACCGCAACAATCGGTGCTCTGTGGCTCGTAATCTTGTTTTCGGTGCTAACTCAGGAAGTTGCGGTGCTAATCAAGTCATTACAGCAACAATTGGTGGTCCTCGTGAAAACTAAAAAAACTCTCTGGTTTGACAGATTATTGCGGTGCTGAGTTAAAGTTGTAGCACCGCAATAATAAGTGGTGGATCAAGTTAATGCCAGTGTCCAGGCAAGGAATGTTGCGGTCCATGACCTAGGACCGACCGCAGCAGTCGGTGGGTGTTTGGGTATTTTGGCGTTTGCTACTGGTTTAACCGACTATTGCGGTGCTGGTTTCACCCTAGCACCGCAACAGTTGGTTGGCCGTGGATCTCGTGCGTCCATCTTTTCACCGCTCGATCTCAGCCACTCGTTCCCTTTAACCCAAATAACTGCGGGGTTGTTTTTTTATCTCATTTACTCCCACCGCCACCGCCTCTCGTGCTTGCTCCCGACCGCCGACAGCTGCCATCCTCCGCGCTGCGCTGCCGCTCCACTGCGCCACCTTTACCTGTGCGGCATTGCCGGAGTCGCCCCTCGCACTCACACGCTGCCGCCGTTGCTCGCTGTGCATCCCCTCCACACTGCAGCCGCGCCGCCTTCCATAGCTTCACCTCGCAGCACCGCCACCCCTCGCCACCGCCATAGTCGCTTCGCCGTCCGCGCAGTACCGCCATTCCACTCCACCTCACCGCCCCAAGCGCCGCCACTCCACTCCACCTCGCCGCCCCAAGCGCCGCCGCATCTCCTTGGCCGGACTACCTCTCCACTGGGGTTTCCCCCTCCACTCTCTACGGACCCCTCTAAGGTATCTCAAAATCTTAATCAGATCTCTCTGACTCTCTTCTGTCAGTGTGCCTAATTGATCTAGATCTTGTTCATGTATCAACTGATGGATGGATTGAGATGGTTGGTGGTCATTAATGGCACACTTTTAAGGCTGATTTGGCATTGGTTTTAGACTAATTCATATACTAACCCACCACTTAGCACCTGAAATAACCTTGTTTTCACATATGCATGTATTTTTGGAGGATTTTTGTTTACACGGGTTTTTGAGTTATAAATGAGCACTTTTGGACGAAGACCAAGATCGTGCGTAACATGGAGGAATATGAAGGCTAGAACCTAATATAACTCAGATCTTGTTCATGCTCATCAACGGTGAACCAACCTCCAATAATGTGCATGGGCAAAGACTTGAAGACAAGGTCGGATGACTTCGGATCAAGGCAAATCAGTCAGACATTTGGAAAGTTATCAAGACCCCATCTTATCCCGAAGCAACCAACGTCCAATACCCACATGCATTAGCACTTGAATTCCTGGAAGATCAAGGAGCTTGCATGTAAAAGATGGGACCAAGATGGGCCAAAAAGACCCTAGGCTGGCCGGCCTAGGCCCTACGGGGCCGGCTGGCCCAGGCCTTTTTCGTGCCGTCTCGGCCTCCCCTTCGAGCTAGGATTTTCTCAGACTATTTGTAGCCCTGATACCCGAAGGCACGACGATCAATCCACCAGAACTCGGTGAAACCTAGGGCATACACCAAAGGGAGATGACGGCCGCCGCAAGTCCTCGAAGTTGTCTAGAAGATGGCTTAGGCCAACCCTAGCCACCATGGCCGCCCAGCGCGGTTGTGCCATGGTGGAGTTCAGGAGCTAGTAGTGGATCATCTATGGTATGTACTCAGAGCTGGTGATCTAATACATCTATTATGTGAGTAAAGTTCTTCATGTCATCCGGTATTTTAGTGACTCGATTCCTCCTTCTATGATTTCGTTCTTTCTTGGTTTTGCTTCTTCCTCAATCTATTTTTGAGATAGATTGCTCAGGGTGTTCTTGTAGCCATGGAGGCTAGGGGTTCATACCGGATCTACCAAGTGGTTCGACATGTTCTTCGTGAACGTGCCCTTAAGTTACCCACGCCGATAGGGAGCACCGTGACAGGGTGTGATCCCGTGTAAGGTGGGGCTTTCGGGAGTTTGACCGAAGAGTAGTAGTTTAAAGATGGCTTTGGATGAGATGCATGATACGCTTGCTCTTATTGGCTAGAACTACAGCTAGAAGGCAATAGGCTCGTTTACCGCTTTGGTTGTGTTTTATCCTTGCTATGTTCATGGGTGTGATCAACCTACACACCACTCACATCTTATAGTAGGTTTACCCTTTATATGCAATCAACGCTTCATGTTAGGATAGATCCATTAGATTAGATGGGAAACTCTAGTAAGTTCATTGTCGATCCACGGATTGATAACCTTGGATGGAATACTCTAAGGAAAAAGCTACGATGATCCGTGCGCTTGCAGTTCACAATTGGCGCATCTAAAGACCGTCAACAAGATGCTTGAACTATGAACATGATCTATGTATGACCTGGCTGATTGAATTAGAATTTCTGTGGTGGTCTCTTTAACTCCTCTTTATGGGGACATGTTGTCAAAATTTTCTGTGGAGGGTAAGGTATATGCATTAGAATGAGATCATCTAGTTTATCTATCCTCTCTCATATGCCACATTGTGTCATGGACATAGAGCTTATGTTTCATATCAAACTCTATCGAAATTCATGCAAATCTCCAAATGCTCTAGGATATGCATCTCTTCATGTCAATTCCATGATCTTTTCTTATATATATCTAGAGATTGTGCTTTTTACATCGAATTCTATCAAATTCATGTCTAAATCAAAAGCTCTAGTATATATGTTGCTCTCATGATCACTTTGCCATATCTATCATATGTTTTAGTCATTTTTCGAGGTCTCACCTAATTCATGCTTATAGGCTCTCTCTATCTCTCTCTAGAAATTGCTTATTAATGTATATGTACTTCTTTCTATTCTTTCTTGCGTGCAGGGTGTTCTCAGGCAGTGATCAGTGACAGATGGCAGCCGGGTGACAATTTTCAGTGGCAGTTGCTCGAGGCCAAGCCTCGGGTACTTTCTTTGGACGTTGAGGACAAGCCTCAACCAAGGTCCGTGTCATGGGGAGGTTTGTCAGTTGCAGTTGCAGATTTCAGTGGATTCCTGGCAGTTTCAGTTGCAGTGGTTTTCTTGTAGTGGCTGTCTAGCAATTCAATGTTAGTGGTTCTCTTGACAGTGCAGTGATGGCAAGGACAAAGCACGCAGCTCCTTCTGGTGGTGGGAATGAGCCTCCTCGCCGTCCTCCGCCCTCTGACAAGGGCAAGGAATGGTTCCACCTAAGCCGCTGAAGAAGAAGACCAAGAAGGGTGGTCCAGATGATTGGAAGACTACACTAGCAGTGGTACAGACGCAGGAGCGCATTGAGGTTGGAGGCCGGACTACTCAGTTCAGTATACGTGACCAGATAGGGTCTCCAGTCGCTCCAGAGGGTCCTGCTACTCCTTCTCTATGCCGCTCTAGCCGCACCCACGTGCAGGTTGTCTCGCCACCCCCTCAGCATCATAGCTCATGCCAGCCCGCTTCTTCTGGCAGTAGAAGGAAGCGAGTCCAGTCTCCTTCGTCCTTAGAGGAGTCTGGATCGTCAGATGCAGAGCCACAGGCCCCTCAGTTGCCATCAGTCGAGGAAATTGCCAAGGCATCAGCTCGTCTTGTTTGGAGGTTGCGGATTGAGAATGAGACCCGGTGGTTTCCAGCCTGTCGCACTACTGTTGGGGCTTTCTGGACACCATTGCAGGAGCACTTCTTCGGGGCTTTCAACCTCGTTCAGGCCAGACTCTACCGCTTTCACCGAAGGATGGACATCCCACAGATTGCAAGAGCCGTTCCCGTTGAGCCCAGTGTGTTTGAGTCATACTTCTCCTACATGCCCGGCCTACTCGAGCTGTTCACACTGCCTACCAAGTTGTCCAGAGACTGGACTCGGGTGTTCTACGCCACAATTTGGATGCCCCTGGACCATGCTTACATGACGTTCATCTATAGATGGACGAAGTACACACTGAGGCGACAGGACCTTCACGGGCTTCTTGGGCTACCTCTTGAGGTCAAGAAGCTCCACGAGAGGTGTTACCCCGACGCCATTCCTCCTCGACGTCCCCTGTCCAGTGGAGTTGTGCCACCGTCAGCCGAGCTTATGGCTCCTTGCTTCCAGCAGCCGTTTTGTCCAGCGTCACCCCGGCACCCTATGGACTTGACTCCTCTTGCTTATGTGATCTTGGAGGCTCTTCATCGCTCTTTGTACCCCCAGTTAGGGAACCACGAGACGATCACAGCTCTGCAGTAGTGGCTCTTGGCTCACATAGTTGGTCAACGTCCGTTTGACATGATCGATTTTCTGATGGCAGAGATCTAGGACGTCATTTCAGATGGGATGAAGGTTGGCCACACCTTTTCGTATGCTCACTTTCTCACTCATATATTGGCTAACTTAGCGGGTCCAGCTGCGGAGAATCTCGCTAAGTTAGATGAGAGAGGTGGTGCCCCTTCTTACCCAATCTACAAGGCTGCCAAGCCTAACGACCGTCGCCGAGGACAGAGGTCTATAGCGATGATCAGACAAGCAGTTCCTCCAGAGCAGCAGGCAAAGCAGGCAGCAAAGGACCAGGCCCTTCGAGAGGTAGAGCACGCGTCTGGACTTGAGGTTCTACTTGATAGCTCTGACCTCTCTGAGGAGGATAGCTCTAAATCTGAGTACATGCTTCTAGACTCACCGCCGTACCGAGGAGCTCACGACGCCGAGGCTGGCGGGTCCGATACCGCTGGTTCTGAGTTTGTTGACCCCCTAGCCTCTGACGCTCCCTTGACAGTTCCAGCCTCAGCCTCTTCAGCAGTAGCCCCAGCTCCTCCAGGTTTGCCAGATTTCTGAGCCATAGCCGACTCACTTTAGGCACATGGGCAGACAGTGGTCAGCATTCGGGTAGCTTAGACTGCTAAGGATGAGAAGTATGATCTCAGGTTTGCTGTGATTCTCGACCAGCAGCAGCATATGGTTGAGGAGCGGCGTCGCATGGCCGCTGAGCAGAAGGCACAGCGACGACAGAACGAGATGTACTTTCAGCTCCTCTTCCTACAGGTTGGGATATGGATGCCCTCTCTACCGCTGACTCCAGCTCCAGTTCTTCGTCGGCTACTTCAGAGTCCGGCTGGGCCAGCACTTGAGCCAGTTTCACCGATCAGACCCATGGCTAGTGTTGGTGGTTTCGTCCCGCCTCCTCCAGTGTACGAGACCCTGCTTCCCAACATACCGTCTCAGTTCTCGACACCGGAGGCCTCGTTGCTCGCAGGCTTCACCAGTTCAGCTGCTCAGGCATCTCCTACAGTCTCCGCCTCAGTGCCAGCTAGTACTTCTTCAGTGTCGAGGTCTGTTGAGGCCTCCTACTCATAGTTGTCAGGCGAGTGCACACCTGACCCGCAGCAGTTTGTTACCGAGATCTTGACTACAAAGCAGCCTCAGCAGCCCGACGTCCAGACACTTTCAGCTCCATTGACTTCAAACTCGACCATGGTCACTGCAAAGGTCGTCATCTCTTCTTCAGCTCCACAAACTCAGGCTACCGGCACAGACACTGAGGACCCAGTTGACGCAGCTTTGTGAGTCATGACTCCGTCTCCCGAGGGCACCGCAGCTCAGACTCCTCCCGCTCTAGATGCTTAGTTGGTTTTGGTGCTTGACACCAAAGGGGGAGATGTGAGAGTTAGGGGGAGCTTGTAGTATAGCTTTTGGATCTTTGATGTGAACTCTCATGCATCATGTTTACTTTTATGCATTCTTACTTTAGCTTGCTACTTTGATTGATGACATGTGCTTGTGCTTTATTTCTTATATATATGCCATATTGCCATGTCATGCTTGGTTTGCGTATGTGCTTATCCTTAACATCCTTTTCATATGCATCATTTCGTTATTCCCATCTCCTTTTATTCACAAATATATTACTTGAGGTTGTGTTGTCATCAATCACCAAAAAAGGGGAGATTGAAGGTGCATCTAGGCACCTAATTCGATTTTGGAGATTAATGACAACATGATCATTGCGACTAACGTGTGTTTTGCAGAGGCATTCATTCAGTTAGTGCAATGATGGGTTTTCATGTTATTCTTGGCCCATATCATTTGATTTACATGTGTCGGATCAAAGGATATGAGAGAAGTGTAAGGACAAGCTAGTCCCAAGTGCCGTTTGGAGGCACTTGGATTAGTGTAGGGCTTTGTTTTTCCTTTGGCCATACTATAAAGGGGGGCAAGAGTTGTAGCTTGACCTAAATGAGACTAAAGTCTAGGTGTGGTGCACACTTATGAAATTCTAGCACTAGGTAGCTCAGATGAAGCCATGAAAGCTAAGAAAGAATTGAGAAACTCAAAGAAATTGAAATGGACGAGTTTCAACACTTAGATGTGCAAAGTCAGAGACCACCGACTGTTGCGGTGGTGACCAAGATGGTCACCGCAACAGGCAGTCCGGCTTGGGCCAGGAGGGCCCGAGGACTACGCATCACCGACTGTTGCGGTGCTCAGCCGAACACCCACAGCAACAGTCGGTCATGCAGGAGCTAAGGCCAAAGAGCTCCTGGTTTGACAGACTGTTGCGGTGCTGGTAATTGGCTACCACCGCAACAGTCGGTCCTCATGACTTCAGCAACATTTGAGGTCCAACGGCTAGTTGCTTGCATTGGCCTATAAATACTTGGTGTATTGGTTCAATTCATCCCACTTGCGACCTGAGGAAGTTCATAGCAATATTTGGGAGCTAAGAGCAAGCAAAGAACTAGTAGTGATTGAGAAGTTCTTGATTGTGAAGATTAAGGACATCTTTAGTGCTTAGTGAGTAGCAAGTGTGCATCCACCTTTGTCTCTTGTCTTGTGCAGGTCAAGTGAAGCTATTGCTTGTTACTCTTGGTGATCGGCATCACCTAGACGGCTTGGTGGTGGTGTTCTTGGTGATCTCTCAAGGAGGCGTCTTGTGAGAGGCCCAAGAAGGTGTATACGGCGTTTGGAGTCCGCCGTTCCGGAGGGGACAATCGACATCCACTAGAGAGCACTTGATCCTCGTGTTGGATCAAGGGGGAGCAACACCCTCGTGTTGGGTGCTCCAACAAGGACTAGAAGAGAGTGCTGACTCTTCGATACCTCGGGAAAAAATCCGGCCTTCTAACTCTCTCTTTACTTTTTGGCAATTTAGATTTCCGCGTTTACATTTCTAGAATTGTCATGCTAGTCTAGGATTGGAACTAAGTTGCAAAACTCCTTTTATCGACTAGATAGTCACACTAGCTAAGAATAGGCACATGGGGTGAATTGGCCTGATTAGGTGTTTAATTCCACAAAAATTTGTTAGAAGCCTAATTCACCCCCCTTTTAGGCATCTTGATCCTTTCTGCTTCGAGTCTGCCAATGTATACATGTGTTTAATTTGTAGTAAATCCGTCGTATCTTGTGTTCATATGATGTTCTATCTTTTCTTGGCATCTTGCATGTCTGGATGCTACCTGTGTATTCCTTCTGGAGTCCTCGTCAAAACATATTTTTGGAATGAATTATTTCTTCATGAATATGGCAGAGATGTTTTGGCTAAGGCCTACTTAATAGCTTCTATGTGAAAGTATAATACAAAAATGAAAAAAAAAGCCCATTTAGCTGTTACTCAAGGTCGTATTGCTCTATTCAATGTGATGCTAAGCTGAACACTGATATTTTGGTATAGCTCACATATATCATAAACTTCTTTCTTCACCTTATGTGACAACTATTATCTAGTATGGGGCGCGTTTGGTTACAGGGGTCAAAAATTTTGCTTTAAGGAATCTTGTATGCATGGAGCCCTAAATGAAGTCTATTTATAAAACCTTTTCACAGATGAGTGCAACTTTGCGCGACGAATCTAATAAGCCTAAATAATCCATGATTTGCTACAGTAATGCTACAGTAATTATCCTCTAATCATACGGTCAAAGGTCTCATTAGATTCGTCTCGCGATTTTGCCCAGGGGTTGTGGATGTAGTTTTGTAAACTGTCTTTATTTAATACCTCTAATTAACGGTCAAAGCTACATTTATTAGGCGGCAAAAATTTTGCCACCCAAACCAAACACGGCCATGGTAATTAATAACCTGTGCGGTGCTTCATCCTATGTATTCCACCAGAATACTACTACTTGGTAGGATATTACCAACTTCTGATAATAGGCAATTATGTGAGTCTGCAAGTTGACCAAATATTGTGTCAGTCTGCAAGTTGATATAACATATTGTACCTAAAGCAAAACTTTTGATTTTGTAATAACAAATTTTATTGCTAAGTTCTACCTCATGTTTTTCCATGTTTTGTACGTGCATCAAACGCATTCATAACAAAACAAAGAAACAATTTGTCCATGACATCATATTGTTCGATATTAGCTGCATATGGAAATGATGAGACGCGGTATGGATACAGTCACGTTGTGTCGTGTTCTGTTTGATTCGGTGATATTGTTCTTTATTTTTAGCAGAACTAGCGAATAACCTGCACAAATGCGTGGGTACAATGATTTCACTTATATTTATTTCACAACTGCCAGGCCTATCATTGAAAATACAGTTCTATTTGCTACACAATTATTGCAGTTAAAAGAATATAACAGCAATAATAATTTGGTTTTTGCAAGCACTCTATTGTACGTATCCTAAATTCCTATAAAAAATAAAGAAAAAACCATAAGAAACCATCATCCCGAGGCATATATATGCATGACGCTAGCTTACGAAACCACATGATACCATCTCGAACCATATATGCATCATGCAAGCTTACAATACAAGAAGCCTCGTAGGAGGAACATGTTAGCAAGCTTACAATACAAGCCTCGTAGGAGGAACATGTCAACATAAAATGAAGAACTGAGAGCTTCAGCAGAACCCATCAAATCTGAAAAGAAGGCACTACCTATTTTGTACAGACAATTCCATCGCACGCTACATTCCAAAGCCATTCATCAATTTCTGGATGTTTTATAATTAGCTATACCACAGAGTCTCTTAGCTGTCATAAACCACGATCTGGTGCAGCAACCACCAAAATTCTGTTTTAATGTATTTCTCATCTGGAAGCCATCGACCAGAAATTCAAGATACAGGATGGTGCAAGCGCGAACCAGCTTATAAAAGCCATTGCGGTGGCAGTCTCAAAACTTGCACAGTGATTCTCTGCACATATATTGAGATCATTTCCGATGAGAACAGTGATTCCTGCTGATGCACATGCCGCACCTAGGGTTAGCGTACCTGTGATCTACAAAAAAAACATAGAAGGTCATTAACTAGACAGCTCACATAAACGATGGTTCCTTTTACAAGCAAATAAACAAATGTTCATGACCATCACATTTTTTCCCTTTTGTTGATATGATTACACCATTTCAATGTACAACGAACAAATGAAGATTTACAGAGTAGACAGAAAAGAAATGACTCACCGCATCTCCAATAGTAAATATACATACAACTCGGGCATTTCTTAAAGATCGCTTGACAAGAAGTGCATAAATGTCAACAAAGGCTAGCGAAAGGCTCCACAAGCACTGCAAAATGGCTGCTGCGACAAGGTAGCTGGTCAAACGAAAACCATCAGTTTATCTTGTAACTGAATAAATACACAAATACATATAATTCATTCAGTAACAAAGACTCATTTTCACCAACGCACAAAGACCCATTTTCACCCAAAATATGCATCATTTGAGTAGCACCCTCAACCAGGGTCTCATGTATTCAATCCAAGGCCAGGACGAGAAACTGGCTGCTTGGGTTTTCCACAGTTTAAATGTTTTCTCAAATTGCATATTCAAGTTTTTGAAGATCTAAGCATGGAAGATCAGCTAGAAGTCTAGGAATAGACATATCTGAGAGTCCGAGCCAGCATACAGGTATCCATTACTCCTGAAAACTTGAATCATCACAAGCCACTTCAGTTCATAAGCTAATCTGCTGGGAGTAATAGTAGGATGCCACATCAATCTAAAAATGATGTAGTTTATGCCACATAGCTATTTGCATCGGATCTACTTTATGGTTCAAATTAAAGGGTGAAATCTCACTTTTGTAACAGTTGAAGCTTAAACAGTACCGTATACATGATTTTCATTAGGAAAAAAGGCGGTGTTAATATTCTCAACCTCGATTGCTATGCTAGTGAACTTAACAAAAATAATAATAATAGGGAACAAAGTGCTTCATTGTATATTCCAATGCGTTATATAGACTTTGCACTGTATTATTCAAAAATAAAGCATTAATACAATTGCTACTTTATTGTCAGTGTTTCGAATTCTGTAACCAGGAGTCCATGATACCAAACAATGTCAACAAACAGAAATGGGGTCCACCAAATGCCTAGAAAAATAAGCATGCACAAACTATCTTCTATTTTTACATACATGTTTATTTTCAGCAAACTAGATTAAAGCTAATCGACTAAAAATTATTATATCCACGACAAAGACATAATTAGATTTCAAGTGTTGGAAGAATAACTGAGTCAAATATGACAATGACGAAGTGGACACGTAATGTTCAATCTTCATGTTCTCTTTCAAGATGCAAAACAAAAGAAACCATGTGCAATATTAATTACACTGAACTACAAAAATCACAAAGATTAGGAAAATACAATGATCATTTTAATCCAGAAAATACAAAGACATAAAATAAGTCTTCTTCATGAGGCTTGAAGCTCTTCAGTCTTCACATCTCTGCTAACTATTTCATACATTGAACATTCAAGGGGAAGCCCAAGACAGGAACATGGACCAATAGTAATCCAAGATTTTATTTAAGACCAGATCTATCAGCACTGAAACTGTAATAGCAGTACTACAACAACAAATAGTGCCATCCCTGCGAAAACATGACTCTGATTTGGGTTACAGGATAAGGCTTTTGAGGGGATACAAGAATTCCTCATTGCTAGCCTTTTGAATAGCAATAAAATGGCATTGCCAAACTCATTCGGTTTTAAAAAGGAAAGAAACTATGCTGAATGAATGGCTGCTAGCAGAACTAAACTCATAGACACACCAGAATCTTCATGTTCCAGTTATAATCAGAACTAAATAGTCCTAGTTATTTTAAACAGATGATCTTAAGTGTTATCCTAGTTATCTAAAGTGTAAGCGCTTGGTATAGTTCAATCAGAAAAAACGTGCCATTGCCCAAACTATTGCACAAGATAACATTGATATACCGTAACTAACATGACCAGTTTGCTCAGAGTTGAAAACCAAGACTTCAGAGCCCTCCCATGTGAAGAAACATGCTATAATACTGTTTTCTTCATTGTTTGGTTACATAATATAGTGATGCGCTACTCAGTCTATTCAAATTGAAGAAAACATGCTAAATGAGTTATTCCAATGAGCAACACAGTTGTGGAGACATGCCATCATCAAATTCTAGTTATAATAATAGCAGTAGCCCATAAAAAGACTGAGTAAATATGAGCCTACCGAGAAAGTTCTTCATTGTTACATCTTTACATGTAGTTAGCTAGAGGTGAATATAGGAAATGGTTCAACATTGAAGAATAGCGACACATGTGAAAATCAACCTTTCGCTGATTAAAGAAAATTTCTTCAGATTTCCTAGTCACCACATGTTATCACACTAGCACAGCATATAATTCAATCAAATAAATCACGCCAATGCCTAGCCCCTTGCATAAGATAGCTTCAATATGCCGCAAATATCAATGCGACGACTCTGAAAGTTGAAGCCCAAGGCTAGAAATCTCGCAAGCCAAGGAACATTCTAGATTGCTAGCAATTCTAGTACAGCCGTACATAGAAACCAAAGAAGTCGGTTCAGACTTTCCTCAGACGACAGGGGATCCAAAAGAAAAGGGATACGCCGGACCTGAAGGCGGAGACGGACGGGAAGTCGTTCGTGGACGACATGACGGCGAGCGCAGCGGCGGCGAAGAAGGCCTGTGCGAGGCGTAGACCCAGCCCCGCTGGCGTCCCAGGGGCCCCCGGCGGATCCTTCATCCGCACCCCGCGCGGGTGCGCGACGCCCTCCACCTGCCCCTGAACCTGCGCCTGCGCCTGAGCCGGAGCAGGCGCGGCCGGCGGCGGCGGCGGCGCCTCCACCGGGTGCACCGCCGGCCGGCTCGCCCGCATCGCCTCCGCTTCCGCTCCACTCGGTCAGCAGCAGCGCACCGGCATCTGATCTAGCCGAGGCCGGGTTGGGATTGGGAATCGGCGGAGCAGAGGTTTGGGAGATCCGCTGGTGGAGGTGGGGAGGAGGGGGTTGAAGTGAGGAGGAAGAGGGAGCGGAGGGGGAGGAGCACGGGGGCGTACCGCGTAGGACCTCTTTCTCCGTCTCTGCGTGCTTCTCTTTTTCAACAAACGGTTTGTTTGCTTGTTCCATCCCAACCTGAGTAGTTTTCATACTTGCCGTCGCCATGTAATCAAGATATTAATATAGAAACTATAGTTCTAGTTGATGGTTTCTTCAAAATAAATCATCCAATTCTATCTCTTGTCTCTCTATTCCATTTTCTTCTTGTCTTGGTTCTTTGTGTAGACGTGGTTTCTCATGCAAGAAACCATGTCTATCTTTTTTTGTTAACTACCATGCCATATCAGATTTTTGCTTACTTGACATGTTATTTAATGCCATGAAAACTATCCTAGTCATTAGATTGGGATGGCCTTTGCAGTGTGGGTCCTGCTAGAGAAATTTCGCGCAGTGGTCGCCGGTGGATGGTTGTTGGTTCGTTGTCGATGATAGGGCTGTCAAAAAAAAACCCGATGCTCATGAGCAGCTCGAGATCGACTCGCCATAAGCTCGATTCGAGCTCGGCTTGTCTGCTAAATGAACGAAGCTCGAGCTTTGAGATAAGCTGGTCGATCTTCACTATCGGATTTATTGTCTAGCAGTCCACAAGGGGGTACCCAAGTAGTTGATTTATAGGCAAGGGCGATCACGAAGCTAGGGAGCTCGAGGTACCACAGGAGACGCAAGGTTTATACAGGTTAGGGCTACCCGGAGGTATAATACCCTACGTCCTGTGCTCGGTAGAGTTAGATTGATCTGCTCGGTAATGCTCCAAGGAACAATGACGAGTTTGTGATTACAATGGGAGTGAGTATTCGATGATCTACCCTCAGGGGGTCGACCTAGGCCGCCTTATATAGGCCGACGACCTAGGGTTTACATGTCGGTTATCCCTAGTCGTATCCGGCTACAACTAGGAAACTAATCTAAGTTGGTTACAATGTAATCTCCGTGATCCTCGGGCGAGATCCGAGTATCTCGTCGCATGTCTTGTGGGTCAAGTCTTCATCACTCTTGTCCATCAAGTCCGAAGATCCTCGTGGGCTGGCCCTGGGTCGACACACATCATCGTCAGATGTGGGCCCAGACTGACTGTCACCCCTATCGGTGGTGGACCCAGGGGTACCCATATCCAACAAGTCCCCGAGCAAAGTGCAGGCGCATGGTGGACTGCTGGTGAAGAAACAAAGCCTTTGTATGAAGTATCTTGGTCGGCAGGCCGATACAAGGGCGGATGGTGCTCAAAAAAGAAAATGAATCATCGGGAATGATCCTATCAGACCCAGGGGTGAAGCCCCAAGTAGCGCAGTGCCGAGTTGTGACCGAATCGGACACCATAAGGGACTGCTGTTGACGGCTGTTAAGCACCAACAATAGCCGTCAATGTACTCGAATAAAGTAAAGGATTGTTAATACTCACACGTATATTTCCCTTCGAATAATGTAGTTCCACATGTCCTTGGAGAATATTTGATTGTAGGTGATTTGCTACAGAATAAAGGAGAATCCACCCTCATGGATCCAAGTGACAACATCCCGACGAATCAGAAGCCGCCACGCGTGCATCACATGGATTGAAGGGCCCACAAGAGACCCAAACCTCGTTAATCCACCGTGGACACGTGCAACTACCGTTTGGGTCCCACTTGACAGCCACTTGAAGAAAGCACAATAGGAGAGGGTCCACTATGGGTTCGGCCGAACCCTTGGATCGGCCGAACCGCCATAGTGGCGCCTCATCCCGGCCTTCCACGTGGTGCTCTCTCGTGCTCTCCTGAAGGTTGGTTTGAGGTGGATGCTGTAATATTCCCTCGGAGATGCTGCCTCTTGAGGCCAATAAATATGAGTGGAAGGGCTCCAAATGAGACACACACATATTTGGGCAATCACTCTCTTCCTTTAGGCTCTAGGCTTAGTGGAGTTAAGCTAGAGTAGCTCTAGTCAGGTTCCAAGTCTCTTTGGAGCTAAAGGTATGGCTCCTGTATTCTAGTTCTAGGATGACTTTATTCTACTTCAATGATATATCTTCTTCATATATTGTTTGTCTTTGTCATGATATGAATGAGTTGTGCTTGTGTTCTTGCTATCATAAGATGCTAAGCATATATGCTCATGAGTTAGTCATATACCCTTGCTTCCGTAGTATAGACTTGAGTGCTTCCATACATGTTAGACTTTGCTCTAGTTCAACTAGAGTATGGTTTCGTTTGCATAATAGTCTGCATGATCTATGCCACGGCATTGATCCATCGGCCATTCTTATGGTTGCGTTGATCATAGTCTTATTAGCTCGAGATGGTCAACGTGTTGTGAACAATGAGAGCATGGAGCTCGGGTTGGAATCATCGACTGGATATGGGTGTGCCCCACGGTTTGGCCGGGGTAGGCCACAGGTGGTGATAGCCCTGTTGGACCCTCTGAAATCCCCCACGTTCGGGTATTGCTGTAGGACTTCGTACATGAGTAGTCACTTCGCCGTGCGTAAGTGGCGCGGGAGGCTATCTCATCATGTGTCTAGGTGCATAGACTTAGACTATATTTGTGTATGAATGCTTTGCAATATATAGGAAGCACATTAGAACCACGATGCTAACTCTTAGTCCTTCTCCCTAGCCTCGTAAATCCTGAGATGATCCCATGTGTGTCACACTACCATCATATCTTATTATCTTACCCCTGTCCTTTGCATACGATTCTATCCACGCCATTGCTATATTCATGATCGCAACAGTATTCATGAACCAACCACCTTCCTTTGGGAAATACGATACCCTTGGGAATACTCATGGGTGAAGTGCTATAATGGTATATCCGTGTGCTTGTGGATTCATTCGCAATTGTTAGAATACCATAAGGCATATCCTAGCGCCGTTGCTAGAACTAAACATTCTAGTGGCGACGTTAAGAAATGCCAACAAGCATTTCTGGCGCCGTTGCCGAGAAAGGCACTGGTTAAAAGAATCACTTTGCACATGTCTATATGCATAGATGGTAGGTCTTTACTCAGGCAGGCTAATGTTAGTATGTCTTCTCTATCTTTGATTTGTGAAGACAGGTAGTGTATGACTGGTTTCGATTTGCCGGCTAATTTTACTGAAAGAGTCACTCGTAAGGCAGGCACGAGCTCGTTTCGTTTCACTTTCGATCACTCTCCCGGCAGTCGATCCAGCTTCCTTTGTGCCATCCACATCAACTGCTATGGATCAAAAGACTCTCCGTGAGTTTTCCGCCCCTTCTACCTCTCAGGTGCCGAAAGGCCCTGAAGTGGAAGCTGGGAACGGAAACTTCGAGATCAAGACGGGTCCCATTATGATGGTACAGGCTAGCCCATTCATTGGGAAAGCCAACGAGGATGCAAGCACCCACTTGCAACAGTTTCAAGAGCTTTGCAACACCTTCACCATTAGAGGAGTGAGCGAAGATGCTATTTGTCTTCGCCTATTTCCATTCTCTCTTCTGGGGAGAGCGAAATAATGGTTCTATGCGAACCGTGTGGAGATTAATCCGTGGGAGAAGTGTTCCGCTGTGTTCCTCGCGAAGTTCTATCCGTTGGGAAAAACCAATGCCCTTCGTGGAAGGATTTCGAGTTTCCAGCAAGCTGCATCAGAATCAATTCCCGAGGCGTGGGAAAGGCTCCAAGAGTATATCTTGGCCTATCCTCACCATGGAATGGATGATTGGCTCATTCTTCAAAATTTCTACAATGGGTTGACTCCAATAGCCCAAAGCCATGTTGATGCTGCTGCTAAGGGAGCCTTCTTCTCACTAACCATTGATGCTGCTAAAGAATTAATTGAGAAGATGGTGTCCAACCAAGGATGGAGTGATGAAAAGCTCCAATCCAGACATAAGGGTACACATTCTGTCAAGGAAGCAGACATGCTTACTGCCAAAATAGACCTCCTCATCAAAAAGATGGATGATTTCCCTCAAGAGAATGTTGCCATGTCCAATATAGTCAAATCCACAGATTCTCACATGGCATGTGAAGTCTATGGCAATATTGGGCACTCAGGGAATCGTTGCCCTGAGACCCATGAAGACGTGTTTTACATGAGCAGCAATAGCAACTATCGTCCACAAGGAGGCCAAGGGTGGAAACAACAATACCCTTATCAAGGAGGCAATTATGGTAATTCTTTCAATCCTAACCAGCCATCCTTTAAGGATCTCATTTTGGGACAAGCTAAGGTTAACGAAGGATTCAATAAGAAGATGGCTGCCAATGAGAAATCCTTAGAGAGTCTCAACATTAAGCTTGATGTGATTTCTTCAGCATTGAAGAACCAGCTAGGCTTCAATAAAACTATAGAATCACAATTAGCTTAGCTGGCCATGGCTACTCCTTTTGCTGAGATCGGGAAGTCTCCGGGGCAACCTGAAGCTTCCTGTGAAAACGCCAGTGCAGTGACTATGAGAGGAGGTAAGTCCACTCGTGATCCACCACATCCTGACCAAGCAGGGAGGAGTAATGGAGCCACAAGAGAGGTTGAGAACTCCGATGAAGGCGACTTCAACGAGGAGGAGCCACCACAGGTAAGAAAGGCGCATGAAGGAAGGAAGGCGCCTTTGGGAGACATGGCATCGTGTGACCATTTCAACCCCGACATTTTGCTGTTCCCCCAATGCAAGAGGAAGCCAACAGTGGATCAGCAGTTCGCTCGCTTTGTGGGAATGATTCAACAGATCCATGTCCATGTTTTCTTGCTTGAGGCAATGAAGGTACCCACATATGCACGATATCTTAAGGACATCCTCAGCAACAAGCGACCGATGCCCACTTCGGAGGTGGTAAAGCTCACAGAAGAGTGTAGTGTGGCTATAGTTAATAATCTTCTTTAAAAGAACAAGGATCCAGGGTGTTCTACGATCACTTGTATGATCAGGACACATCGCTTTGACCATGCTCTCTGCGACCTTGGGGCAAGCGTCAGTGTTATGCCCAAGGTAGTTTTCGATCGCCTTAATTATACAGATCTTTCTCCAACTCCTATGCAGCTACAGCTGGCCGATTCTTCGGTTCGGAACCCGGCGGGAATCGCTGAGGATATTCTGGTACGAATCTGGGATTGCTTCATCCCCGTCGACTTTGCGGTACTTGACATGGACATCGATAAGGAACCACCGCTCATTCTTGGTCGCCCGTTCCTTAGCACTGCTGATACACACATTGATGTTGGGGCCGGAGAAATCCGACTCTGTATCAATGGCAAGGAGGAGAAGTTCGAGATCCGTCCAAGGAAGGAGCAGTGCTCCAGGGTCGAAAGCATGCAGGGAGGAAGTACTCAAGAAGTGAATTAGAAAACATAGGTATGGACACTCTCATCTCGTATATGAAAGATCACCGAGCAGCGAAAGATGAGTATGAGACCGAGGAAACAAGCCTTTGTACATCCCCGGAAGTCCACGCAACTTCCAACTGCACACACACAACCTCAAGAAATCAAGAAAGTGTGGCGGAAGGTAAGTCAAGCAACCCCAACCACTTCTCCCGAGTGGGGTGCTAAATGATTGGAACTAAGGAGAAGAGTCCCGCTCGTCGGATTCAAAAGGTGAGACCTTCACCGGAAGGTAAAACCAGTAGTTATCCCAATTTCCTTTCCAATAAAAAGATTCTGAAAACGTCTAGTGGTTTTATTTGGAAAGTTTGGTTGAGCTTCTTTTGGAACATAGTTATGGTCAAATTATTCGTGCATGATTGCACATGATTGGAAAGGAGTTTTTGCACCTAAGTGGGGAGTGACATTGAGGCTTGGTAAATGCGGTAGAGTTCATCACTCAACCAACCTATCACTCTTGAGCCTCACTATACCCATGTGACTTCTAGTCACCACTCTCTAAAACATCTCCTAAGTCTTTAACAGCAGAAGGGGAAAGGAGCTTGCTCTCATAGCATTCACTCCTAGCCAAGTTCAGCCCTTATCTTTCTTTCTCTTACTATCACCACTTGAAAAAGAAGAGCAAAGAACTTCCCTTGTCTAGCTTGCTTTTGCCACAAGTTTTTATCATAAGGGGAACGACTCCTGGGTTCAATCGCAAGACATGACCGATCTGGAGAATACCCTATGTTCGCACCGTTACACTCGGAAGCTAGCACGGCGGAAGTACCATGAGTAGCTACTGGCATACCTACGTTTGATGGGGTATAATCCCAATCAGCGGCAGTGGCCTAATGCTAGCTTGGGGGAGAACCGTTGACAGGAAGATAACTTGTATCTTTTACTATTTTCAGAACCTTGCATGATAATAAAAAACTAAAAAGACCAAAAATATTTACTACTTTCTTATGCGCAGTGAGAATGCTTTAATCCTTCATGGCTAAAATGATGAATAGTTGCTATGTTTATTCTTCTCATATGTCTTTATACAGCTTAGTATCATACCTAAGTTTGACTTCATTGGCTTGCATGGTCAAACCTTAGCTTGAAACTTGTGGGTAGCAACAGCATGATCCATGCCTAAGTTGCTATGAGGTATGATATGGTTTACTAGAGCTGCTATGATCTTGTTTAATGTGATGCTTGATATCTGGAGTTTTATTTTCGGAAATACAAAAATGACAAGTTCCTCAATGATGAGAAATTCCTATCCAAGGCCATATGTTGATCCTATCTTGTTATAGCCTCCACATATCCAGCTTGTTCTCTCATTGAGCTTCGTCAAATTGTTGTGACCTTAGTGAGAAGTTTTTCATACTCCCATGATCAAGAATCACGTACACACACCACCACATGCTAAACTTCTATCTTGGAAGTTGAGCACCCATCATTTCATTCATCCAGCCATCCAGCGCCAAAATAAACACTTCATGTTGTTTCATGACCTCTCTCTCTAAAGTTATTTGTATGAAAGGACTTGGGCTATGCAAAAAGAAATAAAAAGATGCATACCCAAAGATGGTATGCCACATGCTCAAAAGGCATGTCATAAAAAAAAGAGAAAAGAAAAAGAGAAAAAGAAAAGAAAAGTTAGCCCAAGTCCCCAGAAGGAAAAAGAGAAAGGAGGATCATGTGAAAAGGAGTCTATTACATTCATATCCACCATATTCGCCATCCACACACTTGCACATTCTTGATCAAGGTGTATGACTTATTTCTCCAAAGGATCCGGTCTTTGACTTAGCAACATACGAGAGACAAGTATGCTTTCATTTTCTCACCCTCAGCTCTACAAAAAGCTTATTTGGAGTAGGATGTGAAAAGAAAGGAAAACCCATGCCTCCGGATTGACAGTTTGATCATGAATGAGTAAATGGGGCTTTTCATAACTCATTCTACCTTACAACCGCCCAAGGCAGGTGAAGCTACATGCCCCGCAGGAGTAAAGTATGAGGTAAGATCAATGCCAACTTATTCAATTCTTGGTAGAAGTACATTGATGTATATTTGGCATAAGTCAAGAGTACAACATTGTAGCAACTCCTGATCAGCCACATACCTAAGTCCAAGTGATTTCTCGAGATGAGCAAGAGGCTAGCTTGGGGAGTTGTTGACGGCTGTTAAGCACCAACAATAGCCGTCAATGTACTCGAATAAAGTGAAGGATTGCTAATACTCACACGCATATTTCCTTTCGAATAATGTAGTTCCACATGTCCTTGGAGAATATTTGGTTGTAGGTGATTTGCTACAGAATAAAGGAGAATCTACCCTCATGGATCCAAGTGACAACATCCCGACGAATCAGAAGCCGCTACGCGTGCATCATATGGATTGAAGGGCCACAACAGACCCAAACCGCCTCAATCCACCATGGACACGTGCAACTACCGTTTGGGTCCCACTTGACAGCCACCTGGAGAAAGCACAACAGGAGAGGGTCCACTAGGGGTTCGGCCGAACTGCCTTAGTGGCGCCCCATCCTGGCCTTCCACATGGAGCTCTCTCATGCTCTCCTGAAGGTCGGTTCGAGGTGGATGCTAGAATATTTCCTCGGAGATGCTGCCTCTTGAGGCCTATAAATATGAGTGGAGGGGCTCCAAATGAGACACACACATCTTTGGGCAATCACTCCCTTCCTTTAGGCTCTAGGCTTAGTGGAGTTAGGCTAGGGTAGCTCTATTCAGGTTCTAGGTCTACATGGAGCTAAGGGTATGGCTCATGTATCTTCTAGTTCTAGAATGACTTTATTCTACTTCAATGATATATCTTCTTCATATATTGTTTGTCTTTGTCATGATATGAATGAGTTGTGCTTGTGTTCTTGCTATCATAAGATGCTAGTATTATATGCTCATGAGTTAGTCATATACCCTTGCTTCGGTAGTATAGACTTGAGTGCTTCCATACATGTTAGACTTTGCTCTAGTTCAACTAAAGTATGGTTTCATTTGCATAATAGTCTCCATGATCTATGCCACGGCATTGGTCCATCGGCCATTCTTATGGTTGCGTTGATCATAGTCTTATTAGCTCGAGATGGTCAACGTGTTGTAAACAATGTGAGCATGGTGCTCGGGTTGGAATCATCGACTGGATATGAGTGTGCCCCACGGTTTGGCCAGGGTAGGCCGCAGGTGGTGATAGCCCTGTTGGACCCTCTGAAATCCCCCACATTCGGGTATTGCTGTAGGAGTTCGTAAATGAGTAGTCACTTCACCATGCGTAAGTGGCGCGGGAGGCTATTTCCCCATGTGCCTGGGTGCATAGACTTAGACTTATATGTGTATGAATGCTTTGCTTTACCTTGATCAGTGCAGTATATAGCAAGTACATTAGAACCTAGATGCTAACTCTTAGTCGTTCTCCCTAGCCTAGTAAATCCTGAGATGATCCCATGTGTGTCACACTACCATCATATCTTATTATCTTAGCCCTATCCTCTGTACACGATTCTATCCATGCTATTGCTATATTCATGATCGCAACAGTATTATTGAACCAACTGCCATACCCTTGGGAATTGTTGACATTAGCGGTGGCAAACAGAAAGTCCGCGTTGACGGTCCTTATAACGAAAATCCGACCGTCAATAGGCTTAGAACACCAATAAAGATGAGGCATAACTTAGACATTTGTATTCAAATAATGTTGTACCATGCATATCTAGAATATATTTGAGTACAGGGACTACAGTGCAAAAGATGGACGAAATTGGGCACAGGCCCAGGTCGGCCGACCTGGCTAGGTCGGGCGACCTGGCCTGGACCCCTACCGAGCCCATCCTCCACACGGGTCAAGAACCACACTAGGAAATGATCATGGACACTGAATCATGGTCGGTTCAAGTCAAGGCCGAGGGATGAGCCATGTGTCACTCTCATGGATTGAAGGGCCCACACCTCAACTCAATTACAACCAAACGGAGTATACCCACCTGGAACCGTCATAAGGACACACATGGCAGTCTACCAGAGAAGAGTGGAGCCGAAAGGCGACGGCACCAGGTCGGCCGACCTGGCCTTGTGGCCATTTTGCTCCCCTTTGACCAGTAGCGTCGGGCGACCTGTGAACGCAGTTTAATCCAATCGGCGGTCTGTCGGGGCTCGGCCGTTGGTGTAGCGTCGGATAGTCGCGCGCGCAGAGCCGCCGGGGCGTGGAGGGAGCGCCGCCCTTTGCCGCGTGGAAACAAACCCAGCGCTGCCTGTGTGGTTGCGGGCTTGGCGGCGAATGCGTAATTTGTCAAGAAGGCCTCTCTCGCGTAAGTGCTAATGCGAGTCTCATTAAATGTTTTATGAGCATAAATATCATGACATATCAGAAAGTTTATTAAATGTTTGAATCCTAGCTTTGAATCAGTTGGTTCTTGCTCGGGATGCGCAAAGGTGTAAGCTTGGGGGAGTTGTTGACGGTCCTTATAACGAAAATCGACCGTCAATAGGCTCAGAAAACCAATAAAGATGAGGCATAACTTAGGCATTTTGTATTCAAATAATGTTGTACCATGCATATCCAGAATATATTTGAGTACAGGGACTATGGTGCAAAAGATGGAAAAAATTTGGGCTCA
The DNA here is from genome assembly GCA_004135705.1 of Alloteropsis semialata. Classification (NCBI taxonomy): domain Eukaryota; kingdom Viridiplantae; phylum Streptophyta; class Magnoliopsida; order Poales; family Poaceae; genus Alloteropsis; species Alloteropsis semialata. The sequence goes on along the minus strand of CM014278.1, from coordinate 24,690,443 downwards.
GGCCCAGGTTGGCCGGCATAGCTAGGTCGGGCGACCTGGCCTGGACCCTATCGAGCCCATCCTCCACACAGGTCAAGAAGCACACTAGGAGATGATCATTGATGCTGAATCATGGTCGGTTCAAGTCAAGGGTGAGGGATGAGCCACGTGTCACTCCCATGGATTGAAGGGCCCACACCTCAACTCAATTGCACCCAAACGGAGTATACCCACCTGGAACCATCATAAGGACCCACATGGCAGTCTACCAGAGAAGAGTGGGGCTGAAAGGCGGCAGCACCAGGTCGACCGACCTGGCTAGGTCGTCTGTCCTGGCCCTGCGGCCGTTTCGTTCCCCCCTTGACCAGTACCTGTATACCGACATCAGGAGTCCATCTAAGCCAAGCAATGGTGAAGGCGGTGAATCCAAGGGTCGGCCAATCTGGGCACTTCAGCCGACCTGGGCCCACCTCCAAACTGCCACAACCGCCTCTGGCCGGCTCCAACCACCTATGTGATGCTATAAATACCTGCAAAGGGCGCCGTACTCAACACACACTAGAAGAAGAGCTCTCCTTTGCTACAAGCTTAGTCTTAGTCTTAGTAGTGATAGTGCTAGTATTAGATCTTCTGAAGGGCTTCCGGAGGAGTCTTGGTAAGTTCTAGAGTTCAGTTCTTGTATTCTCTTACTTACTTCTAATACTCTAAGCTTAATGGAAATACCTTTATACTTATGTTGTATGCCTCAATTATACTTTATCTACTTAGTATATACTACTTATGTCTTGCACCTTATTCAAGTGGATGTATGCTATGACATTGGCTCAATGTGCCTCATGGTTGCTCTGTTTATTAACGTGATAGATAGAGTAGCTTGCATCCGCTGAGGTACAGGTGGAGGGTCGCTGACACGCCAGGACTCCTCCAGACTCTCCCTCACTCTCTCCCTATTTCTACTCTAGATATGAGGAGGGCTTCGCCTTGGATCTTTACTTCAGCTCGATGATGATTAGCCCTACCCCGAGTCCATGTATTTATAGCTTGGAGAGGTGGTTGTGAGTCGGTACGAGGAGGTTGAGACAGTTTGGAGGTGGGCCCAGGTCGGCCGACCCTAGGATCCACCGTCCTAGGTCGTCGACGGTGCAGATCTTCTTCTAGAGGCGGTTTGCTTGTACGCGTCAAAGGTTGACCGGTTCGGGCGCGCGCCCAGGTCGCCCGACCTATGGGGGTTGGCCGACCTGGAGTTGCAGCCTCTCGGGCCCATCTTCTTCTGGGTGGCTAACATGTGGGCCCTGAGGTCGGTTCCAGGTGGGTACGCTTGACATGAGTGCATTTGGTTTCAGGTGTGGGCCCTTCAATCCATGGGTAGCTCATCTCATGCCTTTGGTGCAAACCGACGTTGATTCAACGGTTATGATGATCTCCAGGTGTGCTTCTCCTGCATGGGAAAGATTGGACTTAGTTGGGCCTGGGCCCAGGTTGGCCGACCTGGTGGGGTCGGGCGACCTGGCCCTGGGCCCACTTTGGTCCTTCTTTTGCCACTTTGTCCCTGTAAGCACATATGCACCAAAACTAGTGGAATTCATTAGTAAATAACCCTTTGTCTATTTGTTTTATCATTCTTTTGTTTCTATGTTGGCGGTAGGATTTTATCATTAAGAGCCGCCAACAAGCTCCCCCACACTTATCCTGTACTTGTCCTCGAGTAAAGACTAAGATTCATCACAGAAAAATTATAAACAAACATATAGGTTATTCCCAAATATTCAGGCTTAGTGGAATTATATTGAGTGGCTAACATGTCATCTTGGGTTATTGCAGAAAAGAACAACCCCTTTATGACATGACACACCTTACCCTCAAGTACTTGGGTTTTCAAAATTTTGCAAAGAAAACCAATGCCTTGCTCCTCAAAGAGTTTCTCTCTAGATATTCATGGTGGTTGGACAACACTCATACTCTCCAAAATGAAACTTTGTATGTGGAGCTCTCAAGATACATACCTTATTTCATTTATGTTGTCATTCCAAGAGTTGTATCCAAGCCAGAGACAAGTCATGAAATCAAGTCAAGATGTGCAAGTGTATGATATGAAGTGGAAATGTAATGGTACTCCTTTGTCTTGGCTTTCTTCCCTTTTCTTTTCTTCTTTTTTTTGGATATAGGCTATTGCATTTTTTTCCTCTCAATGTTTTTTTTAGCATGAGTCTCTTTTTTTCTTTTTTTTATACTTATAGCCCATATCTTCTTTTCACATTGGTTTTTGGGAAGAAGGCCATTTAGGAGTATTTACTCATGGGTACGAAACAAAGGCATGTTTTGCTTTACCCTTGGTGTAAGGGTTTAGCTTTGTATGGTGGAGTGTACGTGATTTTGACTTTAAAAACATGAAGTATCTCTAACAAGGGTCACAAACCTTGAAACAACTCCAAGCTCAAAAGATATGCCTGATTATAAATGTAATTGATTGTCTCTCAAACCCATGAGGAGCATAGCAAGGTTAAAAAGTTTTAAAACTTTTCATAAATTCCAAGTACTTGAATAAGTAAGAGCATCTTTCATGAAAAGGCCATATCTCAAAATGCAATAACTTAGATGACATGGTTCCTAAATATGTGAGGATTTCCACAAGCCAAAAGGTACAGGGAATAAAATATATGTAAGTTAATAATTTTCCATGTGATGGGGAGATATGAAGGGTTAAATTTATTTAAGTTCTGAATTCCAGGATTCATTTTTTTCAGATGTTCAACTGAAACAGGGTATAGGAGGATCAAACCAGCGTGCAGGGAAAAACGGAGGCCAGGAGGGACCTAGGCCAGGTCGGCCGACCTCGTGGGGTCGGGCGACCTAGGGGTAACCCCTCTGGTCTAGCTCTTTTGCGTGCTGCTCTGTTTTGTTCTATTCTGTACTGTTTCGCGTTGCATCATTCTATTGTCCATCAATCCTCTGGCGAGGGACTCCCCCACACTTGTACCTTTATTCAAAAACAAGTGGAAACAAGAAACACATCCCTAATACACTAAACATTTATTTTATTCATCATAGCATAGGCACATTACAGAATGATCAAATAAAGGAATCAAATAAATGAAGAAATTAAAACTAATGTGCCTATCCTATTCTAAAGCCAGGGTGCCTAAGGTGCATTGTAGAGGTTTTCATTCCCTATGGCTTTAGCAAAGCATTTGAGCTTCACGACTGTTGATCTACGCAACATATCAAAGTCGTCTTGAAGGTTCAAACGCTCAAGTCGCTCTTCAGTGAACCTCTTCTCCAACTTGGCATAGCTTCAGTGAACCTCTTCTCCAACTCTAGCAACTCTGCATTGGAGGGAGCCATGGGGGCCTTTTCTTCATCACTTTCATAGTGACCCCCTGGCCTGCGAATTGGAGGAGGCTTGATATGCCTCTTGATCTTGCCGGCGGGTGAGGACTCCACCGACTCCTCCAACTCTTTCCTCTCCTCAGGTGTGAGGAGAGGGAACAGCCCCTTTCCATAGCTGCCTCCAGGTTTCCTTTCCCCGAAGACTCAGAATCGTGGCTCCGGGGTGCTAGCAGGAGAGTAGATGGATACATCGGACATATAATGATACGCCACGATGTTTTACCACTTGATCTTGACGATCTCCTTCAGCTTCTCCCCTAGTTGAAGAGTAGGGAGTCCATCCCCTTGGTGGGAATGGCCGCCGGCGTCTTCTTTGGGGTGAGCTGCCCCATTGTCGGCCTTCTGTACGGGCTTGATGCCCGTGCCTCGCGCTTTTGGGACCTTCTCGGGGAATGGGATCGTGCCACTGAGCGAGACGCCGAGGGGCCACCAGGGGTACCACCATGGCCATGGCCGACTCCAGGTTGATTGGCACTAGTTGGTTCACCGGAGTGGGTTCTCCCTCAAGATCAAAGGTTGATCGAGAGGTAGGGTGGCTTTTTTCGGCCATTCTTGTGGGTTTAGTAGGTTTGGCTCGGAGGTTTCAGAATAGGGGTGATGAAGAGCTCAGATGAGAAGGGCAAAAAGGATGGGTGAATTTTTAAAGAAGGAACAGCCTTCTTCTCGGATCAATCAGAGGTTGAAACGCTCATCCACCGCGTAATGGCCTCAGAGACGTTGGAGTGGAGCGTGTGCAAAAGATAGGGCTGATCAGGCTCGGGAGGCCGTCGGCCGACCTGGTGCGGTCGGCCGACCCGGCCCTGAGCCCGATTGCCTTCAAATTTTTCGTGCACTACGTGACAGATCCAGTGTACCCCAATGTGTGTGCAAACATGTTCTAGGGGCACAGGACATTAGTGTAAGTAGTAATTGTAGATAGGAATTATCCATGATCAAATTGATCACATCAAATTTCTCTTCTATTTTATTAGGTTCAAGGAAAACTTTTAAACGTTGACCATTTACCTTGAAGAGGTAACCTTCATCATCTTGGAGTGTGATGGCCCCGTACGATAAAGTCTCCACCACAACGAATGGTCCTTCCCATTTGCTTCAAAGTTTTTCATGCCCAAATAGCTTCACCTTGGAATTAAAGAGTAGTACCTTATCCACGGGGTGGAACTCCTTCACCTTGATCCTTTTGTCGTGCCATCTCTTGGTTCTTTCCTTGTAGATTCTGGCACTATAGTATGCTTTGTCTCTCCACTCTTCCAATTCTGATAGCTGCATTCTTCTCATTTGCTGGGCTACTGGAAGTCCCATGTTCCATTTTCTTATAGCCCAGTGTGCTCGATGCTCAAGCTCAACCGGTAAATGGCAAGTCTTGCCATAGACCAGTTGATATGGGGACATCCCGATTGGCGTTTTGCCATTCGGTAAGTCCATAGAGCATCTGGTAGCTTGCTCTTCCATCCTTTTCCCATTTCTGTCACGGTCTTTTGTAGAATGTTCTTGATCTGCTTGTTTGATGTTTCTGTTTGACCGCTTGTCTGGGGGTGGTATGGTGTAGTTATATTGTGCCTTGCCCCTAGTTCTGCCAGAAACTTCCAGAAGGTCTTGTCAATGAAATGTGACCCTCCATCACTGATTACCATCCTGGGGGTTCCAAAACGTGGAAAGATGATCTCATGGAACATCTTTCGCGCGTGTTTGGAATCAGCAGCTCGATATGGCATTGCTTCAACCCACTTCGAGACGTAGTCCACCGCTACTAGGATGTACTCACTGTCATATGATTTGACAAACGGTCCCATGAAATCAATGCCCCACACATCAAAAAGCTCAACTTGCAAGTTGTTTGTGAGTGGCATTGCATCTCTTGAGGTGATCCCTCCGTGCTTCTGGCACTGTTGGCATCGTCGAATGGATTCTTTTATGTCCTCATACATTGTGGGCCAGTAGAATCCATTCTGCCAGATCTTTGACCTTGTTCTAAATGCCCCATAGTGACCTCTATATGGGGCTGTATGGCATTGCTCGATGATCTTTCTTGCTTCATTTGTTGGTACACATCGCCTGAGCATGCCATCTGAACATACCCTGTATAGGTATGGTTCATCCCATAAATGGAGTCTACATTTGTAGATCAGCCTTTTGTTCTCCCCTGGCGGTATATATCCTACAACCATGAAATTCACAATATTTGCATACCAGGGGTCAGAGGCTGTCATGTTGAGTAGGTTGTCGTCGTGTAGGAAGTCATTTATCGGTAGGTCCTGCATGTCAGTGAACTGCATACGCGACAAATGATCTGCTACTGAATTCTCTACTTCTTTTTTATCTTTAATTTCCAAGTCAAATTCTTGGAGTAAGAGAATCCAGCAGATAAGACGTGGCTTAGCATCTTTCTTGGTAAGCAGATATTTTAAGGCAGCATGATCGGTGTAAACAATCACCTTAGCCCCTACCAAGTGAGATCTAAACTTGTCTATAGCAAAGACCGCAGCCAGGAGTACTTTTTCGGTGGTAGCATAGTTTAATTGCGCTCCTGTCAAGGTTTTGCTAGCATACGAGATAGCATGATTGTTCTTATTTTTGATTTGTCCAAGGACAGCACCAATAGCATAATCACTAGCATCACACATTATCTCGAACGGTAGTGTCCAGTCAGGGGGTTGAATGACTGGCGCTGAGATGAGAGCGTTCTTTAGGATTGTAAAAGCATGTAAACACTCATCATCAAAGTCAAAGGGTACATCCTTAGCTAATTGGCTAGTGAGGGGCCTGGCTATCTCAGAAAAGTCTTTAATAAAACGCCGGTAAAACCCCACATGTTCTAGAAAGCTACGGATCCCCTTAGCATTGGTAGGAGGTGGAAGCCTTTCTATGACTTCAATTTTTGCTCTATCCACCTCTATCCCTCTTTCGGACACTAGGTGTCGTAACACTATACCCTCTCGGACCATGAAATGGCACTTTTCCCAGTTTAGCACCAGGTCCTTGTCTCGGCATCTTTGTAGTACCCTGTCTAAATTCTGCAGACAATGATCAAAGGTTTTCCCATAAACTGAAAAGTCGTCCATGAAAACTTCCATGATCTCCTCTATCATGTCTGAAAAGATAGACATCATGCACCTTTGGAACGATGCTGGCGCATTGCATAACCCAAATGACATTCTATGGTATGCATACGTTCCGTAAGGGCATGTGAAGGTAGTCTTCTCCTGATCGTCAGGGTGGATGGGAATCTGAAGGTAGCAGGAATACCCATCAAGGAAATAGAAAAAGGAATGGTTCGCGAGTCTCTCCAAGATCTCATAGATGAAGGGGAGTGGGAAGTGATCCTTCTTCGTCGCCTTGTTGAGTCGGCGATAGTCAATGCACATCCGCCCCCCAGTAACGGTACGCTGAGGAATCAGCTCATTTTTGTCGTTACTTACGACGATCATGCCTCCCTTCTTGGGTACCACTTGGACAGGGCTAACCCATTCACTGTGAGGGACGGGATAAATGATCCCAGCGTGCAGAAGTTTTAAAACCTCTTTCTTCACGACTTCCCTCATCGCATTGTTTAGCCTACGTTGAGGCTCCCTTGATGGTGTAGATGACGGGTCTATGGGAATGCAATAGGTACAAAGCACGGGGCTTACTCTCTTCAAGTCTTTGAGGGAGTACCCAAACGCCGAACGATGTTTCTCGAGCACCTTCACGTCTATCACTCTCATCTTGTGATAGCTTGTCACTAATGATAACAGGGGTATCCCTGTCCTCATTTAGAAAGACGTAGCGAAGGCCAGCGGGGAAGGGTTTTATCTCTATGTGTGACTTAGGTGGCTCCTCATTTTCAACTGGCTCAGATGTGTCATCCTCTTCCTCAATAAAGTCGTGGATATGCTCTTCGAGGAATGACTCAAATGGGTCACTAGGTTGAAGGGACTTCACTACCTCAACTGGGTCAGGTTCTATCATAGGTTCAACTATAGAATTCTTGACCCTAGCTAGAGGAATGGTGAGGAGATTTCTTCCTACTTTGGCTAGGAGATTTTCTTCCGAGGTTACATCCTGTGGGAGGCCCTCGATAGGAAGTCCTATCATGAGGTCGAAATCTGATGTCTCAAAGACGTAAAAGTCCAGAGCCATCTGAATCCCGTTGTGCTTGAGGAGAAAGTCTCGTACTAAACCGAGACTCTCGAGAATACAGCCTGAGGGTGTTCTAAGGAGTTTTGATGTTGGGGCCAGCTTCTTACGGTGTCCTAAGATATGCGTGAAGGAACTGAATATGATATTAGCCCCAACGGTCGAGTTATAAAGGATTTCTATGGCCACCTTGCTTACGAAACCTCGAATGGTCTGTGAAGTTGAGTCAATCCGAATGACTTCAGAAGAAAACTCAGCCTCATTTGACCATTCCGTGTTTAGGATAGAAATGAGCTCCCTCACGGTTTCGTTCAAAAATTCTGTCTCCGATTGAATGGAGGGGTCTCTACCATAGGCTTTTTCTGTATTGTGTAGTTCGAGGTATTCCCAAAATCTTCAAAGAGATCTTCCTCGAAATCATAAGGTAATCCGAGAGGTTGAGTTTCCTCTTCCTCAACGGATGGGGTCTCAGGAGCTGGACTGGGCAAGACTATGGGTTCTACTTGGGGATCTTCTTGCTCAATTTCGTCCGCGTCAGCAGGAGAGTTTTCCCGGATGGCTACAAGGACTTCTTTTGCTCTGGCCGGGGTTATGTGAAGGAATGATCCTCCGGCTGCTATGTCTACATACCGGACATCTTCACTATTCAACCCAGACCGAAAATGCTGCATGAGCATGTAGTCTGGGAAACCTAGATCCGTTCTAGTTAGACGCGAGTCCTGGAACCGGTCCCATGCTTTCGTAATCGTTTTCTTCTCTCTTTATTGGAAGTTAATGATCTCCTTCCGAAGTGCACAGATCCAGTGAACGGGGAAGTTCAAGACAAAACTTGTCCCGTAACTTTTCCCATTCGCCGTTCGTTAGCCCAATGGTATGGTCATACCACTTTGTTGACGATCAAAATTGGAACAACAAGAAGTCGGTGCAAGAAGCAAGACGAAGATTGGCGCAAAGAAGGAAAATCCGAGCCCAAACCGGTCTGACCGGTTTAGGGAACCGGTTAGACCGGTTTACTCTTGTAATTCGACTAGGTTAGGACTCTTTTGTAGATCTGAGTTGTAATAGAACTCTACTTGCGGGACAAGCCCTACCCTCCCTATAAATATAAAGGGATTCGGCCGATTGAAGGTATCACAATCGATCAAATCAATCTATCTTTTATCGTATTTACTTTTCTTCCTCGTTACCCTACTTTTCCAACCCCATGTGCTGTTCTTCTCCTGTCTCCATGGCATGAGAGGGCGCCCTAGCTGGCCTGCCGAGCCTAGGGCAACCCAAGGCGCGCTTACCCTGACGGGGTCCCTCCCGGGCGAGCGTTCTTTGGACTCTCGCTGATCCCCCGGTGAGAACCGGTCTGACCGGTTACCAGCACCGGTCTGACCGGTCTGGTCAAAGGCGCTGCAAGGAGCTCCTCTGCGTGTGCGAGTATTTGGCGCGGCACGTTTTCGCGTCAACATACTTTTTGGCGACTCCATTAGGGACGAGAATTTGGCTATCATGGCCGATTCGTCAAGCCCTAGCAATATGGTGGCACTTGAAGGATTACCTGAAGATCTACTCGATGGCGTCAAGAAAATAGTGCATCCTTGTTGTTATCAAGTAATGGAGCAAGGCGTCATCATGTTGAATATAGCTGTCATCAGCGTGTTCAAGAAGTATGATCTGACAAGGCATAGTAAGTTCAAAGTCAACTTTATAAGCGGTTTGCTTAGATTTGTGGATGACTTACTTAATAGAAAAAACAGTGTAGATCTGATTCCTGTTAATCAAGAGTCGGTTCTTGAAAAGCCGACTGTTGTTATGCCTAATCCTTGCAACAATTTGCCAAATTGTGATGTTGTTGGTCAAGAAACAAGTCGGCCGTCTATAGCCGAAATTGTTGACTCAAAATCCCCTACCAAGAGCATAGAAACTACAGCTAGTACTTCAACGCTCGGGGGGCAACAGAACAAAGGCAAAGGTGCCGGTTGTGTTGCAACCGGTCTGGCCGGTACTCAAACCGGTCTAACCGCTTCACCTAGGGCTTTGAAAAATAAATCTAAACCAAAGATGGTTAAGCCCAAAAAACATGAGATTGGTGTTTGGAAAACTATTGAATCCAAAGGTCGTAACAAGCATCAAAGAGAAAAGCCAAAGTCTAATGAAGAACTAAAAATTCCAAACGCTCGGAATCTTCTCCAAGAGAGAAGTTTTATAATCAGAATCGGCAAAGGAATACTTTTTCTGCATCAATGCCGTTTCTGTCACATAGATCACCTACGTCTATGCCATGGGGATTTTATTGCAGTATGCTTTATTCTTATCCTTCATGGTCTTATAATCCATATATGTCGTCTCTTCCTAGATATTTTTCTCCAGATCATATTATATATAGAGAGCCGATAATTAGTGAATCACCATCTATGCCTAATGACCGTTTTGATCAAAAGAATCGGTCTACGTACAAAAATAAGCGTAAGGTGATCAAGCAAGTCTATCGTGTCAAAAAAGATGGTAGATTAAATCAAAATTCAGATTTGACACTATACATAGAAAAGCCGAATATTGAAGAATCATTGGCTAGTTCAACTGGTCAGATTGTCCCCAATGAAGAACCTATTTCAAACAATATAGCTGAGCAACAATCAAGTTCGGCTAGGGGGGCACGACGACCTCGAAGTGGCTGGTTCTGAAGGAGCCGGTCTAACCGGTTCTCCAACCGGTCTGACCGGTTGTGCCAGAAGTTCTGGTAGAACCAAGAGTGTTGCATCAAAGAATAAGGCGGTGAAGAAGAAGCCAAGCTTTGATGAATTGTTACATAAATATCAGAAAATAGCCGAGCAAAAGCAAAATCGGTTAGAAGTTCATCAAAGAAGAAGCTCTTCACCACCAAGAGCAAAGAAGCATCAATGGTCCTCTCATTGGTCTTCATCATTTATCCCGTCGATGCATGTGCCATGGAGTACGTATTCAGGAATATCTAATCACAATCCATGGTTTTGGTATAATCCTTGGTTCTCGTCCTATGATTATCAATATTATGCTTATGCCTTACCAAGGAGCTCTAATTGTTCATCATGGCTGCATGAAGGTTTTAGTTATTAGATATTCTGTTCAAAGCCAAAATAGTAGTTTCATACATATTACTTGTTAGGCTTTTGTTTCGGTTATAATAGCATCCATGAAGAACTTAGAGATCATAGTATGGTCGATGTATTGTTTATCATCGTTTTAGACAATTTTGATCATTGAGAATGTTTTCTGGCACGCAAGCTTTGCCATAAAACAGGGGGGCATATGTTGACGATCAAAATTGGCACAACAAGAAGTCGGTGCAAGAAGCAAGACAAAGATTGGCGCAAAGAAGGAAAATCCGAGCCCAAACCGGTCTGACCGGTTTCCTCTTGTAATTCGACTAGGTTAGGACTCTTTTGTAGATCTGAGTTGTAATAGGACTCTACTTGTGGGACAAGCCCTACCCTCCCTATAAATATAAAGAGATTTGGCCGATTGAAGGTATCACAATCGATCAAATCAATCTATCTTTTATCGTATTTACTTTTCTTCCTCGTTACCCTACTTTTCCAACCCCATGTGCTATTCTTCTCCTATCTCCATGGCATGAGAGGGTGCCCTAGCTGGCCTGCCGAGCCTAGGGCAACCCAAGGCGCGCTTGCCCTGACGGGGTCCCTCCCGGGTGAGCGTTCTTTGGACTCTCGCTGAGCCCCCGGCGAGAACCGGTCTGACCGGTTACTAGCACCGGTCTGACCGGTCTGGTCAGAGGCGCTGCAAGGAGCTCCTCTGCGTGTGCGAGTATTTGGCGCAGCACGTTTTCGAGTCAACACACTTCCTCGCTCCCTCTTTAAGAGAGAACGGGAAGAGCTTCCATCTAATCGTTGCCTATGTCATGCCCGATATAACCAGACATGAACAGAGCAACTCAAATTCATGCAAGTGACGGTATGGGTTTTTACCGTCACTTCCCGAGAAGGATTTGTCCTGGACCATAGCTATGAAGGCAGGGCGAAGTTCATAGCTATCTATTAAAATAGGATTTGATGAGGGGTGTGGCTCCAGCTCGCCCTTTGGAGCAGAGAACTCATGAATTTGGGTGGAATCCATGGTTGAAAACAAAAACAAAAGAAATATAAAATAAAAGATAAACGGGCAATCGTAGTTCTTAGACAACAGCTACCGTTCCCTGGCAACGGCGCTAGAAAGCTTGTTGACACCAGCGGTGGCAAAGAGAAAGTCCGCAAGCGCACGGCTGTCAAGTAGCTTTCACCCGTGAGTAAATCAGGTATCAAATCTACGGGGAACGTGAAGGCACTGTCTAATCACTAAAGTTGACCGGTTCAATCGAGTTTATATAAAGGCTGGGTAGAGAGGATAACTTAGCACTAAGGCGATGAATATAGTGAAGGAAATTCTCCTATGCTTGCTTTGGGCACCGGGGTATCTTAGACCTCTAGGAAATTGCCGGCAAACAACTCTACGCCATACCCAAACGTGGAGGATTACAAAGGACGGACATGGCTGTCACCACCTGCCGCCTACCTCTACTAATCCGTGGGGCTACGAGGCAAACGAGGGCAGATCTACACCTAAGCATCGTGCCTAAGATAATATCAGCTATCCTAACCTTGATCAAATATTAGAATACTTTACAAATAAAGCAACGAACCCACAAGCACAATAGAGAACTCAGCTTCCTATAACTCAGACTTAAGTACTAGTTGAATACCGGATACTTACTAAGTAGCTTGCATCCGTCAAGGTACAGGTGGAGGGTCGCCAACATGCTAGGACTCCTCTAGACTCTCCCTCACTCTCTCCCTATTTCTACTCTAGATATGAGGAGGGCTTCGCCTTGGATCTTCACTTTAGCTCAATGATGATTAGCCCTGCCCCAAGTCCATGTATTTATAGCTTGGAGAGGTGGTTGTGAGTCGGTACGAGGAGGTTGAGACGGTTTGGAGGTGGGCCCAGGTCAGTCGACCTAGGGGGGTCGGCCGACCCTAGGATCCACCGTCCTAGGTCATCCACGGTGCAGATCTTCTTCTAGAGGTGGTTTGCACGTACGCGTCAAAGGGTGACCGGTTCGGGCGCGCGTCGAGGTCTGCCGACCTAGGGGTTCAGCCGACCTGGAGTTGCCGCCTCTCGGGCCCATCTTCCTCTGTGTGGCTAACATGTGGGCCCTGAGGTCGGTTCCAGGTGGGTACGCTTGACATGAGTGCATTTGGTTTCAGGTGTGGGCCCTTCAATCCATGGGTAGCTCATCTCATGCCTTTGGTGCAAACCGACGTTGATTCAACGGTTATGATGATCTCCAGGTGTGCTTCTCCTGCATGGGAAAGATTGGACTTAGTTGGGCCTGGGCCCAGGTCGACCGACCTGGTGGAGTCGGGCGACCTGGCCCTAGGCCCACTTTGGTCCTTCTTTTGCCACTTTGTCCCTGTAAGCACATATGCACCAAAACTAGTGGAATTCATTAGTAAATAACCCTATGTCTATTTGTTTTATCATTCTTTTGTATCTATGTTGGCGGTAGGATTTTATCATTAAGAGCCACCAACAGGAATACTCATGGGTGAAGTGCTACAATGGTATATCCGTGCGCTTGTGGATTCATTTGCAATTGTTAAAATACCATAAGGCATATCCTAGCGCTGTTGCTAGAACTAAACATTCTAGTGGCAACGTTAAGAAATGCCAACAACTGCACCACTCGGAGAAAGGTGACACATCCTGATGGGGCATATGGAGAGCAACACAAGGGGATCTCCATATGGAGTAGTCCCCGAGCATTGGGCCAATTAGAAAGAATCGGGCTAATGCTCAAAAAGAGACAATCTCCAAGCATCGGGGCAGTCAGGTCGCCTAAACGATAAGGACGCCACGACTATCTAAACACACCGCGACAAGAACAGTAACTCCGTGAGCGTGCCTGGCACACTCGTGATGATAAAAGCTGTGAGAGCACTCAAGGCGGTCTGATTGCCTCGGAGAGAGGAGCTGCGCGGCATAGAGCTCACACCCCAAACAGTGCAACCGGAGTCACATGTCCACAGTTAGCACCAAGCTATAAATAGATCAAAGGCTCAGAGCCCTCAGACCACTGGGAGAAATGTGTACAGACCAATTGGGGGAAATGTTGGCGACTTGGCCCTGGATCTGTCCTCCAGGGATGAGTGAGAGAGACTTGTTAGTATGACGCCAGAAGAGTGCTTGCGAGCAACTTTACGGTTGATGGGCGTCTGCATGCTCCTCCTCCTGCGCTGGGCGTCCCCTTTGATTAGGATGCTGTCAAAGGGAAAGTTTGTCCAGGGCAGAAGGAAACCTGAAGGCCGTCCCATGCAACCCTGAAGTTCGCATGGTCGTCACCAATCGCCATGATGCCACAAGAGAGCTTGCGACGAGCTCATGTGGACCAAGCTTGCTGCGGATGCAGCATGTGGCGCATCAACCACTACCCATGTCTGCCATCCTGGCGGTCAATATCTTTGTTCTTGTAAATGGCCCATGCCGACTTCTCTTTTGTAATTGTATAGCTCCTTGGAAATGGATATTCTTTGTTTTATGCCCTAGGCGTGATTGTAACTTCTGGTCCCCGAGCGTAGGGGCTTTGTTGAGTCATGGAGACCCGTTGACTGAAGTCGTAGTGCCGAGTCCCTGAACGTATGGCTTGGCTGAGTCACGGAGACCCATCGACTGGAGTCGTAGCGCCGAGTCCCCAAGCTTGGGGGCTTGGCCGAATCATGGAGAGTCGTCGATCGGAGTCGTAGCGCCGAGTCTCCGAGCGTAGGGCTTGGCTGAGTCACGGAGACCGATCGACCGGAGTTGTAGCACCGAGTCCCCGAGCGTAGGGACTTGGCCGAGTCATGGAGACCCATCGACAGGAGTCGTAGCGTCAAGTCCAGAGAGCGGGGGCTTGGCCGAGTCATGGAGACCCGTCGACCAGAGTCGTAGTGCCGAGTCCCCAAGCATGGGGTCTTGGCCGAGTCACGGAGACACATTGATCGGAGTCGTAGGGCCGAGTCCCAGAGTGTAGGTGCTTAACCAAGTCACGGAGACCCGTTGACCGGAGTCGTAGCACCGAGTCTCCAAGCGTAGGGGATTGGCTGAGTCATAGAGACCCGTCGACTAGAGTCGTAGCGCCGAGTCCCCAAGCGTAAGGGCTTGGCCGAGTCATGGAGACCCATTGACCAGAGTCGTAGCGCCGAGTCCCCGAGCGTAGGGGCATGGCCGAGTGACAGAGACAGTTGACCGGAGTCATGGTGCCGAGTCCCCCAAAGCATGGGGGCTTGGCCGAGTCATGGAGACCCATCTATCGGAGTCGTAGCGCCGAGTCCCCGAGCGTAGGGGCTTGGCTGAGTCACGGAGATCCACCGACCGGAGTCGTGGTGTCGAGTCCCCTAGCATGGGGCCTTGGCTGAGTCACGGAGACCTGACCATTGGCACGAAAATAGCAGTTGGCCCATAGTTAACAGGCGCGCCGTGGATTCCATCCACCATTCACGGCGTCGTTAGGGTAAAAAACCGTCGGGGTGAATTTAAATAAGGCGAACCGTTGGGTTAGGTTCTTCCCACGGTCATTTCTAGATCCCATCTGATAAGCTGTTGCCATCACCCATGCCGCCGCCGTAGCCTTGAAGTGCCACCGACGCACGCCCGCCACCGCTTCGCGTGCCGCCGACCCGGGGGAATACGCTCACGTCTTGGTGTGAATGCGAGTGAAGAGGCGGGTGCTTTTCCGGCCACCAAGCAAGCTCCGGTCAATCGCGGGAATGGCGGGGACATCGACGGCGATGAGGTCATCGGCGCGGGAGGAGGTGGCGCAATCGCCAGCGAGGGATGCTATAGTGGATATTATTGCGGGTGGCGGGGGGACCATCGCGGGAGCGGATGAGGAGGTTCCACATCAAGAGCCATTTTGGGGGCGATCCTCCATGACGGAGGAGAAGCTCCAGGCCATGGTGGTGGCCTCTTAGGCCCGAAAGAGGAGTTGCTATGGCGCCTTCCTGGTGAAGACGGGCGCCCCTAGGAGCGGACCGAGGCGGAGACCATTGTGTATGCCTCATTCTTCGAGCGCAGCTTCGGGGTGCCGGCCAGGAATTTCTTCCATGGACCGCTCCACTACTACAAGATTGAGGTGACCACTTGAGTCCCACCTTGATTCTCAGCATTTCGGTATTCATTCATCTCTATGAGGCCTTCCTCGGGATCGCGCAACACTTCAACTTGTGGCGGCGACTGTACTGCCTCAAGGTTATCGGGCAGGATGCTGGGGGCCAAGGGTCGGCTTGGGTTACTGGAGGTGCTGGCTTCTCATTGAGGAGGCGCAGGTCCAGGAAGTATTTTGTACTAAATACGAATGACTCCAACAAGGGATAGCGAGTCTATTGGTTCTACATTAGGAATCATCTGCCAGCACGGTCGACTCGTACAGGTCATCGGCCGAAAAAGAATGCCAAGTGGGAATGGCTCCCTAAAGGTGAAGATCCGTGATAGACCAATGAGCTGTTGGAGCTAATTGCAGAGGTGAAGAAGAATGGCCTGACAGCAGTGGCCATAATGATTTCTTTTGTTCGACGTCTGACTCAGCCGATCAAAGACAGGGTGCACCCGGGCTATGAATTTAGCGGTGCTATGGACCCAACTAGGGAGCAGGCCCAGACATTGTCAGTTCCAGAGAGGATTGAGAGGGTCTCTGGATTCATGAGGTGGGAGGTCTTCAATCAGGGTGCTCCTGTGGCCTTTTCGTTGCACAATCCGCCTCCGCCGGTAAACACCGCCAACTTTCTCTATTTTCTATGTTGCTATGTGCACATTTTTACAGTTTGTCTCTGATATACCAAATTGATGCCACTGCACGAGCGTGTTGCCAAGTATTTCTATCTGGCTCTACTGCCAGAAGGCAGCGTCTGGATAGAGAAGATCATGTCCACCGATGAGGCGGCCAAAACACCCCGGGTTATGGATGAGGAGTCTGCATACTGGGAGGCAGGTGACGTTATCCTCGCTCCTGCAGAAGAGTCAAGTGAGGAGCAATCTGGGACAATAGCAGATGGCGGCGCCAAAAAGCAGAAGCGCACGACCGTGCGCAAGGCGCCGTCTTCGCGGTCGACGAGGTCGGCCACCCAGGGGGCACTGCCAAAAAATCTGCCCAAGGGCGGGCTGGTCGCAAGGGCCGAGTCCTGCATGAGGAGGAAAAGGAAACTGGTCACTGTGGCCAGTGATACCGAAGATGAGGCCAGCGGCCCCCCTCCAGCTTGGACCCAGAGAAGGTGCCCATTACAGACATTGGTGGTGAAGGGACCACTTTCGTTGGGGCTGGGTCACCGGCGAGCTTCCCAGCGAAGCCAGACCCTCCACCCCCTGCAATCTCGCAGGGCGTGCTCTTCAAATGTCCACGGAGGAGCAGGTGAGTGTTTCTGTGTGTCTTGATGCTTCATCGTGGATAAGTGTGTCGATGCCTTGTTTTGTCTCGGATTGCAGGCTTGTGGCTCATGAGCCCAGGAATGATACTATGCCGCCTCCGGCAGAGGGAGACAAGGCACCGACTCCTGAGCCGGCCGCAGCGAGCGCGAGGGCCACAACTAACATTGTGACAGATACTCTCGGGCAGGTGGAGGATGAGCGACCAACTGGTACACCCAATCCAACACCGAGCACCACCACAGGCGCAGTGGATGCAGACACCACGGTCGCTGACAAGGGAGAGGACATGGTGAAGGTCGCCGAATTAGGCAATGATGGTGATATACATGGGGATGACTCGACGGGGGGCGAGCACCCTTTTACTGGCAAGCCTCCCCCTTTGGAGGATGACGACGATGAACTTCTGGGGGAGAGGCTCTCTGCTGAAGTTGAAGTCCCAGCCTCACCCATGATTCATGCTGTCACGTCGAACCCCGGGGCTTCTGGGAGTGCTTCGACGCTGACTCTAGAGCAGGCGTTGGAATTGGATATCACCGATCACAATGCCGAGCTTCGAAAGCTGCACAACATGAGCGGTGTTCTCGACCGCGTTGTTAAGGTACATAACATGCCGGCCATGTGGTCGCCCCCTTGGTCTAAAGCTTTAGCCACTAACTACCGAGTGTTGTGGTGCAGGGTTTTGTCGTTTGGGCTGCAAAGGACCTCGCCTTCAAACAGCAGGCCCTGTTGGACCGTCGGACCCTGGCGGATGTGGAGAGCCGCCTTCAATTGGCGGCCAGCAACTCGCGGAGAGCACTAATGGAGAAGGAAAAATAAATGGCCAAGGTGGTCAAGCTCGATGAGGATCTTATGGACGATATGAAGCATGTCCCTGAAGGTGAGTCTTTTTGTCCAACTTTGGGTTTGGCCCAAGATTTGAATTCTGACACGGATGACACTTGTTGGGGGATTGGCCTGTCAAGGAAACGCCTTCACCCGGTTGCCTTGTTTCAGGTTAAAGGAAATTGCCTTCGCTACCTATCCCCGAAAGGAAATTGCCTTCGCTTATGATAGATAGAAATTCACCGTACTCACATGCGAAGGCAGTCTGTGAGCTTCACACACGCCTGGGTTCGGCTTCTTTCTCCTTCGCTAAGAGATTGGGCACCGAGGGGCGATCCGTTGCTCCTGGTGTTAATGGATGTCTCATACAGATGTGAAGGCGTTGTGAAGTGATTTATTGCCTTCGCTACCCTGATCCATTTTGTGAGGATGCGAAGGCAATTCCCAGATATTACTTGAGTAGACTTGGTTCATCTTGTTACATAGGCTCAAGATCTGCTTGGATGAAGGCGCGGCGGTCCTTTCTTCTCTAAGCGGGAGAATGCGTCATTCGGCTATGAAAGAGCTCTGGGTGGTGAAGGCAATGAAGGTCATAGGAGGCACGGTGAAGGTAGCGTGGACCAAGTCCAAACCGAGTCAAAGACGGAGTTACTGGTCTACGCATTCACATTGAGACGTGTAAATGTACCCTTATGCCCCTGGGAATCGAAGGTTGTATAGTCTAGAGGATGATGCCTGATTTTTAGGGGTATAAGGGGAATGTAAAATGTACCTCTTGACCTCCCTATAAAAGGGGACCTCCCACCAACGTGTAAAGGGCTGATTCCCGAGAACACTGTTGATAAGTAATTTACTGTTGCTTGTCTCTGTTCTCTGTCTTGGCTGTTGTTTGGGCTCATTGGCTTCGGCTTTATCCCAATAACTGGCGCCCACCGTTTGTGCTGTGCACGAAGACAACCCACGAATACCGCCATGCCACCAAGAAGAACAATAAAACCACCAATCAACACCATCGAAGACACATCCCCAGTTGGTGAAGCCGATCCCCAAGCCATAATTCCACCAAGCACCTTATTACCCATAACCGAAGCCGTCAATGAAGACACGGAAGTCGATGAAGACACTCTCACCACCGAAGAAAAGCTGCGCAGGGTGGAGGACAGGCTCCACCTTCGCCGTCTGGAATAGCAAAGAGAGCTCGAAGCTGCTCAGCTTGAGTTGCAACAGCAAATGCAGGAGGAAGAGGAAGAACAGCAACACCAGCTGCTGCAGGTCAGGAAGCAGTTGGAGGAGCTGAGGCAAGCGAAGCAAAGAAGATTGAACTCCACTGGTTCTAGAGCTGCGAAGCTCCGAGAAGAACTCGAGAAAGCCAAGAAACAAGTTGCTCAATTCCAAGACAAACTCAACGACCCAATTGCCTTCGCCAGCGTAGGAACAAATCACATTTCCACATCGAAAACTGGCTTCCAAGTGCTGCACACTCGTCTCATCGACCGTACCTGCCCTCTCTCAGAAAGTCTGCAGTTGGCAAGATGGCCGCCTTCATACAAGCCTATCTCTCTACCAAGGTAGAATGGCCTCACTGACCCCAAGCAATTTCTCATGAGCTACGAAGCTGCAATAGCTTCGGCAGGGGGAGATGACGTCGTATTGGCAAAGTCTTTCATCATCGTCTGCGAGGGCACCGCAATGAACTGGTACACCAAGCTTCCAGGGTTATCTATCACCAGCTGGTATGATCTGAAAAGAGAGTTGATCAAGAATTTCAGCATAATGGGAGACCAAGCACTCTCATACGCAGAACTAACTTTACACCAACAGCCGAAGGAATCTCTAGAGGACTACTTTCGCAGGTTTGTGGGACTGCGATCTCAAGCTCCTCAGAGTCCTGACGAAGCCGCCAAATTTGCAGCAATTCAGGGGCTTTGGCCAGGTCCTTTCGGGCTTCGGCCAGGTCCTTTCGCTCAACACATTGCAAGGGAAACACCAGCAACCCTTGGAGATCTGTATGAAGAGTTCAAAAAATATTGTCGGTCCGACAATGACAACCGAATGCGGATCGCCAGAGAAGCCGTCCTGAAAAACCAATATGATTCCCAAAACAAACAGCACCACTACAACCAAAACCACTACCAAAGCTACCCATCCCAAACCATCATGAGCGTGGAAAGCCCGCCTTCGCTCCAAGACAACAAACCCACCTACCCAGAAAACCAGTACCAGAGCCAAAGAAATGAGCCCACCCAAAGGGGTGGAAGAACCGGCAGAGGCCGAGGAAGAGGAAGGGGTCCACCTTCAGGACCAGAGCTATTTTGCCAGTACCATGGCAAAAATCACACCCATGGCACAGAACAGTGCCGAGACATCAAGAAAATCATCGACAAGATGAAGGCAGAAAAAATCCAAGCCTCCCAAACAAAGCCATCTCCGGCTTCGCACCCAAACACCCAAACCCAAACACAAACCCAAGCTATCCAGCCTTATTGCCCAGTTTATCCCTCCCTAAACTCAAACTTTGTTCATCCCACAACCGCGATGGCGACTCAATTTTCGCCTTCACCCCAAGCATTCCAACATTATTACCCACAAAGCATGTACCCACAGTTCTACCCACAAAACAATCAGCCTATCCCAAACAAAGACATCAAAGTGGAGGAATTACCACCACCACCCCCACCACCTCAAAAACAGCAAGATCACAACCCAGCAAACCCATTGCCCAGTTATGGCCTCATCATGCCTATAACTGGAGGATCCTCACTTGCCTTCGAGACAAAAAAGCAGAGAAAGAACTACTTTCGCCAGGTCAACAACATCTCAGTTGACGGTCCATACAAGAAATCAGAATGGTCTCACATGTCAATTACCTTCACCGAAGAAGATCTCAAGCTCCACAACTTTTCACACAATGACGCAATGTCGATTGAAGCCAACATTGCTGGCTGGAGAATTGGGAAAGTGCTAGTGGACACAGGCAGCTCTGCGAACATCATCTTGGCAAAAACTCTTAGATCCATGACCAACATCAACCCAGATAATTTGGAACCATCAGATACACCTTTAGTCGGCTTCGGGGGAAAGCGCACTGCAACATTGGGGAAAATCACACTGCCAGTATCTTTTGGCAACACTTTAAATGCAAGAACAGAGTTCATTACCTTCGACGTCGTTGACATGTTCTTCGACTACAATGTTATCTTTGGCAGAGGAGTCATAAATTCCTTCAACATCATCATAAGGCAAGCTTTCTTATGCATGAAAATGCCAGCTCTCAAAGGGGTCATCACCGTCTATGGTGACCAAACAGAGGCAAGAAGAATTGAGTATGCCAACACCCCAGGCCAGCGAAAGGTTCATGTCCTCGAAGAAAGTGATCCCATTTACCCAGAGGAGAAGCCAATTGCTGACAAAAGCAGCAACAGTATGCAAGGCGCTGCAGAAACAAAAGAAGTGCAATTGCAGCCTGATGTCTTCAACAGGAAAGTCATCATTGGCTCAGATCTTGAGCCAGATGAAGAGGAAAGACTCATCGAGTTCTTGAGAAACAACAAAGACTTCTTCGCCTGGTCAAGCAAAGATTTGCCAGGTGTTGACAGGAGCATAATCGAACACAAACTCGCAATCAGCCCCGACATGAGGCCAAAGAAGCAGAAACTGAGGAAAATGTGCGAAGAAAAAGTGAGTGCGGTCAAAGCCGAGGTGCAAAGGTTGCTCGATGCAAATGTTATACGTGAAGTTGAATATCCCAAGTGGTTAGCAAACACTGTGCCTGTGAAAAAGAAAAATGGCAAGTGGAGAATGTGTATTGACTTCACCGACCTCAACAAGGCATGTCCAAAAGATGATTTCCCACTCCCAAGAATTGACAAAATCATTGATCAGGCTACTGCAAGTGAGATGATGTCTCTCCTGGATTGCTTCTCCGGATATCATCATATCTGGATGAAGAAAGAAGACGAAGAAAAAACTAGCTTCATTACTCCTCTTGGCACCTTTTGCTTCGTCAGAATGCCCGAGGGGCTTCGCAACGCTGGTACCACTTTCTGCCGCATGTCTAGCACCGTATTCAAAGAAGAACTCTTTAAAACCATACTTGCATATGTTGATGACATCTTGGTCAAAAGCGTCAAAAGACAAGATCATGTCTCTGATTTGGCTGTCGCCTTCGCAAGAATGAGACAGGCCGGTCTAAAGCTCAATCCGGAGAAATGCGTCTTCGGAGTAACCAAAGGGAAGATTCTAGGCTGTCTGGTGTCAGCCAATGAAATCGAAGTCAATCCTGACGAGATCAATACAATTCTCAACATGGAAGAGCCAAAATGCATTAGAGATGTACAGAAACTCTCTGGCAGAATCGCAGCACTTAACAGATTTATTGCAAAGGCCGCCGAACGCAGTTTACCCTTCTTCGCAACTCTCAGAAATGCATCAAAGTTTGAGTGGGGAGAAGAGCAGTCGAAGGCATTCTATGAGTTAAGACAATACTTAATGCAGCTCACGAAGCTGACAACCCCTGACCTGAAGGCACCCTTGCTGTTATACATCGCAGCTTCGCAATCAGCTGTCAGTGCTGCACTTATTGTGGAGAAGCTGGTCAAGGATAGAAATATACAGCAGCCTGTGTACTATGTCTCTGAGGCACTGGCTAGGTCGAAGCTGTTCTACACTGAGATCGAGAAAATGATTTATGCCGTGGTAATGGCATCCAGGAAGCTAAGGCACTATTTTGAGGGCCACACCATCAAAGTGCTCACAGATCAACCCCTAAAAGAGTTATTAAGCAACAAAGAAGCTTCGGTAAGAATACGCAAATGGGCTGCAGAGCTATTTGAATATGTGGTCGACTTCGAGCGAAGAACAGCAGTTAAATCACAAGTCCTGGCTGATTTCATAGTCGAGTGGACATCGCCTTCGGCACAAACTCTGACCAGAGAAGAAAGCTGGCTAGTACACAGTGATGGCACTTGGGGGGACAAAGGAGCTGGCATCACAGCGATTGTAATCGCCTTCGGGCGTTAAGATGAGATATGCAGCGAACCTAGAGTTCTGCAAAAATAGCGACAGACGTACGAACAATGTTGCTGAATATGAAGCCATCCTATTGGGCTCAGAAAGGCGAAGGCGCTGGGGGCTCAGCGCTTCATTGTAAAAACTGACTCGAAGGTGGTAGCAGACCACATTGAAAAAGAAAGTGTTGCAAAGCAACCCGAGCTGATCAAATACCTAAATACAGTCTGATCAATGGAGAAAAGTTCAAAGGCTTCACAATAGAATACATTCCAAGGGCAAAAAATGAAGAAGCTGATGCACTGGCCAAGGCAGCAGCAAAGGGGGACAAGTTGCCACCCGATGTCTTCTTCCAGACGCTGACAGTGCCTTCGATCAAAGAACTCGATGAGCAGCCGCACTTGATCAATACAATAAATTCAGAAGACTGGCGGTCTTCCATAATGGCATATCTCAGGGGATATTACGAACCAATTGACGAAGACGACCTCAAAACCATGCAGCAGAGAGCAAGGGCATACCAAATCATCGACAACACCTTGTACAAGAAAGGAGTCGTAGCTCCTTGGCTTCGCTGCGTGTCCATCAGCGAAGGCAGAGAGCTAATTCAAGAGATACACAGTGGCCTATGCGGAGCTCACTTTGGAGCGAGGGCAATTGTGGGAAAGGCAATGAGACAAGGGTTTTATTGGCCCTCAATTATCAATGATGCAGCCAACATAGTCAAGACCTGCGACGAATGTCAAAAATGTGCTGCAACCAGAAAATCACCTTCGGAGTTATCACAGCTGATAACCCCTACTTGGCCACTGCAAAGATGGGGCATCGATCTGGTGGGTCCTCTCCCCACAGCTCAAGGAAACCTGAAATATGCAATAGTTGCAGTGGAGTATTTCACCAAGTGGATTGAGGCAAGGCCATTGGCAAACATTACAGCGAAGACAATTATCAAATTCTTCTGGCAACAAATAGTTTGCAGATTCGGAGTACCAAGGGAAATAACAGTGGATAATGGGAAACAATTTGACTACGATGAATTCAGGCAGTATTGCATGTCCATCGGGACGAAGGCAAGATTCGCATCAGTATACCACCAGCAGTCCAATGGCGCAGTTGAAAGATCAAATGGCATCATCTTTACTGCCATCAGAAAATGCCTTGCAAATTGTAAGAAAAAAGGAAAATGGGTAGAGGAAATGCCGAAGGTAATCTGGGCTCACAACACATCCACTTCAAGAGCAACTCAGTTCACACCATTCAAGCTATTGTATGGCGAAGAAGCAATGTGTCCCGAGGAGATTCTTCACAAGGGGCTTCTCACTCAGCAGGAAGCACCAAAAGATAGCGAAGCTATAGATAAAAATCTCACAGAAATTTACAGGCTGCAAGCAGCGAAGAACATTTCCAAGTACTAGGAAGAAACCAGGAAATGGCGTGACAAGAAAGTGGTAAGAAATGGCATAAAGATAGGCGACTGGGTGCTAAGGAAGAACCCAAATATGCCTTTAGGGAAGCTGCAAAACAAATGGGAAGGCCCATTCCTAGTCATTAAGAGTAACAGACCAGGATCATATCACCTAGGTGACAGCGAAGGCAATGAGCTGCTACATTCATGGAATGCGGACAGCTTGCGAAGGTACTACCTGTGAACACCATGTAACAATTGGCTTCGTAATCTATAAACAAAGTCAATTGATATAATAGATTTTCATTTTTTCCTTCAAAAAAGCCCGTACTCTTTTCCTTACAGGGGAACCCTTACCAAGGGGTGAGGTTTTTAATGAGGCGGTGCTAATTGTAACTCGTCCAAAATATATGAACGAGCTATTCCCCCAAAGAAGTTACATCGAAAGCGATTGGCTTCGACCAAATCGCCAGTATTCGATAAAACAAGTAGAACTGAACTGACCCTACCAGGGGTAAGGCCAGCTCAGATCTAAATTGCTTACTCTAAGGAGTAAAAGGGGCTTCGGCTCAAATCATTTTCCATATACAATGCTTACTCTAAAAAGAGTAAAAGGGGCTTCGGCTCAAACAACTCTCAAAATTAAAAACGCTAAATGGAGCATGAACTCCAAAGAGTAAACCCGGAGACAATTCCCCATCTAAACGCCAAGAATCGCCATTTGAGCGCGCCGAACAAAAACACAAGCTTGCTTTGAGGGGAGGAGGCGTCTCTCTCAAAAACGAAGGCAAACCGAGTTTGATCTTTTTCATTCAAACAAATCAAACTTATACACACGAACGGTTTTTCACACATCATAAACAAATTCATCTTCGCATGAATAAACACAAGCTCGCTTCAGGGGGAGGAGGCGCTTCTCTCAAAAACGAAGACAAATCGAGTTCATATTTATTCATGTGAAGATATAATTACATCACGAGCTCCATACATTTACACCAAGCATTCTCAAAACATTTCAAACACATATCCATAAAACGGCTCGCCAGATCTCCTAAAACGAGGAGCGTTGTAAATGGAAGCAAAGTCCTTGACATCGGGTCCAACATCCAACGGCTCCATCTTTGGAACGCCCAGGGAAATAGCTTCGGCATTTCTCCTAGCAGCGAGCTCAACTCTATCTGAGCCGTGAGCAACAAATGCCGTGAAAAAATCAAAAACACTGAATTCCGTACGACGATAAAACTCATGACAATACTCCAAAAAAATCGTGATGGCTTGAGTTTGGATAAAGTTGTTGAACTCCTTCCATGCGAAGCCAGAAATACAAAGCGGCCCATCACGCATGGCCAGCGGAGTAAGTGCAAGCATTTCATCGCCCTGAATATACACAAATGTACAAGTTCAAAAGAACTGCCCGCTCAATAAGTCCCAAACTCTAATTACAATTCAAAAGGTCCTTAGACCTGTGGATCGACTCTGGAGGCCCCTTGGTCACCCTGTCCTTGCGAAGAAGAAGCACCGGCTTCACCGGCAGAAGCACCGGTAGCAGCAGAACTTGCTTCCGCACCAGCTTCGGCAGCTTCTTTGATAGCGGCTTCCCTCGCGGCTGCTTCGGCTTCGGCTTTCTGCTTCTTCAGCTCCTTTGACTGAGAATACAGAAGCTACCAAATAAAATAATAGAAAATTAAAAACAAAAATGAAACAAAGTAGACCATGATGGCAATTAACGAAGTACCTTCGCAAGCCGGTCGCGGACAATGTTCTGAGTCGCTTGACGACCACTGGTAATCCAGAAATATCTCAAGAAGAGCGCCTTCGCAACTAACAGTTGCTGCGGAAAATAATCAGTGTCGGCAGGATCTCTGGGAGCCGGATAGGGATAGCCTTTCCGAACCAAGGCACTATAGTGATCATAGCCGTTGTCTGAGAGAATCTTCAGCAGGTTGCTTGAACACAGGTTGACAGCGAAGTCACTGACAACTTCCATGACATTTGGAAGCGAAGCAAATTCATTGTCAATCCAATTGAAAAGCTTGTCCAAGCTATACTCTTTGCTGGGAAAAGGAGCAGGCTCCGCTCCAAACTGTCGCAGTGCCTCCTTGTATAGGTGATACAGCTTTAGGCCACACTCCCAGGCAACATCAACTACACTTTCGTTTTCCTTGCGAAGCGAAAGATTCGCAGTTTGCAGCGACAAGGCCTCACGCTCAAAATTTTGCTGCGAGACCGATATGTATCGACATCGCCCGAAAGTTTTTCCTTGGCATCATTGAGTGTATTCACCTCACCCTTTAGGATGGAAATCAACTCAGTATCTTCAACAATCTTCTCGCGAAGGCCCTTTAGGGTGTCATCCTTGTCAACAATCTTAGCCTCCAAGGCAGAAACCTTCTCCTTAAGCAGGTTGGCTTCGCCAGCTTGAGTTTCCAAAGCAGCAACCTTGTCCTTTAAAGATTTGTTCTCACTAATAATGGACTCCCGGTCCTGGCAAAACAAATTCTTTTCTTTTTCAATATCCTCCTTGATCCTGTCAATAGTTGCTTGGATCTAGAGAAGCTCAGCCTTTTCCCTTCGCAATTTCTCCAGCTCCGCGCGCTCAGCAGCAACCAAGTTGAGGTTCGAAACTTGAGTATGCAGTTCATAGATAGCTACAACAACCTGCGAGAGAAAACAATCACCTTGATCAATAGTATGAGCTTGGCAACTTAAAGCCAAGTTAGAAAAAAACAGAAAGCGAAGGCATGGAATTCACACCTTTAATCCCGCAGCCAAAATGTTAGAACTGATACTCTCAGGATCCAAGGTTCGCACAAGACGTTCATACTCTACAAAAAATAATCTCAACTTTATTATCTTCACAAAAAATAGCTAAAGCAAAAAAACTAGCTATAACCCCGATCAAATAAGACACCTTCCCAATCAAAGTCTCGAAGAGGCCCACCTTCGCGCACGCGAGACGGCCCATCTCCCTCGCCACCTAATAAACAAGTCTCCATCGCATTAGCATCAAACAACAGAGCAAACAACGTTGCTAAAGGAAAAAAGAAGAAACATCACTAGTACCTTCAAGAAAAGAAGGAATACTCCCACCCATATCAACATCCATATAAGATTGAGAAACAGCAGCCCTCTCAGCGGCTTCGGAAGTTTCAGTTTCGGCAACCTCTTTCCCCTTAGCCTGGGTACCCATGTCAACCGTCCCGGCAGCATGGGCTAAAACCTCCAAAGAGTCTCTGGCAGGAGGGGCAGAAGCCAATGCAGGCGATGGAGGGCTAACCGGCGGAGTGTCCACAGGGGCTTCGGTTGTAGGCTTTTCAACGTTGGTTTCGACGTGAGCCTCCTCCGGCACATCCCCAATAATGGGAGCACCCCGAATGGGGGTGTCCTCAAACATACTAATATCAATGCCATCATCGAATGGATTCAGAACCCGAATATCCTCAGATGTTTCAGCAGCGCCTTCACAAGTAATATTGATATCAATCACGGGATTCTCCGTTAGGTACCTCGCTAGCAAAGGAAGACTTGAGCCCTGAAAGTAATTGCCAAAGAGTGCAACCTCACCTAAAAAAATGTCATCTCCACTTCGGGGGGCTGAGCCCGCAAAGCCAGTGACAGGCGAAGCCATCAACTGCGAAGGAGCCGGAGCCGCCGCTGGTACCCGAGGAGGACGAGGTGGAAGACCACCGCGTGACGCCGAAGAGGTGGCCCTGGTAGCCGGAGCCACGATGGACATAGGAACGGGAGCAATTGGCGCATCTTGACGACGACACTTCTCGGCAGACTCGTGAGAGCTGCTGCTGCCACGCTTGGCCGGAGCGACGGAGGAAGTCGCCTTCGCAACTGTTTTCTGGCCCCGGCCGCCTCCACGTCCAGTTCGCCCTACCCCGCGAGGAACACGCGAAGGAGCAGAATCATCTTCATCCTATTCCTTCGCCTTTGATTTCCCTCTTTTATCCTTCTCCTTTTTCTCCTCCTTCTTCTCCTTAGTAGAGATGGGGACCTCTCGAGCACCGTAAGAAATCTTCAGTTCCTCAAAAACTCTGTTGAATCTAACATGAACAAATTTGTCTTCGCAACTGCGATGCTCCTTGGAATTATACGTCCCAAGAATGTCATTGGCTCGTTGCTCCATAGTAGCAACAAAATCCGCTGCAGTCATGCCTTCGGGGAGCTTCACACCAAAATAAGGGAAAGAAACCTTGGTGTGTTCCCTAAAAGCTCTCCACTCAACCTTATAGGGCGCCCAACCGGCAGACAGGAAATAAACTCCACAAGCAAGATCTACAGCGATATCTTCTTCAATTAGATCACGACTGCAAAATGTTTGCGAAGCAATTTGAAAAGCCTTCCAACACTCGGAGAATCCAGGGCTTTCCGCGTTAAAAACCGGGCAGGAAACAAACTTTAGCCAATCAATCTGGCTGTTGCCAGTCTAAAATAGACTCGGTCCCATCCTCTAGAATAGTCTCCTCTGAAGGTACCCTCACATAAAACCAATACCGTTGCCAGTCTTTGGTCCACTTGTTCCTCTGAGCGAAGGAAGTCTCAACCTTCGCAAAATGAGACCCTCGGCGGCGACCAGTGAAAGTAACATAGCCAAAATCCGGAGTGAACAACTCACCTTCGACTTCAGATGATTTGCTCTGATTGTGCCCCTCGTATAGCCGAAGAAACCCATCA
This sequence comes from Alloteropsis semialata, assembly GCA_004135705.1. Classification (NCBI taxonomy): domain Eukaryota; kingdom Viridiplantae; phylum Streptophyta; class Magnoliopsida; order Poales; family Poaceae; genus Alloteropsis; species Alloteropsis semialata. The sequence continues at coordinate 24,661,624 of CM014278.1, read as the reverse complement.
ACAGTAACCGCCGAGCCATGTGTCTTCACAGCCCAAAAGAAGCGAAGAAGGTGACTAATTGCATTCGGTGTCAGATGAGGTAATTGTAGACCATAAGGAGCAATCATCTTCGCAATGATATTATCAATGGACATCTTCATGCCCGCAATAAAAAAATCTGTGAAAACCACAGCTTCGTCTTCGCGAGGATCAAGGGTAGCATCAGTACCGGGAGCACGGCCCCACCCCACGGGGAAATATCCTTTTTCCTCATAGAACTTGATGTCACGTTCACCAACCTTGGACTTGCCGAAGACAAGTGTCTTCGCCTTCTTCTTGGGATCTACTAGATCCTCCAAGTCAACCTCCACATCATCAAGATCCTCCTCCTCGCCACCATCGTCATCATCGGCGCGTTCATCGCCAGAAGCTTCCTCAACAGTTGGAGTCTCATCTTCTATCTGTTGTGCAAGCTGATCAGCTTCAGTATCATCCATCCCACGATGAGGAGAAACTCCTGATCATTGGGCATCAGGGCTGCCTTCACCAGCCATGTCAATAAGTACAGCAGTTTGCTTAGTGTGCGCCGCTGTAGAAATAACAACAATTCTCAATACCTAAATGAAGGAAACCAGCAACAACAATAGTATCAAAAAATAGAGAGAGATAACCTTACTTGTACCAGTGGGTATCACGAGGAGAAGCCAACACAAATGTGAAAAGGATTGTCAGGCTATGATTGAAGCAGGCGAAGAAGATTCAGCAGCAGAAAGCGATTGATAGCGAAAGCAAAAAAAGGTAAAAAGGGGGGACCCCTTCGGTCCTATTTATACATTAGTAAAAAAGTTACCATTATCGTGGCTCAAAAATCGAAAAGGCCCGAAAAAATCCAAAAAATAATACAAATAAAAATAAATAACAAAGTGAAAAATAAAAAAATACGGAATGCGAAGCCAAATCAGGAGCGAAGACAACGACTCGGGATTTACTCCAACGGGAGGAGGCATTTCTTTGGAACAGGCGAAGGCAATCCTGAATTTTCGAGGACATCGGCCTGTTGGAGAAAGCCCTCGTCCGCGAGGGGCTACTATTGGGGGATTGGCCTGTCAAGGAAACGCCTTCACCCGGTTGCCTTGTTTCAGGTTAAAGGAAATTGCCTTCGCTATCTGTCCCCGAAAGGAAATTGCCTTCGCTTATGATAGATAGAAATTCATCGTACTCACATGTGAAGGCAGTCTGTGAGCTTCACACACGCCTGAGTTCGGCTTCTTTCTCCTTCGCTAAGAGATTGGGCACCGAGGGGCGATCCATTGCTCCTGGTGTTAATGGATGTCTCATACAGATGTGAAGGCGTTGTGAAGTGATTTATTGCCTTCGCTACCCTGATCCATTTTGTGAGGATGCGAAGGCAATTCCCAGATATTACTTGAGAATACGTGGTTCATCTTGTTACACAGGCTCAAGATCTGCTTGGATGAAGGCGCGGCGGTCCTTTCTTCTCTAAGCGGGAGAAGGCGTCGTTCGGCTATGAAAGAGCTCTGGGTGGTGAAGGCAATGAAGGTCATAGGAGGCACGGTGAAGGTAGCTTGGACCAAGTCCAAGCCGAGCCAAAGACGGAGTTACTGGTCTACGCATTCACATTGAGATAGGTAAATGTACCCTTATGCCCCTGGGAATCGAAGGTTGTATAGTCTAGACAATGATGCCTGATTTTCAGGGGTATAAGGGGAATGTAAAATGTACCTCTTGACCTCCCTATAAAAGGGGACCTCCCACCAACATGTAAAGGGCAGATTCCCGAGAACACTGTTGATAAGTAATTTACTGTTGCTTGTCTCTGTTCTCTATCTTGGCTGTTGTTTGGGCTCATTGGCTTCGGCTTTATCCCAACAACACTACTTCGCAGATGCGGTGAAGGAGAAGAAACTTCAAGGGAAGATTGACAAGCTTGCCGGGGCCAAGCGACTTCTTGAGGAGGAGGTCGGTTCCCTGAAGGAATCCAACCAGCGCCTCAAGGTGGAAGCTGATCATCTAAGAGAAGCCAACCAATGCTTGAAGGAGGAACACGATGAGGCCATGTAAGGTACATTCTTCTTGCCCAACTACCTAGTTTGCGTAGTGTTCAAAATTCTTGTCAGCGTGCTTATCGGCATTGTCCTGTAGACGTGCGGGCCGAGCTGCGGGAGTTGCAACGTGCAGCCGAGTACAACTCTAGCAGCTTCGTCCCCGTCGTAGCACCACGGCGGAGTTGTCACTGCCGGAGCGGCTCAGGGCCGGTCTGACCTGGGCGGCGCAACTAATCAGGGAGGCGGTGATCGGCTGCGGGAGGTGTATCTTGGCGCTGGTCGGACACGTTTTCCAACTCTGGCCGTGAGCCAGATTAGCCAAGGCATCCCTGAGGAGGTTACTGATGACGACTTCGATACCCTTGTAGCAGATTATACGCCCTTAGCGTAGTCGGTAGCAAATGACTTGGGCCTGTAAAATAACAATAATGTGTATAGATGACATTTCAAGTATTACACTATAAAGCACGGTGTATATATTATCCAAGTTAATGAATGTCCCATGGGGATCTGTGTCGTGGGTGTGTGTTAAACCCTTCTCCCTGCCAACGAAAACTCTGCATGACTCAGTTGGTCACTGCCTTGCACCATTTAGGCACCCTTGTATCCCGCTGACCACTGCTCATGGAGAGGACAGCTTACCACTCAGCGACGCTTAGCTGGAAGGCTTACTTGCTGGTAGCGCGTGGGTGGAGCACGGAGCTCGGGGTTTCACGGTTAGGGACTTGGGTCGACTGAGTTAGCTCGGCTGTCATTGGGGGGAGCATAGGGTTGGGTGTGGACTTCAGAATGTTAGAGTCCGCTGGGACTCTCCCTTGAGCAGGAGTGTGGCAAGTTAGGCGCATTTTGGGCGGACCCAGTCCCTGAGCATCAGCCTGGATGCCGAGTAGAAAAGAAGTAGGCGGGATGGCCGTAGGACCAAGGGTCATTATTGAAATGAGTTAGTGCTTTTATTAATATGGGGTATGAGATACATAGCTAAAAAACGTCAACGGGTAAAACTTCACGAGGTGTTGGATGTTCCACATGTTCGGGACGGGGTCACCGTTAGCCCACTCGAGGCAGTAGTTCCCGGGTGAAATGACTTCTTTTACGATGAAGGGCCTCTATCATGAGGCCGACAGCTTGTCTTGATCTTTAGTGGACATTACCCGGTGCAGGGCCAGGTCGCCGACGTTCAAAGATTTTCCCCGGACGTTTTTGTCGTGGTACCGTTGAATCTGCTGCTCGTGGCAGGCATGTTGGATTGAGACGGCGAGTTAGTGTTCTTCTATGCTGTCAATGTCGAAGCACCGACTTGTTTTGGCTTCGCCTTCCTCATAGTTCTAGATGCGCGGAGCAATGTAGGCGAGGTCGGCCCGGAGGACGGCTTCGGAGCCATACACTAAGAAGAAAGAAGTGTAGCCGGTTGCCTGGCTTTTTTGGGTACGCAGGCCCCATATGACGTGGGGCACCTCCTTAGCCCAGCGGTCGGCATGCTTGCTAAGATCATCATACATGGCCCTCTTAAGCGATTCTTGGACCATCCCATTGGCACGCTTGTTGACAGTCCTTAAGTGCTACTTTTGACCGTTAATTCCTGCTAAATATATGTCAAATATGATCACCAAATATAGTGGTAGGTTTTATTACTAACTAGTTCCACAAGTTCTGGTGTTTTAACATGTCATGCAGGAATTCACACTATAGGCCTGAGAAAGATCCAAATATATCATTATCACAAAGTATCTCAAATTCTCAATTAGACTGCACCGCTGCGTAGAGCCCGTCGAGATGATTTCAATTTATTTATATATTTTGGAGCTCAAAATAAAAAGATATGGAAATCAAAAATTATTACACAGCGTTGACGTCATCGATGACATCTGTTGACGTCATCCCGGGGCCATGGGCCAGCGGGGCCCAGGCGCCAGGCGCTCCACCGCACATAGGCGGGAGCGGCCAAGCAAGGCCCCATGGCGGGCGGCCAGCCCGCGCGCGACCGAAGCCAGCCCACGCGCGGCCCAAGCCACAGCGGCCCAGCTGGCTCGCACGGGTGCTGGCGAGCGCGCGCACGGGAAGGCCAGTCTCAGGACATGTGGCATGCCAGGGAAAGTGGGACGGCGGTTTTGCGGGGAGGACGCGCGGTCCAGCTGGTTCGGCGGCCAGTTGTCTTCGAGATTATCCGATTTTGCTCCACCGTCCTGCGTAGAACATAGGGGGCCGGTTTTTCTCTGGTTTTGGTTGTTGCCGACGTATATGTGCCACCCAGATTCGATTTTGCTCCGGTTTTTGACCAGATTGTCGTGGTTCTCACTGGTTTTGCCCTCCACCGACCCCCAGAGGTCGGTTGCCGCGGGTCTCGCGCCCCCACCGCCTCCTGGAGGTTGGTTCTGGGCCAGATGTCACGAGGGGAGGAGGGGTACCCCTAGTTTCTAGTGGGGCTTCTCCACATGGCCAAGTTTCCTCCTCCAGAGAAGCAGGGAAGCTACAAGGCGAAGCCATATCCACATAGTTAGTAGAAATAGGGGAGAGTTGAGGTGCGAGCTAGGGAGAAGCCGGGGCTATCGGCTTCCTCACTTCCTCTTGTACCTCGGCGGATGCGGCTCAGGTTCGAGTAACATTTGGGTATTTTTTTGTATTTTTGAATTAATATTTAATTAAGTTCAAGCTTTACTTTATTTACTTGTGGGCTCCCTGCTGTGATAAGTGTCTTAGTACTTGCAAAGCCAAGATAATATTTAATTGAGTAGACGTGATGCCTAGTCTTTTGAATACCTTGGAGTGCGCCTAGTGCCACAGATTTGTAGTGGTAGCCCCAAGTGGTGACAGCCCTGACGGCCTATGTAGTCCACCACGTGAGCAGCACTAGAATACAGTAGGACCATTGCTTGGCTTGCTTAGTCCCCTTCTCATCTCTTTCTGAGGCTAGGACAGTGGGGCCACCCGAAGCAAGTAATATAGTAAACATCTTGAGCTAATCCTTAGTTATCCTGAATACTTAGAAATAACCCTTTCTACCTTCTACACTTATCTCTTCTCTTGTCCTCAACCGTTCTTGATTCTTAACTGGTGCACACAAGTTCCCTATGGATTCGATACCCTGGAATGCTCTCAGGTGAAAGCTACATCGGTATCCGTACGCTTGCGGATTCATCTATGATCGTTAAACATACCAACAATGCTCTACCTGGCCGTTGCTACATCGGTATCCGTACGCTTGCGGATTCATCTATGATCGTTAAACATACCAACAATGCTCTACCTGGCCGTTGCACCTCGGGTGTGCTGAGGAGGAATAGTACACGTCGATGCAACTGTCCTGGCAAAAGTCCCAAAACTTGTGTCCTGTGAATTCTGAGCCCAGATCGGTGACGATGCGGTCGGTATGCCGAACCAGTGAGTAAGTTCCTTGATAAATTTGGCAGCTGTAGCGGACATGGTGTCGGTGACCACTTTGTACTCGATCCACTTGGTAAACTTGTCGACTGCTACCAAGAGATGCTTGAATCCACCCAAGGCGGTTTTGAATAGCCCCACATTGTCTAGCCCCCATACGGCGAATGGCCAAGACGGGGGGATGGTTCGAAGCGCCTGAGCCGGCAGTGTGCTTTTGCTTCTAAAAGAAGTGACACCCGGTGCATCGGTGCACCAGGTCTTTGGCATCGGAGAGGGTCGTTGGCCAGTAGAATCCAACTCGGTAGGCCTTGCCGACCAAGGATCCTGCTGCTGCATGATTGCTGCACGTACCCGAGTGGATTTCATGTAGTAAACTGATGCCTCCATCTCGGAGGACATGCTTCATGAGTATGCCAGTGGAAGCCACCTTCTTATACAGTGTGCTACTGATGACGACGTAATTTGCTGAGCGTCGAGCTAGCCTTTTGATTTCCTTCTTGTCCTCCGGGGACCAGCTCTCTGTGAGAAAAGCGATGAAGGGGGTACGCCAGTCTGATTCTATCATGAGAAACTTCGTTGGCGGGTGGACCGTCCGGAGTTGGCTACGGGTTGGGAATAGGGCTGTCGTCTTCAAGCATCTTGATAGACGGGTTGCGGAGGCCCTAGATGAAGACGCCGACAAGTACTTGAGCTCGAATGGAGCCAAGTTTAGACAGGACATTGTTGCGACATTATCTTCACGCATAACGTGATGGAGTTCGAGCCCGTAGAAGTGAGTTTCGAGTTTGCGGACCTCGGTGCAGTATGCACTCATTTCTCTTTTGTCGTGTCCCAGTTTTTGTTAACTTGCTCAACGACCAACTTGGAATCGCCGTATCACATGAATCGCTTGATGCCGAGTGACACCGCGATCTGGAGACCGTAGATGAGGGCCTCTGTTGACGCTCCTTAGCGACACACTTTTACCCTTGTTTATCTTCAATAATGGCATGAATTTGATATCTAAACTAACGATCATACTCTATAACCGAGATGTTTTCGCATATACATGTGTTTTTGGAGGAATTCTATTTATGCAGGTTTTTGGGCTTAAATGGAGCAAAAATGGACAAGGCTTGGAACCAAGGACAACACGGTGAAAGATGATGGCCAGAGGCCCGAAGAACAGGCCAGGCCGGCCGGCCCCACATGGCCTATGCTGGCCGGCCTAGGTGATTTCAAGCCCCATTTGTGCTCAACTTTGGTGAACTGACCTCAAAGAGTATTTGAAAGGCAAGTGCTTCAAGATAAGGTCAAGAGACTTCGGGGTCAAGGCAACTCAATTGGAGAATTTGGAAGTTTATCACTTCCCATTCTTATCTTGAAGATATCCCAAAGAAAACGATGTCCAAAGGCCCACATGCATAGGTGGAACAACTACTGAAGCTTCTAGAAGACTTGGGGAGAAAGATGGAGACGAGACGGCCAAGGAAAGCCCTAGGCCGGCCGGCCTGAACCCCCTGGGCTAGCCGGCCTAGGCCTTTCCTGTGGCGGTTTGCCCCCCTTCGACCTAGGGTTTCCTCAGGGTATAAATAGCCCCTGTGCCTTCGTGCCTCGCATCAATCAATTTGTCATTCGCCGCCGAGGAGGAAAGAAGCTAGAGGGACACCTTTTGGTGAACTGAGGGTCGTGCTAGTTGTCTAGGGTTCTTCCCTAGCCGACATGGAAACCCTGCGAGGAAGACCACGTCGGAGTTCTGGAGCTAGGATCATCAAGATCAAGGTAGGATCCCGGTGGTGTTCTTGTGATGTACTTACATTCATGGTGAAGTTATATGTGTTTCCGAATCTTTAGCGATCAAGTGCCTCTCTTTATGATTTCGTTCTTGCTTGGGTTTGCTTCTTCTCCAATCTATTCTTGAGACAGATTGCTCGGGGTGTTCTTATAGCCATGGTGGCTAGGGGTTCGTACCGGATCTACCAAGTGGTTCAACACGTTCACTTGTGAATGTGCCCTTAAGTTACCCATGCTGAAAGAGAGCATCGTGACAGGGTGTAATCTCGTGTACGGTGGGGCTTTCGGGAGTTTGACCGGAGGTCGTGGTTTAAAGATGCTTTTTATTGAGATTCACATCTATCTTGCTTCACTCTATTTGGCTCGGAGCTACAACATATGCATGATCTAGGCGATCTAGATTGGTTATCTCTAACTTTCTCTTGCTACCTCCGGTGTTTGGTTTTAGTAGATTAGATTGGTTTTGCAACCCCTCTTCAAGATAAAAGCTTTTCTATGCTAGTTGGATTGTTTCTTGTATCTTTAGTTCTGTGGATTGATAATCCTTGGGGGAGTAATCTAAGGGAAGAGCTACAACTGATCCGTGCGCTTGCGGTTCACGATTGACGCGCTTAAGGGCCGTCAACAGCTTTTCTGGCGCCGTTGCTGGGGAACTATCGATTAAGATCCGATTGGACTAGCATTTGTAAATATTTGTTTTTCTTGATTTTCTTTTAGTTTCTCTCTTTTTGGATCTCTTATTTTCTCTTTCATCAAAAATAGATCTAATCCACAAAAACAAAAAAAATCAATCTAATCTAGTTTTTTATTTTATTTTTATTCTATCTATTTCTTTTAGATCTTGTATATATATTTTTTCACTAACCCTAACAGGAGATGGATGGCTACCTCTCCAATGAACCGAAAAATTTTATGGGTGATCTAGAAAATTTTACAGGCAAAGGAGACGTGAAGCACAAGCTAAGAAGCTGAAATTAGTAGATCCGAAAAGCAAGGCCGGAAGTTCATCATCTACTCTACCACCAAGTCCAAGGAAGCTGCCACCGCAACCCGAGATGGTGGAAAGCACGATTGGAGAGCTATGCATCTCGGACTTCAAGGATTTGCCTATCCAAGACCTTGGCGATGTTGGAGGACCGTTCGAGATCAAGATTTCAACCATTCGTATGGTGCAAAGCTCGCCCTTCATCGGAAAAGAAGATGCCAACCTTCACCTTCAAGCATTCATCCAACTATGCCGCACCTTCGATATGCAAGGAGTAACTCAAGACCAAGTGAGAGCAAGACTCTTTCCATTCTCTCTACTTGGGAGGGCACTTCAATGGTTTCATTCTCTACCGGTGGAGACGGTGAAAAGTTGGGATGTCTTGATGAAAGCTTTCATGATGGAGTCCTACTCGCCGGGCAAGACTTAGATTTTGCGCAACAAGATTGCTACCTTCGCGCAAATCCCCACGGAGACTATTGTGGAAGCCTATGAGTGCTTCAACGACTATATCTGAGCCGTGCCACATCACAAGTTTCCGAAGGAGGATATAGTCTAGAAGTTCTACCAAGGCCTCACGACCGCATCAAGGGCAATCATCGACGCATCGGCCGGAGGATCCATTATTGAGCTCACTCGAACTCAAGCTCTCAAGCTATTCAAGAAGGTGGCAGATAATGATGCGTAGGCATCATCGGGACGACTGCATCCTACACCATCCGCGGGAGTTGCTTAAAGTGTTTTGCAAGTGGAGCATGAAGAAATACTAGAAGGGAAGATCGATTCACTCATGAGAAGGTTGGAGAAGATGGAGGTGGATAAGAAGGAAGCCCATGCTATTTGTTGTGACCATAATACCAGGGTACCTAACTACAAGGATTACCGACTACTGACTCCGAACGAAGAAGACTCCAAACAAGACACGACTACCAGATCGCAGAAGGAAGGCTAGATGATAGTTAGAGTCTTACTAGGTTTAGGTCTGTTTTGTCTTGTAAGGCACGTCTCCTTGGATATAAATAGTGGGGGGTCCTGTACGTAGAGGGTTTTCCCAATCTTAGCCAATCCACTCGAGGGTACTTGTTACACCATTGTAATCTATACTCGCCGAGATAATACAAGCAGCAACTCGACGTAGGGTTATTACTCGATCTCGAGGGCCCGAACCAGTATAAAATCCCATGTCTCTCTGTTCATCCACCGTGATCAATCTTCGCACGAAGCAGGGTGCTTGCCGGACAAATATCTACCGAGTACAACCTCGACAGAGGCGCGCTAGGTAGGGGCCCGTGTGTGAAGATCGGTCATGCCAATAAATGATGTTCGAGATTATCCATCGACTCGCCTATTCGAGCGAACCTGGATCCATCTAATCATCGTCACCGAAAACAAATCTAGCCGACTCGGGCTAGATCAGCCCTAATCTGGGTCGATAAGAACCATGACTCAATGCCGCTGCTGATCAAAATTCCAATCCACTCAGCACAGGCTTTCGCAGGTTTCACTGACATCAACTTCTAGTTGGTTACAACCAGCAAACTCATTGTGCTCGGGAATAGTGATTGGACTCAGTGATTCCGATCAATCCGATCTGTGCCCGAACAAACAAAACTCCCGACCATGCACATGGACCTTGCTGCCCATCGGTATCCATACGTGGACACTGACAAACAGGGAAGATATTTTTATTTTTCCCCTGTATCTGATTCCATCTATGCCTTGTATATTATTTTGAACAAAAATTTTTCTAATCTACCTTTTCTCTAATCGTGCATACATGTTTCAAACACTTATACGTGTAAACGCATGGATGGGCACACATACAGGACGACCTCTTTCTGATTCAGCGCTATTCGGCATCACGCTCCAAGACGATTCGACCCATCAAGCTGCCTACTCGGACACACTGGCAAGACAACGTCCGGGGTTTCCATGGCCTACATGCGAGGAGGACAGCACGTCGATTCTTCTGTTCAGATACGACAGCTAAGCCTTATTTCAATACTTTCACAGTTCAATATTTTTGATTTATATATCCATGATAAATAAATATGCAACTAGCAATAATCCTGCTTAAATTCGATGACGGGCGGCTATGTTTAACACATAGGGCATCAAAGAGATTGTGGAACATTTTGCTCTTAGTGAAATTACAAAATGCCTAAATTGAAATTGAGAGATGAAATTATCTACTCCAGTTAGATGCAATGAGACTTAAATTTATTACGGGTGTATAGACAGCCATTTTCTATCGAAGTATATACTCGGGGGCTCCATCGCATACCCGAACACATACTCAAATCAGGCACCATTATTTTTATTATATTATTTACTAACTGCCTTTTTGCATAAGCATCAGTGGCTACTCAAAGCCTCAATATTCATATTTCCAATATCTATTGAGTTGATTCTGAGATACTGCATGTCCAAGTATCCGATCTCAAAGATTCAAACTATTCTAATTCCTATGGCGCTTGATTGCAAGGGAGTCCATTGTGCTCGACGGAGCACTCGATCTCAAGCAAGCCCGAAGCGCATTCAAAGTGCCTGACCATAAGAGAGTCCAAAGTGCTAGATGGAGTGCCTCATCTCGAGTGGGTCCAAGGTGCTCTATTATTCTAAAAGTGATTGATCGTAAGAGAGTCCATTGTATTCGACGGAGTACTCGATCTCGAGCGAGACCAAAGTACGCCGAAGTACCAAATCATGAGAGGGTCCATTGTGCTCGATGGAGTGCTCGACCTCGCATGATTCAAGTACTCATTAATACCAAAGTACAAATCATGAGAGGGTCCTTTGTGCTCGATGGAGTGTTCGACCTCAAATGATCCAAGTACTAAAATATCGAGGTGCCATCATGAGAGGTCCATTGTGCTTGGCGAAGTGCTCAACCTCAAGTGATCAAAGTACTCATCAATAATCAGCAGTACTGCCACAAGAGTGCCCATAATACATGCCCAGTATTTGGTCTCAAGTGTAAAAGTACTCATTCTATTTTCAACGAACCTGAGTATAATGCTCGGGGGCTTTTCCAAACATGTTTCCCCGAACATGATGGTCGGGGGCTACAGATTCACGATGCTTTCTAGTCGTTCCTACAGCTTTAACTGTCATATTTGTGAGTCAATTTATTATTTTGCAGATTACCTGTTACTAGCAATCAGATCGTGTTTGTCACGCTCAACACGAATACAATCAACATGTCTGACGTATCAGATAAGTTATTTCAAGTTCATTTCTAGCAAATCTTTGCTCTACTCTCTATTAGGTTATCAGCATCCCAATACAGAGTCCGGGGCTACCACTTGCAATTTCTTTTTTATATACTTTTGCTCTGCTCTCTAATTGGTTACCATTTAACCAAATAGAGAGTCGGGGGCCACTACAATACTCATGTCGTATCTTGTTTCAAGGGATTAACGCATGGAAGACCGCCTGAGTCCCATCTGCTAACGCCCCAAATAAACACTGTGTATTACCAAAATAGCTTGAACAAGCTAAAGGGCACTTCATTTGGTTATATTGATCTATTTGCATTCTCTGCAAACATTCAATTTTACTATGTTATTTTCTTATAATATTTTTCTCTGTATAATCCCACAAGTGCATACTTGAGGGCTGATTACTAATTATTTTGTTTTGAGGTTTTGAAATAGAATATATTAAGAGGCTCCATTATCCACCTGAATTTACATTCGGGGGCTTAGTCGCTGATCCAGCCGAACACACTTTCGGGGCTTCAACGTCGACATCGCCATCTACTACATAGTTCTACAACAACAAACAGAGCGTGGTTTTTCTGAAAATCCTAAGCGATTCTGGATGTTCAAAGTCTATTGCGCGGAATACACACTACGGCGGACCGCTCGAGTCCCAAATGCTAAAAAATTCCACAATATGACATAAGCATTCTAGATAGCCAGAGGTAAATGCAGAAAGCTACCACATCGTTTACATGCACAACATGTCAACATGCTTATTGCTAACAAATCCGACAGCTTATTATATTGGGCCATGTTCGGGAAGGTCAAAACCAGGATAAGCAGAGTGTTCGGTCATTGGGGGCCTAATAGCCCCGATTACCAAACATCGGACTCTCAACTCCTGAAATCCAAATTCTTGAATACCAATATCCCGAGTAGAGTTAGCACTGCTGGAAGAAAAGCTCGGGGGCTGATAGCCAATTCCTGACCAAAAAAAAATACTCAGTCGCAAAGTACCCAATTGCGAGGTACCCGATCATGAGTAATACCGATGATAAAATTACTCATATTCAGAGGACTAGATTGTGAGCATCCGATCTGAAAGTGCCCGATCACAAAGTTCTCGAAATAGTAAGCTTCAATTATATAAGTCTCAATGACTACAAAATGCCTGATCATAGATTCTTAATGTCTAAAGATCTCGAGGCATCTGACACCACAACCCTGTATATGGCACTTGATTACTTTCGAACTCATCATCCAGATGCAGGTTATTTTACCAGGGATCTCAGTCTTTTCAAATTCTCGGCAAAAGCATCTAGGAATATTCTAAATATCCTACGAATGCCCAAAGAATAAAAAGACCCGATGAACGAAAACAACAACCTTTTCTGGACAAGATGAGCTCGGGGGCTATTGTTGTGGCTATAATACCAGGGTACCTGACTACAAGAATTACCGACTACCGACTCCGAATGAAGAAGACTCCGAACAAGACACGACGACCAGATCGCAGAAGGAAGGCTCGATGATAGTTAGAGTCCTACTAGGTTTAAGTCTGTTTTGTCTTGTAAGGCACGTCTCCCTGGATATAAATAGTGGAGGTCCTGTACATAGAGGGTATTCCCAATCTTACCAATCCACTCGAGGGTACTTGTTACACCATTGTAATCTGTACTCGCCGAGATAATACAAGCAGCAACTGGACGTAGGGTTATTACTCAATCTCGAGGGCCTGAACCAGTATAAAATCCCGTGTCTCTATGTTCATCCACCGTGATCAATCTTCGCACGAAGCGGGGTGCTTGCCGGACAAATATCTGCTGAGTACAACCTCAACACTATAGATTTGAAGGCAGCCGAAACAAGGTCCACATGTGAAGATTGTGGAGAGTACGGCCATGTCTAGAAGAATTGTCCGGAGGAAGCTAAAGTGCTCGAGTACATGAGGAAAGGGGATTTGTCCCCACCGTCCTACTTTCGCTACGGATAAGGTAGACCTCAATTTAATGCAAGCTCATCACTTCAAAACTCGGTGCCTCTTCATATACAATTGAAGGAGTTCATGGAGGAGCAATGCAAGATCAACAGGGACAACATCACCAAGTTCAAGACTATGGACAAGATATTGGAGAACATTGAGGGCAAGGTGACGGAGGTCGGAAGCTCTAACCACCAAGTGCTTAACATGATGAAGATGCTAGAGACACAAGTGACCCAGCTAGTCGGACGCCTACCTAGTAATGAAGGAAGACTACTGGGGCAACCTCAAAATCCGGAGATGGCAAAAGCAATTCAAACTCGCTCGGAGAAGGAGACCGAAGATCCCGAACACCCGGCCGGAGCAAGGAAGCCTAAGACAAGTGTTGAAGCTGAGATGACATCAAAAGAGAAGACGCCTACTCCCGCACCGGAAATAGTCACCCAAGAGCCGGAGTTTGAGATGATCGATGAAGAAACAAAGATTCTTCCTCCGAGACCACGTTACCACAAAGGTAAAATTGATGAGCATTCCGAACAATTTGTTGAGGTGGTTCGCAGGTTGAACATCAATATGCCGCTCTTGGACACTTTACAAGTTCCAACATACTCTCGCTACTTCAAAGACATCCCTTTGAACAAGCATGAGATGCCACCGCCAAGCACCATCAAGATGACCAAAGAATGCAGCGCGGCTATCGCCGATCAAGCTCCCGAGAAGAAGAGGGATCCGGGGTGTCCAACCATCCCGTGTTCCATCGGATCATACATGTTCGAGAGAGCATTGTGTGACCTTGGCGCAAGTGTGAGCGTCATGCCGAAGGCCGTGTACGAGAAGCTATGCTTACCGGAGCCGGAACCCACCGCCATGTGCCTAGAGTTAGCGGACAATTCCGTTCGCTATCCGTTGGGCATCGCCGAAGACATACCCGTGAAGATTGGAGAACACCTAGTACCCGTTGACTTTGTGATTCTCGATATGGGCAAAGGGACAAAGTCGCCGCTCATCCTTGGATGGCCGTTCCTCAAGACCGCAAGGGCGAACATCGACGTTGGCAAGGGAGAGTTCAAATTCGACATCAATGGCAACATGAGCGAGTTCAAGTTTCGTCCACACCTTGAGGTATGCAATATGATCAATGTTAAATATATTCCACCTCACCGACGTGAAACCAAGGAGGAGCCAAAGAAGAAGGAAGCGAAGGAGACCAAAGAAGTTGTTGCATTCGTCGAGACAAAAGCTCAACGCCGCTTGTGAAGACCAAAAAGATGACTACGCTGAAGAATAATCCAGCACCCAAGCCGATCGTAAAGATGTGGGTGCCAAAGACTGCAATGCCACCACCGAGCGTTGGTCCGAAGTGAAGAAAAGAAGAAGTCTAGCTATAGACTATAAACGAAGCGCTTTGCGGGAGGCAACCCGTTCGTCGAGTCAAGCTACCGGGAGGACAACCCGTTCGTCGAGTCAAGAATAAGCTACCAGGAGGACAACCCGCGAAGACCTTTTGGGTAAGTCAGTCATGAATTTTTCTATGCAAGACTTGGTAAACATTTGTTAAATTGGTCGTTCGGTCAAATATTTAAATTAGAATTGCTCAGTCATTTTGATTTTATTTCATATTCTAAACCAATGACTTGAGCCTTCCCATGTTCTATTTGTTTAATCTTGAGAAACCCAAAACCAAATTCCCATACCCATTTTGGCGACCGTCCTTCCCATGACGGCCGGACCAAATTGATCATTGTAAAGACACGAGTAGAGCCAAGCATTGTTCTAAATTCTTTAAATTTTTTGACGCATGGTAGGCTCACGCAACCACAGTAATTTTTAGTTTTATTTCCCTAGGATTAGGATTTTTCTAAGCCCCTTTTGTTTTATTTTCTTTCAAAATATCTCTCTCATTTTGGCCAAAATTTAGAACCTAAACCTATGACCCACGGTTGAACTCGGGAAAGTTCACTATCAACTCATGAAAGTGAGCAATACCGGTGCAATCAAAATTAATGTAGTCGGAAAATATTTCTCAACTTACAAATATTTATGATGCTGAAATTCCCATCTAATTATTTATTCAAACTCATTGCTTGCTTTGAGTTGATTTTATTTGACAAGATTAGAGGAGGACTTAAGCACTTAAACACTCTTTGGAAGGGTTTTATAATCGTGATCATCACTAATCATCAAAGATTGAGTTCACGGGAAGAATTATTGTGCTCTCCACCTAACTCCACATGCAAGAGGAGGCAGCCATGCATGGTGGTACACTCATTTTTGCAGGATTGAAAGCAACACTTGGAGTGGAGTTGAAGCAAAGGACAAAGACATTAATCAAAGTGGAGAAAACAATGTGCAAGTGGATAACTTTGCTAAAGAATGAATGGTTCACAACATTTGGACGGTCCAAATCATGTGGAGATGCTGGACACTGATCAAGAATCAACTAAGGATGATGTGGGAGCAAGGGCACGTGAAGCAGGCCAGGGAGCACCCTAGGCCGGCCGGCCTGGTGCCCATATATGCCCCCTGGTGCTCATCTTTCACAGGTACGCAACTCATGCAATTTCAAGTCCTTGTTCCTTAGTTCTTCCACCTTGAACACTGTTGGCGGTTCTTAATGACAAATTACTATTGCCAACAAAGATATAAAAGAATGATAAAACAACTAGACATAGGGTTATTTACTAATGAATTCCATGAGTTTTGGTGCATATGTGATTACAGGAATAAAAGTGGCAAAAGAAGGATCAAAGTGGGCCTAGGGCCAGGTCACCCGACCTCCCCTGGTCGGCCGACCTGGGACCTGGCCCAGTGAGGTCCGTCCTCAGCCCATCAGAAGAAGCACACTCGGAAGTGATCAGAGACGTTGAGATCAAGTCGGTTTAAGTGAAGAGATGGGATTGGGCCACGTGGCAAGTACATGGATTCATAGGCCCACATCCCCAACTAAACTTACATAACTTCGCGATTACCCACAGGTAAACCGACCATGGGGCCCACAGGAGAGTGACCGTGGCAGAGTGGGGCCGAGGGGCCACAACCCCGGGTCGGCCGACCTAGCCTGGTCGGCTGATCTGGCCGAGCGACGAAACCACCACCGCCTTCACCAGCAACTGTCAACCGCCTCCAAGGAGCCATCCGTGACGTGGATCACCGAAGTCGGTGAATCCCACGGTCAGCCGACCTAGGCCCACCTCTGGACCGTCTCAACCACTGCATACTCTCTAAACCGCCTCTCCATACTATAAATACCTGGACTCGGGGCAGGGCTCAGCATCATAGAGATGAAGTGAAGATCCAAGGCGAAGCACTCCTCATATCTAGAGTAGAAATAGGGAGAGAGTGAGGGAGAGTCTGGAGGAGTCCCGGCGTGTCGGCGACCCTCCACCTGTACCTCGACGGATGCAAACTACTCATTAAGTATTCGGGATCCAACTAGTACTTAAGTCTGAGTTATAGAAAGCTGAGTTCTCTATTGTGCTTGTGGGTACGTTGCTTTATTTGTAAAATATTCTAATCTCTGATCAAGGTTAGGATAGTTGATATTATCTTAGGCGTGGTGCTTAGGTGTATATCTACCCTCGTTTGCCTCGTAGCCCCACGGATTAGTAGAGGTAGGCGGCAGGTGGTGACAGCCATGTTCATCCATTGTAATCCTCCACATATGGGTACGGCATAGAGCTGTTGGCCGGCAATTTCCTAGAGGTCCCAAAGCAAGCATAGGAGAATTCCCTTCGCTATATTCATAGCCTTAGTGCTAAGTTATCCTCTCTACCCAGCCTTTATATACACTCGATCGATCCGGACATTTTTAGTGATTAGATAGCCTTTACGTTCCTCATGGATTCGATACCTGGTTTACTCATGGGTGAAAGCTACTACGACAGCCATGCGCTTGTAGACTTTCTGTTTGCCACCGCTGGTGTCAACAAGCTTTCTGGGGCCGTTGCCGGGGACGGTAGCTGTTGTCTAAGATCTAAGGTTGCCCGTTTATCTTTTATTTTATATTTCTTTTGTTTTTATTTTCAACCATGAATTCCACCCAAATTCATGAGTTCTCTGCTCCAAAGGGCGAATTATTGGAGCCGCACCCCTCGTCAAATCCTATTTTAACCGATAGCTATGAACTTCACCCTGCCTTCATAGCTATGGTCCAGGATATATCCTTCTCTGGTAGTGATGGTGAAAACCCGTACCGTCACTTGCACGAATTTGAGTTGCTCTGCTCGTGTCTGGTTATATCAGGCATGACGCAGGCAACAATTAGATGGAAGGTCTTCCCGTTCTCTCTCAAAGAGAGAGCAAGGAAGTGGTATGACCATACCGTTAGGCTAACGAACGGTGAATGGGAAAAGTTACGGGACAAGTTTTGTCTTGAATACTTCCCTGTTCACCGGATCTGTGCACTTCAAAAGGAGATCATTAACTTCCAACAACGAGAGAAGGAAATGATCGCCAAAGCATGGGACTGGTTCCAGGACTCATGTCTAACCGGGACTGATCTAGGCTTCCCAGATTACATGCTCATGCAGCATTTTCGGTCTGGGTTGAATAGTGAAGATGCCCGGTACATAGACATAGCAGCCGGAGGCTCATTCCTACACATGACACCAGCCAAAGCAAAGGAAGTCCTAGCAGCCATCCAGGAAAACTCTCCTGCAGACGCGACCAACACTGAGCAAGAAGACTCCCAAGTAGAACCCATAGACTTTCCCAGTCCAGCTCCTGAGACCTTATCCGTTGAGGAAGAGGAAACTCAATCTCTCGGATTACCCTTTGGGTTCGAGGAAGATCTTTTTGAAGACTTTGGGAATACCTTGAACTATACAACACAGAAGAGGCCTACAGTAGAGACCCCCTCCATTTATATGGAGATAGAATTCCTAAACGAAACCGTGAGGGAGCTTATTGCCATCCTAAACACGGAATGGTCAAATGAGGCTGAGTTTTCTTCTGATGATTCGGATTGACTCAGTTTCGCAGACCATTCGAGATTTTGTAAGCAAGGTAGCCGTAGACATCAAAACTCTTTAGAACACCCTTAGGCCATATTCTCGAGAGTCTCAATTTAGTACGAGACTTCCTCCTCATTCACAATAGGATTGAGATGGCTCTAGACTTTTACGTCTTTGAGACATTAGATTTTGACCTCATGATAGGACATCCTATCGAGGGCCTCCTACAGGATGTAACCTCGGAAGGAAACCTCCTAGCCAAAGTAGGAAGAAATCTCCTCACCATACCTCTAGCTAGGGTCAAGAATTCCATAGTTGAACCTTTGGTAGAGCCTAACCCAGCTGAGGAAGTGAAATCCCTACAACCTAGTGACCCATTTGAGTCATTCCTCGAAGAGCATGTTCACGACTTTATAGAGGAAGAGGATGACGCTTCTGAGCCACTTGAAACTGAGGAGCCACCCAAGGCACACGTAGAGCAAAAACCCTTGCCCGCTGGCCTTCGCTATATCTTTCTAAATGAGGACAGCGATTCCCCTGTTATCATTAGTGACAAGCTAACGTAGGACGAGAGTGATAGATTCGTGAAGGTGCTCGAGAAACACCGCTCGGCGTTCGGGTACTCCCTCAAAGACTTGAAGGGAGTAAGTCCAGCACTCTGTACCCATCGCATTCCCATAGATCCAGATTCTACACCTTCTAGGGAGCCTCAGCGTAGGCTAAACAATGCGATGAGTGAAGTCGTAAAGAAGGAAGTTCTAAAACTTCTGCACGCCGGGATTATCTATCCCGTCCCTCATAGTGAATGGGTCAGCCCTATCCAAGTAGTACCGAAGAAGGGAGGTATGACCGTCATAAGTAATGAGAAAAATGAGCTAATTCCTCAGCGTACCTTTACTAGGTGGCGGATGTGCATTGATTACCGCCGACTCAACAAGGCGACAAAGAAGGATCACTTTTCGCTCCCCTTCATCGATGAGATGTTGGAGAGACTCGCGAACCACTCCTTCTTCTGCTTCCTTGATGGGTATTCTAGCTATCACCAGATTCCCATCCACCCCGATGTTCAAGAAAAGACCACCTTCACTTACCCCTATGGAACGTATGCATACCGCGGGATGTCATTCGGGTTATGCAATGCGCCAGCATCATTCCAAAGGTGCATGATGTCTATTTTCTCAGACATGATTGAGGAGATCATGGAAGTTTTCATGGACGATTTTTCAGTCTATGGAAAGACTTTCGACCATTGTCTGCAGAACCTAGACAAGGTATTACAAAGATGCCGAGACAAGGACCTGGTGCTAAACTGGGAAAAGTGCCATTTCATGGTCCGAAAGGGTATAGTGTTAGGACACTTGGTGTCCGAAAGGGGAATAGAGGTGGATAGAGCGAAAATTGAAGTCATAGAAAAGCTTCCACCTCTTACCAATGTCAAGGGAATCCGTAGCTTCCTAGGTCATGCGGGGTTTTACCGGCGTTTCATTAGAGATTTCTCTCAGATAGCCAGGCCCCTCACTAGCCTTCTAGCTAAGGATGTGCCCTTCGACTTCGATGAAGAGTGTTTGCATGCTTTCACCATTTTAAAGAACACTCTCATCTCAGCGCCAGTCATTCAACCCCCTGACTGGACACTATCTTTCGAGATTATGTGTGATGCTAATGATTATGACGTTGGTGTTGTCCTTGGGCAAACCAAAAATAAAAACCATCATGCTATCTCATATGCTAGTAAAACTTTAACAGGAGCTCAACTTAGCTATGCTACCACTGAAAAAAAGCTCTTGGCAGTTGTTTTTGCTATAGACAAGTTTAGATCTTACTTGGTAGGAGCTAAGGTGATTGTCTACACCGATCATACTGTTTTGAAATATCTGCTTACCAAGAAAGATGCTAAACCATGCCTTATCCGCTGGATTCTCTTACTCCAAGAATTTGACTTGAAAATTAAAGATAAAAAGGGAGTAGAGAATTCAGTAGCAGATCATTTGTCGCGTATGCAGTTTACTGACATGCAGGATCTACCGATAAATGACTTCCTACGCGACGACACCCTACTCAAGGTGACTGCCTCCGACCCCTGGTATGCAAATATTGTGAACTTTATGGTTACAGGATATGTACCGCCAGGGGAGAACAAGAGAAGGCTTATCTATGAGAGTAGACTCCATCTGTTGAGGCCATAATACCAGGGTACCCGATCACGAGGATTACCGACTACCGACTCCAAACTACCAAGACTCCGAACAAGACACGATGGCCAGATCGCAGAAGGAAAGCCCGAAGATAGTTAGAGTCCTACTAGGTTTAGGTCTGTTTTGTCTTGTAAGGCACGTCTCCTTGGATATAAATAGCGGGGGTCCTGTGCGCAGAGGGTATGTCCATTGATCTACAATCTTAGACAATCCACCCGAGGGTACTTGTTGCGCATTGTAATTTGTACTCGACGAAATAATACAAGCATCAACTGGACGTAGGGTTATTACTCGATCTCGAGGGCCCGAACCAGTATAAAAATCCCGTGTCTTTCTGTTCGTCACCGTGATCAATCTTCGGACGAAGCGGGGTGCCTGCCGGACAAATATCTGACGAGTACAACCTCGACAGAGGCGCGCCAGGTAGGGGCCCTTGCGTGAAGAAAGATCATGCCGATCGTCAACGGAGTCTGGATCGCCGACGCGTCGAGTTCCTCGATGCCCTACATGCCCAGTTCCGTCAAGTCGGAAGCGATCAGGAGTTCTGTTTCCGCTTCCGATCTCTACGCTCACCGCCATCTAGTGCCTGCACGGGAGATCCATTTTGGAGATCTCGTGTTCGAGCACCAAGGCGACTACGAGCTCAAGATGATAGGGATCCATGATCCCGATCTCACATGCGCCGGTCGGGAAGTTTTCGCCACCTTCACGGAGCCAACTCTTGAAGACATTGCAGATCGCACTGCGCAGTTGGATCTCAACTACAGTGGATCTAGCAATGGGTCAGAACAATCCGAAGACCGCCGCATCCATGTGCTAAACGCAAACGGGACAGAGGCCGTCGCCGAGTCATCTAGCTCACGTCGACCCGTGCCTCCTCCACGTTTGAGCAACGCACCGACACTTCAAACGGCTAGAACCCGTACATAGCAGGTTGCATCCTCATTGGCTCCCCGAGATCTCAACAACGATTTCCGGGCCGTCGAACAGGACAATCTGCAGATCCGAACCCTCTTGGAGACCATGGAAGCAATGGCCGAAGGAACTCCGATGGCCACCATAGCCAAGAAGGCTCGGGAAGCAGCGGACAAGGCCAAAGAGCGCATCGAAGCCGCC
Source organism: Alloteropsis semialata (assembly GCA_004135705.1). Lineage (NCBI taxonomy): Eukaryota > Viridiplantae > Streptophyta > Magnoliopsida > Poales > Poaceae > Alloteropsis > Alloteropsis semialata. Next base: position 24,639,996 of record CM014278.1, on the reverse strand, counting down.
GCTGCCGTACCACCAGCTCCGTCAAACAGACCACGTGAACCACAACCGGTTCGGTCTCGATCTGTTAACGGACGACCATACTATCGCCCGCACGAGGGGCGCAACATAAGGCCACAACTCGAGCGCAATCATCGCACTCGCGATGCTCGGGAAACTCTCAACTACAATCGAGATTACCGAGCACGTGAGGGTTACTATCGGTCCCATCCAGATTCGCCGCCACGTGACTCCCGACCAGGCATAGGGGGATGCCTTGCGTACTCCCCAGCCCTGCGCAAGGTCAGGTGGCCCGAAAAGTTTCGTCCTACTAACATCGAGAAGTATGACGGGACAACCAACCCCCGCGAGTGGATTCAGATCTATTCCACGATCATCGATGCCACCGGGGGTGACGACTACGTCAAAGCCAACTACTTGCCGACTGCTCTACAGGGATCAGCCCGTACGTGGCTCATGAACCTGCCCGAGGCCAGCATCAAGTCATGGACTCATCTCCGGGAAACGTTTGAAGCCAATTTCCAAGGCACCTATAAACGCCCCGGACATGAGGGAGATCTGCTCAATTGTGTGTAGAAGCCTGGAGAATCCCTCCGGGATTACATCCGCAGGTTCAGTGACACCCGTAACACCATCCCTGACATGGTGGATGATCGGGTGATTGTGGCCTTTAATCAAGGTTGCAAAGACGAGCGAACGGCGGAGGAACTTGCCAAGAAAAACCCGAAGACGGTGGCAGAGCTATACGGGATCCTGGAAGAAACCGCCAAGATGGCGGACGCCCGAGCATGGGTTCATGGAAAGCCCGAACAAAGCCAGCCAGCCGGGGAAGGCAAGAAGAAGAATAAACACAAAAACAAGAAGCGCAAGACCGAGGGTGACGAAGTCATGGCCGTGGACAACAAGCCCCCGTACAGGCGCCAAGGCAAGCCGGACAACCTCCCGATGTACTGCCCGATTCACCGATCTACGAAGCATCACTTCGTGGATTGTACGGTGTACAAGAAGCAGAAGCAGGAGGAGGAGAGCCAGCAGCAGGGGGCTCCACGTGACCAAGCAGCTCACAACCCTCGCACGGCAAACTACATGGATTGTGATGATGAGCCAGATCTCCCCGAAGATCTGGAGATCGCCACAATTTTCGGTGGCTGTTCAACCCGAACCTCCAAGTCCCAGCTCAAGATGGTCGAGAGGCAGATAAACAGCGCCGAGCCCTTCAAGCAACTCTTGAGGTGGTCAGAAATCCCAATCACATTCGATCAAAGGGATCACCCTGAGACGCTTTACGACGGGCCGCTACTCCCACTGTGCATCAAGCCATGGATCGGGCCCCGCAAGATCGGGCGAACCCTGATCGATAGTGGGAGCGCCCTCAACCTCCTGTTTGTCAACGCCTTTGACGAACTTGGGATCCCAAGAAGGTCCTTGTCCCCTGTGGAGAAGCCTTTCTATGGGGTCATACCAGGCATTCAAGCCTTTCCCTTGGGGAGGATCGATCTGCAGGTGACCCTCATAGAGGGCAAAAACATCCGATCAGAGTTCCTCACCTTCGAGGTGGCTGACATCACGTCGGCCTATAACTGCATCTTGGGCCGACCGTTCCTGAAGAAATTCATGGCGGTCGCTCACTTTGCATATTCCATGATCAAGGTCCCGGGGCCGTTGGGTCCAATCACCGTCTGTGGCGATCGCAAGGGCGCGGTCCAGTGCGACATGAAGACCCTGGACATGATCAAGGGTGGCGAGCAGGAACCAGCCAAGGCTGCCGAACCTGCCAAGAAAAAGACAAAGGGCCAGCCAAAGGCTGTCGCCAAGGATACATTGGCTGAAACCTCCCGAGCAGCTGAGAACCGACCAAGGGCCAAAGGGAAAGAAGTTCCCGAACAGGAGCTCATTGGGGAACAGCAGCTCATCGGGAGACAGGGAGCTGACGACCGTGCCGCTGAGAGGCAGGCTGTGGTGGACCAGACCCCACTCAGGGGGACGCCGCCACAAGCAGCTGGCGAGTCGACGGCCAACGCCTCACCAATCGAGCCACCGGCCAGGCGCACCGAGCCAGGCACGAAGGCGATAATCCTTGATGAGGCAGACCCGACCAAGACCACCCAGGTGGGCCTTGGCTTGGGTGACAAATAGGAACTCGAGCTCATTGCTTTCCTCTGGGCAAACGCAGATGTGTTCGCTTGGGAACCATCTGACATGCCCGGGATCCCCAGGGAGGTAATCGAGCACAAGCTTGGCATATGAACTGGCGTCCGACCAGTCAAGCAAAAGCAAAGGAGATATACCCCGGAGAAGCGAGACGCCATTAACGAAGAAATCAACCGACTACTCAAAGCCGGCTTCGTTCGAGAGGTCCCTTTCCCGGAGTGGCTGGCAAACCCAGTCATGGTCAAGAAGCCCAACGGAACGTGGAGGATGTGCGTGGACTACACAGATCTGAATAAAGCTTGCCCGAAGGATGAGTACCCATTACCTAGGATAGATCAAATTGTAGATTCAACCTCTGGATGCGAATTGCTTTGTTTTCTAGATGCCTACTCGGGGTATCACCAAATCAGCATGTGCATTGATGATGAGGAGAAAACTGCATTTGTAACTCCCTTCAGTGTTTATTGCTATATAAAGATGCCTTTTGGTCTGAAAAACGCAGGTTGCACTTATCAAAAATGTGTTCACATTGTTCTTGAAGGCCAAATCGGCCGTAATGTGGAGGCATACATAGATGACATTGTTGTGAAAAGTAAGTTAAAGGGCGATTTAATCGCTGATTTAACCGAAACATTTAACAACTTGCATAAAAACAGGATGATGCTCAACCCCGCCAAATGCACCTTTGGTGTATCATCGGGTAAGCTCCTCGGTTACCTTGTTTCCCAACGAGGTATAGAGGCAAATCCACACAAGATCAAGGCACTCGACGACATGAAGTCTCCACGCAGCCGCCACGAAGTCCAGAAGTTGGCAGGAATGATGGTGTCCCTAAGTCGATTCGTGTCCAAGTTAGGCAAACGAGGTATGCCATTTTACAAATTGTTATGTAAAACTGATCGTTTTGAGTGGTCGGCAGAAGCAGAAGAGGCGTTCCAGGCATTCAAACAGTACCTGCGGAAAATGCCCGTACTGGTCCCGCCAAAGCCACAAGAAGAGATGCTGTTATACGTAGCAGCGACACCAACTGTTGTTAGCACTGTTTTGGTGGTCGAGAGACCAACAGAAAAGTCTACAACACAACATCCCGTTTACTTCGTAAGCGAGGTGCTACATGATGCCAAAACGAGGTACCCTCAGATTCAGAAATTGTTATATGCTGTACTAATGACTTCCAGGAAACTCAAGCATTATTTTCTGAGCCACAAGATCAAGGTTGTGTCAACTTACCCCCTAGGCAACATTTTACATAATCGAGATGCCGTGGGTAGGATCGCACAATGGTCTGTGGAGCTGGGGGCTTACGACGTTGAATTCATACCC
>CM014278.1:24575500-24630864 GCA_004135705.1 Alloteropsis semialata | reverse complement strand
GCGTAGCGGTCGTGAGTCATAAGCGGAATGAATCTCCATCTAATGAAGATTTCTGCTACGTGAACCGCCGTCAGACCAGCATTACGGAGCTCCAGGATCCGATCAATGTGCTTTTGCATCTCCGGGGTGATTCTTGGCAGGGCTTTGGCCTCATCCTTGAGATAGGGCATCAGATACTTCCCTTTTGCCAGTGAGGTTTGGGGAAGGGTGATGTAAAACCAGTGATGTTCATATCCTTTCCAGCAATCCTTAACTGGGAAGGGGATGTACATCTCCCGATTTCTCAAGGAAAAACCGATGGATCCGAGCATCACTTGTTTCTTGTAGTATGAAGGGCTATAAAAATATCTCCACAGCAACAGTGAAGGCTTAATCCCTAACCAGGCTTCGCACAGAAAGGCAAAGACGCTAAGCATTGTCAAAGCGCCGGGCTTAAGGTGCACAAGCTCTATCTGGTAATGCTCGCAGACGCTGTGGAAGAAATCAGAAGGAAAAACCCCGAAGCCACAGTGGAAGAACTCCAAGAATACCACCATCTCGAGAGTCGGGGGTTGGATACGTCTGACCTTTGGCATGACGACGAGGGAAAAGTTCGGTGTTAGGGAGTAATCCAAGGTCCTCCAGCTTCTGCAGCTGCTTGGCCGTTGTGGTTGATTTGTACCAGTACTCGTCCGAGGTGGGGATCGTGTTCCCACTGCGGAGTTCTCGTTCGGCGGCGGCGCTGCTTTGGTTCCCTGTGGACTCAATGCCAGAAGACGATTGGTGCGTGGATGCCATGGCGATTGGAAGCTAGCAGGGTTGGAGGAGCAGGTGGATGAGGGAAGAAAGCGGTTGAAAATGGCGAATGTCTTGTGGATGCGAACGAGGAAGACGAAGTCCCAAATAGATCTCAAGCGGCCGCGCTTGGAGGCTTTATGGTTCTGCAAGGGAGCACGAACCCTGAGAAACCTGCCCTTGAGCCGCGCAATCCGCAGTGACTGTTGGGTCAAAAAGATTCTTTCCTTTTTCTACGGCACGCGTCGTTTCGAAAAATTTGCAGGTCAAATTCAATGCATTTAGGATTGTTGGCTTACAAGGGAAGCTATCAGTTTTAAATGACCGAACACTTGGTGTGAAACGAGGAAATGCCCCGATCACATCTGATCTGGGTCAAATTTCCCGAACACACTAAAGATAGTCAGTTTGGTCGGAAGAAATTTTTCATTCGGGAATTTTGTTTCTGGATGAGCAATTTCGTGAACAGATTGACACGAATAAATTTCCAAAGCTCAAGGGATTTGAGTTACATCCATCAAGTGAAATTTCTTCATTAAGTCCAAAAGAGGGAACATTTCATAATGGATTGATAACTATCCTGAAATTAAAATACTAAAACGCCCTGATCTTGGGTTGATGATTGACAACCAATCTGATCAGGGCGATGGTGTGCTCGCCGGTGGATCATCATCTACCGCGTTCTCTTCTTCAGAGTCGCTGACGAGATCCACGAGCGCTCCGTCTCCAGGGATCCCGATCAGGTCGCGGTTCAGGGAGACGAAGAGGCGCCGGGCGAGTTCCTCGTCGCCGCTGGTGTCCACCGGAGCAGAAGACGAAGATGCGCCTGCTGCGCGCCTCTGGCTTCAGCCGGATTCCGCTCCCTCCTTGCTCTGGCTCGTCGTCAGAGGAGAGGGAGACAGGAGATGCCGGGGCTGGGGAGGAAGACGCAGGGCGTTTCCCGGCGGCAATGCTTGACGGAGCAGCCTCGGGAGACGGCGGCGCTACCGCCGGAGCCTCCTCCTCTGGTGGCTCGATCTCGACTCCATCATCCCCATACCAGGGGAGAGCTAGGAGCGGAGCCTGAGGAGGAGCGGTGGGTGATGTTGTCGCCGGCGGGTCCTCCGGCTTGTCGGGCGGTTGTTCGCCGGAGCTGCGAGGGGAGTCTCCGAAAAGGAGGCGAGGAAGCTTAAACCTACTGCTAAGTTTTTTCTTTCCCATGGCGAGTGGAGGAAGAGGGCTTAGAATGGAAGGTTCAAGTACGAATCAACCCAGGAGATCTGATACTTAAAGACCCAGGGGTGCGACGCTTCGCGCGAGAATCGAGGAGCCAGAGCAGAGCCGTATCGCGTGCGTTGCTAAAGTTCCGGGAAACGTGCGCAGTGGGTTTTTAATGCACTGGGTAGCAGTTACATCAATCCTGGGGCGTTTCACTTTCCAAGATGGAACAGTTCTTTTTATTATTATGGCTGATATTTTTCTTTGACCTTATCATTCAGATGCAGGTTTCTACATTCAAGAAGTTCGGGAACTTTTCTGGCTCTCGTGCACAAGTGATTGACGAGGTATTAACATATCCAGAAATCACCCGAAGAGCAAAAAGACCCGAAGGCTATTGAACAATCAACCTTTTCTGAACAAGATAAGCTCGGGGGCTACTGTTGAGGCCATAATACCAGGGTACCCGATCACGAGGATTACCGACTACCGACTCCAAACTACCAAGACTCCGAACAAGACACGATGGCCAGATCGCAGAAGGAAAGCCCGAAGATAGTTAGAGTCCTACTAGGTTTAGGTCTGTTTTGTCTTGTAAGGCACGTCTCCTTGGATATTAATAGCGGGGGTCCTGTGCGTAGAGGGTATGTCCATTGATCTACAATCTTAGACAATCCACCCGAGGGTACTTGTTACGCATTGTAATTTGTACTCGACGAAATAATACAAGCATCAACTGGACGTAGGGTTATTACTCGATCTCGAGGGCCCGAACCAGTATAAAAATCCCGTGTCTTTCTGTTCATCACCGTGATCAATCTTCGCACGAAGCGGGGTGCCTGCCGGACAAATATCTGACGAGTACAACCTCGACACCATCTATGGGATGAACCATACCTGTACAGGGTATGTTCAGATGGCATGCTCAGGCGATGTGTACCAACAAACGAGGCAAGAAAGATCCTTGAACAGTGCCATGCAGCCCCATATGGAGGTCACTATGGGGCGTTTAGAACAAGGTCAAAGATCTGGCAGAGTGGATTCTACTGGCCCACAATGTATGAGGACACAAAGAAATTCATTCGACGATGCCAGCAATGTCAGAAACACGGAGGGATCACAGCAAGAGATGCAATGCCCCTCACAAACAACTTACAAGTTGAGTTGTTTGATGTGTGGGGCATTGACTTCATGGGACCCTTTGTCAAGTCCTGCGACAGTGAGTACATCCTGGTGGCAGTGGACTATGTCTCGAAGTGGGTTGAAGCAATGCCATGCCGAGCCGCTGACTCCAAACACGCGCGAAAGATGTTCCATGAGATCATCATTTCATGTTTTGGAACCCCAGGATGGTGATCAGTGATGGAGGATCACATTTCATCGACAAGACCTTCTGGAAGTTTCTGGCAGAACTGGGGGCAAGGCACAACATAGCAACACCGTACCCCAGACAAGCGGTCAAGCAGAAACTTCAAACAAGCAAATCAAGAACATTCTGCAGAAGACCATCACAGAAATGGGCAACGCATGGAAGAGCAAGCTACCAGATGCTCTATGGGCCTACCGAACGGAATACAAAACGCCAATCGGGATGTCTCCATATCAACTGGTTTATGGCAAGACTTGCCATCTACCAGTTGAGTTAGAGCATCGGGCGCACTGGGCTTTAAGAAAGTGGAACATGGATTTGCCAGCAGCCCAGCAGATGAGGAGAATGCAGCTATCAGAGCTAGAAGAGTGGAGAGACAAAGCGTACCACAGTGCCAAAATCTACAAAGATAGAACCAAGAGATGGCACGATAAGAGGATCAAGGTGAAGGAGTTCCACCCCGGGGATAAGGTATTACTCTTTAATCGTAGGGTGAAGCTCTTTGGGCATGGAAAACTTCGGAGCAAATGGGAAGGACCGTTCATTGTGGTGGAGACTTCATCGCATGGGGCAATCACACTCCAAGATGATGAAGGTAACCTCTTCAAGGTAAACGGTCAACATTTAAAAGTTTTCCTTGAACCTAATAAAGTAGATGAGCAATTTGATGTGGTCAACTTGGTCATGGATAATTCTCATTTATAATTTCACCTTACGCTCAGTCCTTAACCCCTAGAGCCTATATGCATACACTTTGGGGTATATTGGACCTGTCACGTAGTGCACAAAAAAGGGGAAGGCGACCGGGCTCAAGACCAGATCGGCCGACCCCACCAGGTCGGCCGACGTGCCACTGAGCCCGATCAGCCCTATCCTTTGCCAACGTCCCACTCCAACGTCTCTGATGTCGTTCCACGGTGGATGAGTGATTCAACCTCTGATGGATCCGAGAAGAGGGTCAATCCTTCTTTAAATTTTCACCCATCCTCTTCTTCCCTCTCATCTGAGCTCTTCCTCGCCCATTCTCCGAAATCACCGAGCCACATTCTCAAATTCACCAAAAATGGCCGAAAAAAGCCACCCCAAATCCCGATCGACATTCGATCTGGAAGGAGAGCCCACTCCGGCAAACCAACTGGTGCCCATCAACCTGGAGCAGGCCATGGAGGTGGTCGTATCCCCTCTGGCCAGCCTCCCGCCGGAGGAGGACGCGAGAGGCCGCACCAGGGGGTCAGCTGACGGCCTAGGTCAGCCGACCGGCTCTGGTGGCCCCTCGGTGTCTCGCTCGGCGGCGCGGTCCAAGTCTCCGAGGAGGACCCAGAGGCGTGATGCACGGGCATCAATCCCGTACAGAAGGCCGACGATGGGGCAATTGACTCCGAAGAAGACACCGGCGGCCACTCCAATCAAGAGGGATGGACTTCCCACACTTCAGCCAGGAGAGAAGCTGAAGAAAATAGTCACGAACAAGTGGGAAGACGTTGTGGTGTATCACTATACGACCGATGTGTGCATCTACTCTCCTGCTAGCACCCCGGAGCCACGTTTCCGGGTCTTTGGGGAAAGGAAACACGGAGGTGGCTATGGAAAGGGGCTGTTCCCTCCCCTCACGCCTGAGGAGAGGAAGGAATTGGAGGAGTCAGTGGAATCTTCACCCACCGGCAATATCAAGAGGCACATCAAGCCTCCTCCAATTCACAGGCCTAGGGGTCATTATGAGAGTGATGATGAGAAGGCCCACAAGGCTCCCTCCAACGCTGAGTTGCTAGAGTTGATTAACCAACTCGATCGTGACTATTCAAAGTTGGAGAAGAAGTTCGCCGAAGAGCGACTTGAGCACATTAACCTTCAAGACGACTTTGATATGCTACGTAGATCAACAGTCGTGAAGCTTAAGCGATATGTCAAAGCCGCAGGGGATGAAAATCTCTACAATGCACCATAGGCACCCTAGGTTTTGGTTTAGGACAGGCACATTGGTCTTTTCCCTTCATTCATTTATTTCATTCATTTATTTCATTTGATTATCATGTAATGTGCCTCTGAGTTTATGAATAAAATAAATTGTTTAGTGTATTAGGATTGTGCCTTTTTGTTTCCACTTGTTTTTGAAGAAAAGGTACAAGTGTGGGGGAGACTCGCAACGGGAAACAGAGTGATCCAATGCGAAACAGAGCATATCAGAACACAACAGAACAGCACGTGAAAGGGCTGAACCAGAGAGGTCACCACCAGGTCGCCCGACCTGGCCTAGGTCCCATCTGGCCCGCGCTTCTTCCTGCGCACTGGTTCGGTTATTCTAAACACTGTTTCAGTTGAATATTTGAAGAAACTGATCATGGAATTCTGAATTTAATAAAATTAACCCTTTTTTGCATCTCGCAATCACATGGAAAATTTTAAACTTACATATATTTTATTTCCTGTACCTTTTGGCTTGTGGAAATCTTCATATTTATAGGAACTCATGTCATCTAAGTTATTACATTTTGAGATATGGCTTTAATATGAAAGATGCTTTTGCTTACTCGAGTACTTGGAATTTATGAAAAGTTTTTTTTTAAAAAAAACTTTTAACCTTGCTATGCTCCTCATGGGTTTGAGAGACAACCAACTACATATATCATGCATACCCTTTGAACTTTGAGTTGTTCCAAATCTTGTGACCCTTAGTAGAGATACTTCATGTTTTTAAAGTCAAGATCACGTACACTCCACCATAAATAGCTAAGCCCTTACACTGAGGGTGAAGCAAAACATGCCTTTGTTCCATGTTAATGAATAAATACTCCTAAAATGGCTTTCTTCCCAAAAATTAAGATGAAAAGAAGATATGGGCTATATGCATAGAAAAAAAAAGAGAAGAAAGAGACTCATGCTAAAAAGCATTGAGTGAAAAAAAAGAAGAAGAGCAAAATAAAAGTGCAATAGCCCGTATCCAAAAAAAGAAAAAAAAGGGGAAGAAAATCAAGACAAAGGAGTACTATTACATTTCCACCTTATATCACACACTTGCACATCTTGACTTGATTACATGACTTGTCTCTGACTTGGATCCAATCCTTGGAATGACAACATAAGTGAAATAAGGTATGTATCTTGAGAACTCCACATATAAAGTTCTATTTGGAGAACATGAGTGTTGTCCAACCACCATGAATATTCAGAGAGAAACTCTTTGAGGAGCAAGGCATTGGTTTTCTTTTGCAAAATTCTGAAAACCCAAGTACTTGAGAGTAAAGTGTATCATGTCATAGAAAAGTTGTTCCTTCCTGCAATAACCCAAGAAGACATGTTAGCCACTCATATATTCCACTAAGCCTAAATGTTTGGGAATAACCTATATGTTTGTTTATGATCTCCATGATGAAGCTTGGACTTCACTCGAGGACGAGTAAAGGATAAGTGTGGGGGAGCTTGTTGGCGGTTCTTAATGACAAATTACTATTGCCAACAAAGATATAAAAGAATGATAAAACAACTAGACATAGGGTTATTTACTAATGAATTCCACAAGTTTTGGTGCATATGTGATTACAGGAATAAAGTGGCAAAAGAAGGACCAAAGTCGGCCCAGGGCCAGGTCACCTGACCACCCCTGGTCGGCCGACCTGGGACCTGGCCCAGTGAGGTCCGTTCTCAGCCCATCAGAAGAAGCACACTCGAAAGTGATCAAAGACGTTGAGATCAAGTCGGTTTAAGTGAAGAGATGGGATTGGGCCACGTGGCAAGCACATGGATTCATGGGCCCACATCCCCGACTAAACTTACATATCTTCACGATTACCCACCGGTAAACCGACCATGGGGCCCACAGGAGAGTGACCCTGGCAGAGTGGGGCCGAGGGGCCACAACCCCGGGTCGGCCGACCTAGCCAGGTCGGCCGATCTGGCCGAGCGACGAAACCGCCGCCGCCTTCACCAGCAACTATCAACCGCCTCCAAAAAGCCATCCGTGCCGTGGATCACCGAAGTCGGTGAATCCCACGGTCGGCCGACCCCCTAGGTCGGCCGACCTGGGCCCACCTCCAGACCGTCTCAACCACTGCATACCGACTCTAAACCGCCTCTCCATACTATAAATACCTGGACTGGGGGTAGGGCTCAGCATCATCGAGATGAAGTGAAGATCCAAGGCGAAGCCCTTCTCATATTTAGAGTAGAAATAGGGAGAGAGTGAGGGAGAGTCTGGAGGAGTCCCGGCGTGTCGGCGACCCTCCACCTGTATCTCGATGGATGCAGGCTACTCAGTAAGTATCTGGGATCCAACTACTACTTAAGTCTGAGTTATAGAAAGCTGAGTTCTCTATTGTGCTTGTGGGTTCGTCTTTATTCGTAAAGTATTCTAATCTCTGATCAAGGTTAGGATAGCTGATATTATCTTAGGCGTGGTGCTTAGGTGTATATCTGCCCTCATTTGCCTCGTAGCCCCACGGATTAGTAGAGGTAGGCGGTAGGTGGTGACAGCCCTGTCCGTCCTTTGTAATCCTCCACGTACGGGTACGCCGTAGAGCTGTTGGCCGGCAATTTCCTAGAGGTCTAGGATATCCCGGTGCCCAAAGCAAGCATAGGAGAATTCCCTTCGCTATATTCACAGCCTTAGTGCTAAGTTATCCTCTCTACCCAGCCTTTATATACACTCGATCGATCTGGACATTCTTAGTGATTAGATAGCCTTTACGTTCCCCATGGATTCGATACCTGGTTTACTCACGGGTGAAAGCTACTACGACAGCAGTGTGCTTGCGGACTTTCTGTTTGCCACTGCTGGTGTCAACAAACACCAGCAGAAGCTCTGAAAAAATTCGAGAATCACAACCATCTTCAAAAATTCACTACAATTCCTAGTTTGCTCTCCTCTTTGATATATTATTTTTCCATCGGTGAGAAACCCCCAGTGTGTTGGTTTTTGTGTTTGTGCAGCAAGGCACCATGAGGAGGCAAGTTTTGAACTTCATCACCGGAAAGAGGACAAGGTCGTCGGCGTCCGATGCGCCATCGGCGAGCTCTTTGTGGAGGCACTCCGTTGCGGAGTCACCACGAAGCATGGAGGAAGACAACCCCATACAAAGGAGCGACATGCTGCTCCTTGGAGGGATGCAAGACCCAAGAAGTACCTCCATGAGGTTCACCGAACCTCGTGGGCGTGCCGGCGCACCACCACCTCCTACTCCTCGACGAGCCACAAGATCAATCGCACCACCGCCATACAAGCCAAGAATTTCAGAATATGGGTTTGTGATTTTGTCGGAGGAAGAAGAAGCGAGGCTCAATAATTTGAAGGGAAGAGTGAAGGCAAACACTGACTTTGATGATGATGCACTACATAAGTTGGGATTCTATGGTGATATCCATGGGCTGCTGGACAGCCTCGGATGGAGGCAATTTTTCGATGGTGTTCCGGTGGACGTGCATGTAGAAATTGCTTTGGAGATTATGATGACCATGAAAGTTGTGACAAGAAAAGTTGATGAGCAAGAAATGTCATGCCTCGAATTTAGGTTGAAGAATGAAGAAAGGTCCATCACCTTTGAAGGAATTGGAAGCTTACTTGGTTTCAATGGTGATGCACCAGAAAGAGCCGAAGTTGAAGAAGGCGGGTTGGATAAGTTTTGGAAGGAATTTGCAAAGGATGACAATGGCCAAAGAAAGAACATAAGCAATGTCATACTTCAAATATTTCATTCTTGGATGAGCAGGAGAATCTTTGGAAGGATGAGAGTCCAAAGTAACCGACATGGAGTTAAATTATTTATACTCCGCGTTGGTAAAAAAGCAAGCAATTGATCCTACCTATATCATGATTGATAGGTGGGTATGTGAAGCGACATCTGGCTCTAGAGAGATCGGCTCGGGTTGTTATCTCTCCATGATAGCAACTGCATTGAACCCAAGATTGGAGACAAATTTGGCATTCTTCATGAAGGGGACCGATTTTAGAATTAAGGCTATGAGGCAAGGACACTACATCAGTGGAGACGAGAAGAATGGCTACAAAATTGCAAATACAAGTATTTATCTCCCTGATGCAAGATTGAAGTTATTTGAAAGAGGAAGAGTTGATTGGCGGGATGAGAAGATTTTGATCAAGGCCAAAAAGAATAAAAGAGGGAAGCATGTTGGAGAGTCATCGGCACCGGTTGAAGAAGTGGGAGAGGAATTGCCACCGGCTAGTTCCTCTTATTGGACAACGGAATTTCAAAATGCACCAAGTGGAGAAGGACCTCCAGAAGGATGGGGGCATCAATGGGGACATGCACCAGCTCAAGCATGGGGGTATGGAGCATCGGTGCCATCACCGATGTACCCACCGCCGCCAACATACCCGGATCCATCCTTTGGAGCTCAATTTGCACATCTCCAACAACCGGAAAGAAGCACAAGAACAATTGGAGCCTATGCCAATAGGAACATGGTGGACATTAATGCCATCCGGAGGCATATGGACCGACTAGAAGATGGAACCGCGGGGATTGCATACCAAATGGGACTTTTAGCGTTGGCGCCGCCGGAACATTTTGGTGGAGGAGCTTCCCAAGTATATTATGATCAAGGATATAACCCAAGACATCTGCCAAGCCAAGAGGAGTGACCAACAAGGACCGAGAATAAATTGCTCGCACGTGTGGTTTGAGTTTTTCCTCTTTCTTTTATTTATTTTCAGCGTGTGTGCAAGCTTGTGTGCGTACCAATTTTCTGTTTTTATTTATTTTCAGCATGTGTGTCAGTATGTTATTTTGTTTATCATCATCATGATCACTATATATATCAAAAAATGCTTTCATGACATGATTATTAGTGATGATAGAAAGTTTATGCCATGTTGAAATATGATGATCGTTGCCGCTTTGTCTATTTTTGCGCTTGGCTTATGCATGATTGAACTAAAGTTCTCCCAACACGATCTAAAATTTATCTAAATACGAGCTCAATCTTTTGTGGAGGTTATGATAATTTTATACCCATATTTATTATTCTTGCTCTCTCTTTTAAATTTGTCAAGGGATGTTTAATTGCTGAAATTAATTAAAGCTCGGCTTGTCATTAATACCTTTTGCAATTGCTCTACCTATCCAAAGCCTAAATGACATACCATGTTGAACCATAGTTTAAGAATTATTTTCAAGTGAATTGATTCAGGATTTATCTTCTTTGGTTCGAGACTAAGAAGCTGACCATTCCGTTTTGCGTACCTTCTTTTTGCTAGCCTATCTATCCATGCATTGTGAGTTTCTACGCTGGAAACTTCACAAACTTCGCTGGATATCCTCCCTAAACCCAAATTATCTTTTTGTGAAAAACCTCCTTGACCACAACCCAATTTGAGTATGGATCATTATCTCGAGGAAATTCCGAAGAATCAAGAGCTTGATACAAGAAACATATATTTGGGAGGCATCAAAGAGTGCGTACAAGAAAAACTAGAAGAAATGGAGGACCACAACAAGGGGGCCAGCCGGTCTCATTACCATGAGCTGACCGACCTACCCCTTGTCCTTCAGTGGCTTCATTATTCGACGAGAAGATACTCCTCGAAGATTCAAACCATTTTCCAAAAAATTTAGATGGATACTTACTCTAGCATTAGCCACCACTTCTATGCTCGAGGAGCAATCGTTTAAGCATGGGGGGGGCTGAGTAAGTATTAATGTTGCTAAAAGTTCTAAGGAGCATAAAGGAAAAAAAATAAAAGAAAAGAAAAAAATATGTGTTGAAAAAGGAAGAAAGAAAAGAAAAAAGTGTGAAAATAAATACTCCTTAGTTCTTTTTGCTTCATTAAATTCCATAGTGCCTTAAAGATTATTCCATACTCAAATATTCCAACCATGTGCAATCCGATAACGAGGACTTCATTTGTGCCTCGGGATCAACCTTTGCCATTTGCACATGTCCACTATCTAAAAAGCGTGTGTTCCATTTTCCCTCTCCACAAAAGTTGATTATTTTCCATGGTCTTTTTGATGAGTCTCGGTAAACCCATGAGAAGTATTTCTTGTTTTGATAATATCTTGATTATAATATCTTTTGTTAGGACTAACCTTTCCCATAGCTCCAGATAAAGCCTTAAACATACATGAGAGAATGGAAGGTAAAGAGAGTTCTAGCAAGTTTGAGAGACAAGATGAGCTGAGAGTTTCCATGAGCAATTGCAATGAGGTTTAAATTATTGACTTTGGTTTAGCAATACTTTTGAAACTAACTTCCTAATTTCTGAGACTTGTTTAAATTAGAGAGCATGTGTTTAAAATATTTATGGGGAACACTTAATTCATATATACCCTCCATACTAGAAAGAGTTGGTTACAAACTTGAAGAATTAAATACAAAATATTTTGAGGGCGTTATGTTTTCTCGTGTATGATCAAGTGCAGGGATTGGACACCGAAAGGCAACGCTGATTTTTATTGAAGACTTACTCGAGGATGAGCAAGGTTTAAGCATGGGGGGATTGTTGACGCTCCTTAACGACACACTTTTACCCTTGTTTATCTTCAATAATGGCATGAATTTGATATCTAAACTAACGATCATACTCTATAACCGGGACGTTTTCGCATATGCATGTGTTTTTGGAGGAATTCTGTTTACACAGGTTTTTGGGCTTAAATGGAGCACAAATGGACAAGGCTTGGAACCAAGGACAACACGGTGAAAGATGAAGGCCAGAGGCCCGAAGAACAGGCCAGGCCAGCCGACCCCACATGGCCTAGGCCGGCCGGCCTAGGTGATTTCAAGCCTAGAGACTTCGGGGTCAAGGCAACTCAATTGGATAATTTGGAAGTTTATCACTTCCCATTCTTATCTCGAAGATATCCTGAAGCAAACGACGTCCAAAGGCCCACATGCATAGGTGGAATAACTACTGAAGCTTCCAGAAGACATGGGGAGAAAGATGGATACGAGACGGCCAAGGAAAGCCCTAGGCCGGCCGGACCAGGCCTTTCCTATGGCGGTTCGCCCCCCCTTCGACCTAGGGTTTCCTTAGGGTATAAATAGCCCTGTGCCTTCGAGACACGCATCAATCAATTCGTCATTCGCCTCCGAGGAGCAGAGAAGCTAGAGGGACACCTTTCAGAGAGCTAAGGGTCATGCTAGTTGTCGAGGGTTCTTCCCTAGCCGACGTGGAAACCCTGCGAGGAAGACCACGTCGGAGTTCTAGAGCTAGGATCATCAAGATCAAGGTAGGATCCCAGTGGAGATCTTGTGAGGTACTTACATTCATGGTGAAGTTATACGTGTTTCTGAATCTTTAGCGATCAAGTGCCTCTCTTTATGATTTCTTTCTTGCTTGGGTTTTCTTCTTCTCCAATCTATTCTCGAGATAGATTGCTCGGGGTGTTCTTGTAGCCATGGTGGCTAGGGGTTCATACCGGATCTACCAAGTGGTTCGACACGTTCACTTGTGAACGTGCCCTTAAGTTTCCCACGCCAAAAGAGAGCATCGTGATAGGGTGTAATCTCGTGTACGGTGGGGCTTTCGGGAGTTTGACTGGAGGTCGCGATTTAAAGATGCTTTTTATTGAGATTCGGAGCTACAACATATGCATGATCTAGGCGATCTAGATTGGTTATCTCTAACTTTCTCTTGCTACCTCCAGTGTTTGGTTTTAGTAGATTAGATTGGTATTGCAACCCCTCTTCAAGATAAAAGGCTTTCTATGCTAGTTGGATTGTTTCTTGTATCTTTAGTTTCGTGGATTGATAAACCTTGGGGGAGTACTCTAAGAGAAGAGCTACAACTGATCCGTGCGCTTGCGGTTCACGATTGACGCGCTTAAGGGCCGTCAATAGCCTCGTACTCGGCGCCATTGTTGGTAGCGTGGTAATGTATTTGCAGCACGTATTTTAGGTGCTGCCCCTCTGGGGAGATGAACAACACACCTGCACCGGCTTCCTCAAGGTTGAGGGTGTTGTCAAAGTACATCTTCCAATGCTCCGTGCGTTCTGCTAGGGTCGGCGTTTGTATTTCTGTCCATTCGGCCACGAAGTCGGCTAAAATCTGAGATTTTATGGCCTCGCGTGGCTCGAACTTGATGGTGTGCTCGCCGAGTTCGATGGACCATTTGACTATTCGTCCATTGGCGTCGCGGTTGTGCAGGATGGCGCCGAGAGGGAAATTCGAGATGACCCGAATGACATGGGCTTGGAAGTAATGTCATAGTTTCTGGGCAATGATTAGGAGCACATAAAGCAGCTTCTGGGGGTGGGGTTACTGGACCTTGGAGTCGCTGAGTACCTCACTGACGAAATATACAAGTCGTTGGACCTTGTAGGGATGGTGTTGACACCAGATTTTGACTCGGCTAAGATTGTGCATAACAGAGCTAAGGCTGGGGGCCGAGTCCGATTCTGAGTTGATCTCCAATTCCGATCGGAGTTCGTCCGATAGAGTCCTGGTCGGACACGGGGCTAAGGAGGCCGGAGCACGTATGAATTCCAAAGAAGAGATGCGTCTAGAAGCTTCTTCAAGGCCTGATTGCACGACAGTTGTAATAGTTTTGGTAGTTTGGATTAGTCTACTTTAAATAAGTTAGAGATATTGTCATGGACGATAAGGATTAGCCAGATTTCCAGGGTATAAATATAAACCCTATACCATTGTAAAACATGTTCACACAACCAATCAATACAACACAACTTTCGACCCTCGTGCCAACAACCCTTTTCGTCGAGTTCTTCAGCAAGCAGGGCTGCATCATTTTGACCTCTAGTTTGTCTGTAAGTGCGACACCTATCGAGTTATTTTAGACTTTAGATTGAGGCGTATCACCCTTCTTCGTCTATATAATTCACCAATTTACCAAGTCGTTCTAGGCTTTAGATTGAGGCGTATCGCCCTTCTTCGTTTAGATCGCTCATCCTTTATCGTATCTTGTTAATTTTATTTTATCGGCTTACACTTATTTGAGAGATCTATTTCATTTTATTCTAATTCAAGTTTCATAATAGATCTGTTCATATTGTTCATATAGCTGATTTAGATTTAATAAGCAAGTTACAAATAAATTTGGTTTAAACGAGTTCTTTGATATATATTAATCTATCGGAGTAAGCAAGCTAATCAGTGCCCTGCTAGCAACGCTATCTCAAAACCGATCCGATTGTTAGTGACACGAGATTTATTTTGTTTATTACCTTTGGAAAGATGCATATTAAAGAATAAGTTTAAGTTAGGTTTATCTCCGATTCGGCTTTCATAGTTGATGGTTTGTTTTAATACGTCATATCATCACGAGTCGGACTCAAGGCCGATGGTTCATGCTCGCAAATCGGACTTCTCTTTATGCTGATCTGATTGCTGGAACGAATCGGGGCTTTGGCCGATAAGTTCCTTGTGGTTTACTGATTAAACTCTATCTTGTCAATTTCAGGTCAAATTGACTGGCACGCCACGGACCTCACGATTTTGGACCTGCACTGAAGTTCAAGCAAATCTTCTAAGCCATAGTGTTAATTTCTGAGAGTCAACACCTGACTTTTTGGACGTCAACACATTTTTGTATGCCTGGTGGGACAAGAAAGCTTCGGCGATGGCACCTCCTGGAGACAAAGGCGGTGAGATCCCTCCTATCACGATGGAAGATCTTAGTGATGAACAGAAGAAACTCATGGAAGCACAACTTGAAGAATTCGAGAACCTGTGCCTAGACTCATTCAGCAAGACTCGTAATGCTGTGATCAATAAAAATCAGTTTCTTGTCCCCAAGGAAGCGTTTGATCAGGTCACAGCAGATGAGAGACAGTTCTTTCAAGAATACATAGATGCTGGTGTGAGTCATGCTATGATTAACCAATCTGGAATATTGGTTAACACGGACTTGCTTATTTTGATACTAGTGCTTCTTAGGCAATTAAGGACCTCAAGAAAAAATTGTGCAGATCAGTTCATCTACATCACCAGAAACACACCTAAGTGTTATGAAACTCCCGAAGCAAAAAAGTCAAAAGCCAAGGTGGCAGATGGGACTGAAGAAGAGGAAGGGGAAGAAGAACAAGAGCCAAAGGATTCTGGCGTAGCTCAACATATAGATCAGTTTGGTTGCTGAATTCCTGTGGTTAATGGAAAGATGGTGTATCCTTCTTACTTCAACACTGAGAATCCACCAAGGAACAGGGGAGCTGACTATCGAGAGACGTCGATTGGGCCTGTTGAGACACCAGTCATAATGACATCGACACGTGCTCCGATCAGTCAGGGTAACTATGCTCAGGAGGATTGGACAGATAAGATCGCTGATGTCATGAAAAATCAGTTTGGTTTGAAGCCTAAAGGACAATCCTATTTGTATTGAAAACCATATCCAGACTGGTTTGACACGTTGCCAATGCCAGCCCAATTCAGGATTTTAGATTTCTACAAGTTTTCTGGACAAGGAGATTTTACCACTATTGAACATATCAGTCACTACACAATTCAATGTGGTGAAGCAGCATCGATTGATCCATTGAAAGTCAAATTGTTCCCTATGTCGCTTTCTGATTCGGCCTTTTCGTGGTTTTCTTCATTACCACCAAATTCCATTAGTAATTGGGCCAATCTAGAGAAGCAATTTCATGCTTATTTCTTCATGGGAGTGCAAGAGACCAGACTGTCCGATTTGATGGCTCTCCGACAAAGGAATGGGGAATCGGTCAGTGAATTTGTTCAAAGATTCAGGGATGTCCGTAGCAGATGCTATTCGTTGAATCTATCGGAGGGACAACTAGTCGATTTGGCTTTCCAAGGATTGTTGCCTCAAGTCAGAGATCGATACACTAGTCAAGATTTTGAAGGCTTGGGACACATGATTCAGAAACTCTCTCAACATGAAGGACATAATAATGATTATCGGAGGGAGAAATATCAGAGGAAAATTGCTAACATTGAATATGATTCCGATGGGGATGAAGCGGAGGTCGATCTGGCTGAGTGGACCAAGAACAAGAATTCTGTTGCCTGCCCATGGGTGAAGGTCGAGCCAGAGAGGTACAGTTTCGATATCACTAAAGCTGATAAAATATTTGATTTATTTTTAGCAGAGAAACAAATCAGGCTTTCCCCAAATTGTACAATTCCTTCTGTCGAAGAATTGAAGAAAAAGATATATTGCAAGTGGCATAATTCAGTATCTCATCATACCAACGATTGCAAAGTTTTTTGCAATGAGATTCAATCGGTAATTGAGAAGGGAATCATTAGGGATGAAACTAGTAAGAAGCCCATGAAGCTTGATGGACACCTGTTTCCTCAAAATATGGTTGAAATTGGAGCACCCGATAGGAAGTTAAAAGCCAAAGTCCTCACATCGGACCATGCAAAGAGATCGGGAGCTGTCGATCCAGATTGTCAGGTATCGGTCGATGATGTGCAAACTCAGAATCATCAGGATTATTGGGAAAACCGTCAACGCATAGATAAATCTAGGGTTACATCAGGTCAACTCATCGACAAATACATGCGCCAGCAAGAGAGGGATCGGAGTCCTTCGACGAGAAGGTTTGATGATGAAGATCATTGGGGATATCCGTTCTTCAGGTTTTGTTGGAATGAAATTGAGACTCCCATCAATTTATGATTGCCCAGAATGCAGTGATCAATATGAAAGTTACAGAGATTCAAAAAGGCAACGTAATTCTGTGCATGACCGTTTGGATTTTGGGCGCCGATGCAGCTGGCATGATGAGGTAGCTTATCAGCAGGAGCGTGAAGATTGGCGTGAATACCATGATCGGCGTGAGTATGAAAATCGATGCTATGACCGATGGGACGATGATCATCGAAGGTATAATGATTGCCAAAAATATAAAGGAGACCGTCTTTCTATGTATGATCGTTTGGTGTACAGGAAAAAGGAAAATATTCAAGAACCAAATGATGTACAGAAATCGGAGGAGGATCTGGAGGTCAAATCAGGCCCGCATCCAAAGGTCAATCCACAATGGTGTCTTGAAGGTTTGACCAAGAGACAAAAGAGAAGGGTTCAGCATCTCCGATTTAAGGAATTACTCAAAGAAAAGCGTTAGGGAGATGATAATTCCAAAGTTTGGAGAGCTAAGCCCAAGCACAATGATAAAGGACCATCGGCATCGGTGAATATGGTATTTGTGTTGCCAGCTGAGTATAATGTAAGTTCAATCGATGATGAAGCCGATGACGTTGAAGAAGCTATGGCGCAGTTGGTGCTACGACCTCAACAAGCTGTATTTGAAAAGCCAGTTGATGAAAAGCATCGGCATTTGAGGCCTTTATATATAACTAAAATGCGTGTTGATGGGGGGCTGCTGTGAATTTGATGCCATATACTACATATCGGAAGCTTGGCAAAGGCCCTGATGATTTGATCAAAGACCGATATGATGCTCAAAGACTTTGGTGGGAATCCATCACCGGCTCGGGGGGCATTAAATGTTGAATTGACGATCGAGAACAAGACATTGCCTACTACGTTCTTCGTCATCGATAGTAAAGGATCTTACAGTTTGCTCCTGGGGCATGATTGGATTCATGCTAATTGTTGTGTGCCATCTACCATGCATCAATGTCTCATCCAATGGCATGGAGATCACATTGAGACTGTCCAAGCCGATGAATCGTTAGCGTTGCTACTGCCGATTTGACAATTTGGGAGTTTGAAGGAATAGAGTGCTTGTCAGGCAAGATTTGGAAAGGCAACTTTATACAATTGTCCGATGATGGTTTAAAGCTGATCCAAGCAGTCAGCTCTAAAAGTTTGTATTAATGGAGGAGTTTATTGAGGATGAGGGTAAACTTGGTCAAGGGTTTATATCGGCCGATGAGTTAGACGAGGTAGATATAGGATTAGGAGATAGACCTCGGTTTACATATGTAAGTGCAAAATTGAATCCTGAGTTTAAACAAGAATTAATAAAGTTATTGAAAGAGTATCGCGATTGTTTTGCTTGGGAATACTATGAGATGCCAGGTTTAAGCCGATCTATTGTTGAACATCGGCTCCCGATCAAACCAGGGTATCGGCCTTTTAAACAAGCGCCGAGACGATTTAAAGCTGAATTAGATAAAGAAATAAAGGCTGAAATAACTTGCTTATGTGAAGTTAAATTTATTCAACCTTGCCGATATGTTGAATGGATATCTAATATCGTTCCCGTTTTCAAGAAAAATGGGAAATTGCGAGTTTGTGTGGATTTCAGGAATCTTAACAAGGCGATTTCGATGGATGGGTATCCGATGCCGATTGCCAATATGTTGGTTGATGCAGCTTTGGGACATAAAGTGATTAGTTTTATGGATGGTAATGCAGGATATAATCAATATTTTTGGCAGAATAAGATATTCCTAAGACCGCGTTCCGATGTCCTGGTGCACTTGGATTATATGAATGGGTCATAATGACTTTTGGTTTGAAAAATGCTGGCGCCATGTATCAAAGGGCTATGAATTATATATTTCATAAATTGATCAGCAGGTTTGTTGGAATTTACATTGATGATGTGGTGGTGAAGTCTGATGGATACAAGCAGCATCTGGCCGATTTGCGAGAAACTCTCGAATGCATGAGGAAACATGGTTTAAAGATGAATCCTAACAAGTGTGCATTTGGGGTGTCGGCTGGATAATTTTTGGGTTTTATGGTTCATGAAAAAGGCATTGAAGTCGGGCAGAAAAGTAAGAAGGCTATCAGAGATGCCAAGCCACCAACCGATAAAACGAGTCTCCAGTCGTTAATCGGTAAGATCAATTTTGTCAGAAGATTTATATCAAATTTATCTGGAAGAATTCGTCCTTTTTCCCCACTACTAAAATTGAAAGCCGATGAGGAATTCATATGGAGAGAAGATCAATAGAAGGCATTTGATGAAATAAAGCAATATATGATGACGCCACCGGTTTTGATTCCACCTCAGAGGGATAAGCCATTCCGATTATATTTGTCCACCGATGAGTTTTCAATCGGGTCTGTTCTTATATAAGAATTTAAAGGAAAAGAAAGAGTGGTTTATTATTTGAGTTGGAAGTTGATTGATGTGGAGACAAGGTATTTACCAGTTGAAAAATTATGTTTATGCCTGTATTTCTCCTGCACTAAATTAAGGCATTATTTATTATCTTCTGAGTGCACGATTGTCGGCAAGACCGATGTGGTCAAATATATGTTGCCCATGCTGATGCTGAAAGGGAGAATCGGGAAGTGGATATTGGCATTATCAGAGTTTGATTTGAAATATGAATCGGCTAAAGCCGTCAAAGGGCAAATAATGGCTGATTTTGTAACACAACACATCGGAGATGAGGTTAAAATGGTCGAGCCAATGTCGTGGACATTGTTCTTTGATTGGTCTTCATGTGGTCAAGGATGTGGCATCGGAATCGTTATTCTTTTGCCTCGGGGGGCAAATTTTGAATTCAGCTATCCGATGGATCCAAGTTTTACAAACAATCGAGTTGAGTATGAAGCATTGCTTAAAGGGTTGAAATTATTATTGGAAATCGGAGCTGAAGCTGTCGAGATTTTTGGAGACTCCCAGTTGGTGATTTATCAATTAATTGATAAATATGAATGTAAGGATGATATTCTGATTCATTATTTTGAAGAGTGCCGATTATTGCTAAAAGAATTTGTGATGGTTAATATTGAACATATCCCCAAGGCTCAAAATCAAGAGGCTAACAATTTGGCACAAGCTACTTCTGGTTATCAGCGTTTTCATGAGATTATGATGATAGAACCAGAAATCAAAGATTGGAGGTATGAAATTGTAAATTATCTTAAGGATCCATCACAAAAGGTTTCCAGAAAATTAAAATTCATGACTGTTAAATATGTGTTGCTTGATAATCAATTATATTATAAGATGATTGATGGTGTATTGCTCCGATGTTTGAGTAAATCGGAATCCAAAGACATGATGGATGAGTTTGTGGTGCACATCAATCAGCTTATAAGATGAAATGGATAATCAGAAAAATGGGTTGTTTTTGGCCAACAATTTTGGAGGATTGTTTTGAATATTGTAAAGGTTGCCAAGAATGCCAGAAGTTTGAGAATGTACAAAAGGCGCTTGCGTCAGTCATGAATCCGATTATCAAACCATGGCCTTTTCGAGGACAGGGAATGGATTTGATCGAACAAATTTATCCATCATTGAGCAAGGGACATAAGTTTATATTGGTAGCAACTGATTATTTCACTAAGTGGGTTAAGGCGATTCCTCTGAAGGTTGCTGACTCCAAAAATATGATAGAATTCGTTATATCGGTTTGGTATTCCTCAAACTATCACGACCGATCAGGGGATTATGTTTATGTCTAACGAATTTCAAGATTTTGCTGCCAGTATGGGTATTAAATTATTAAATTCTTCTCCTTATTATGAGCAAGCCAATGGTCAAGCAGAGGCGATGGCATCTAACGTTGATAATTTTGATAAAAGTATTATCAAAATTATCTAAAGGAAGATTGATGAACAACCGAGGCGATGGCATCTAACGTTGACCGAATCGTTATGGGCGTATCGGATGGCGTGTCATGGTTCTACTAAGTTGTCTCCATATCGTTTGGTTTATGGACATGAGGCTGTTTTGCCTTGGGAGATCAAAATTGGATCGAGGCGGATATCGAAACATGGAAACTTGACTGCCGATGAATATAAAAGTTTGATGAATTTTGAGTTGGATGATTTGGCTGACTTGTTTGAGAGCTTTGGAAAACATTGAAAATAATAAAGCGCGCGTTGCTAAGTATTATGATAAAAAGGTTAAGCCAAAGGAGTTCATCGAAGGAGAATTAGTTTGGAAGCTGATTTTACCGATAGAAACTAAAAGTTCTAAGTTTGGAAAATGGTCGCCTAATTGGGAGGGTCCCTATCGTGTGAATCGGTGCATTCCTGGAAATGCGTATATTTTGGAAACATTAGAAGGAGAAGAATTTTTGAAAGCGCTTAACAGAAAATATTTAAAGAAATTTTACCCAAGTATTTGGGTCAATTCATAAAGCCGATATTCTAAGCAATGTCGACTAAGATAGCTGATACAATACGTATCACCTTGAGGGCAAAAATATTTACAAACTAAGCGTTCATCGATGACCAGCGTCATCAGATCTAACTAGTTCATCAATGATCGATGTCATCGGAGCAATATAGCTAGTGGTTTTAAATATTACAATACTTGCGGATCATTTCGATCACGTCCAAACGAATGTTGTCAATCTTCTGAATTTCTTCCAGATCTTTGACATCGGAGCCAGGCACATTCTTGATACTTCTATGGATTTGATGGACCTCGTCCAAGCGTTTCTGCATGTTCTCCCGCGCCGATGCGATAGATGCTGGGATTTGGCTCAGTTGTCCTTGGGTATTCGATATTTGCTTGTGGATTTCCTCGAGCCTTTTGATCAGTTCAGCCTCAATGGTTTGGAGCTCTTTGATCCGATTTTCCAGTTGCTTTGGTTTGGCTTCCAAAGTCTTGATCTGGGCCTGCATTGCTTTCAATTCCTCTTTACCATCTTCGTGTTTCTTGGCCAAGTCCTGCTGAGCCAATCGCTCCGATATCCTTTGGCGGGCTGCAGAGACTTGAGGCTGATGACCTTCGATGAAAGCAGCAGGAATGATTGCACTCTCTAGCTCCGATGGCAGTTGGCCTTTCAATTCTTTGAAAATTTGGCAAATTGGCACTACATCTTCTACGAGGATGGCAGTACTCTTGTTCAGATGAGTCAGCATTTCTTGGAGTCTTGCCTTGACCTCATTAGAGACGGTGGTGGAAGATTGCGCAGAGTTAATTTCCTCGTCTCCGATTGCGGCGTCCAGGTCGAGTGATGCGAAGCTCATGGCCGGAGAATCTTGTGCCCGAAAAAAGACATTAATGAACAAGTGTTATTCAAATAATAAATTGACCCAAGCAATCAGTCGGTACCAATTTAAAGAGTCCTTTGTGGACATAATCAGGTACTTCTGCTGTTATCGGAGCTTGGAGAGTGGATGGCTCAATGAGAGGCGTCTCTTGGGTTGGTCAATCGGAGGGGTTGCGGGTTGTTGAGAAGATTGCTGCTGAATTGCGCCTGCCTCCGATTGTACATTTTTAGCTAGTTCTTCCACGATTGGTAGGAGAGTGGTCTGAATATGTAAATGAATTGGTTGAAATTGGAATATGAATATCAAGTTTGAAAGTATTTGAGAAGATTACCTGTTGGGCCGATTCAGTTTGAATATTTTGGACTGGGGCTGGTTGAGGATCAGGCAATATGATGTTTGTTTCCTTGAAGGAAGTTTTTAATGCCGATTTATTTTGGGAAATATGATATGAGAAGGATGGAATCGGATTGTTACCGCTACTGCATCAAGAAGCATCTTGGCGCCCTCGGCAGCTTTTTCTACGATTTCCTCGGCAGCACGAGAGGTTAATTGGCCGAGAATTTT
This sequence comes from Alloteropsis semialata, assembly GCA_004135705.1. NCBI lineage: Eukaryota > Viridiplantae > Streptophyta > Magnoliopsida > Poales > Poaceae > Alloteropsis > Alloteropsis semialata. Next base: position 24,608,145 of record CM014278.1, on the reverse strand, counting down.
CCCCTTGTACCAGTGGACTGTATAAAAAGAGTTATTTTCCTGGTTTTCAATCGGAAGGGAAATCGGAAGTGTGAGGAAATCGTACCGGAGCATGGCCTTTCTTCAGCTTCTTCGGCACAGTCACCCTGGTGGGAGGGGTTTTTCTTTTACCTTTGCCATCCATGATATCCGCAAGAGATGGCATAGAAGAGCCGATTCTTGGATCTAGAGTTCTGACAGCATATCGAATCGGTTTTCCATTATTGCTCACAACTGGCACGTTCTCTTCAATTGGCTGTCAAAGGTTTAAGATACAAATTTTGGAAAGGTCATTTAAACGAAAGTTGAATAAAAGGGGAAGTTTCGAGCAAGAAAGCTTACAGGATTTTCCAAGGCCTCATAATCGGAGTCTATAAGACTGCAGTAGGTGATGGCCGGGATTCTGAACAAGTGAAGTGAAAGTTCTTTCCACCAAGTCCTGAAGAGTCTGGAATGAAAGCTGGTGCATAGCCATTCAGGTATTTCGAAATCAGCATGGGGAGCAAGTGCCATGATCCAATCCATTTCCAAGTCATTTGACACCGATTCGCGGTGTTTGATTTTATCTGCAAAATATAGGCCGATCGAGAGTTGGCCGAATCCTAGCTGACGGGCTGTCACCGATGGGTTATAGAATTCATAGGATGAATTCTTGCGGCCATATGCAATGTTGCTGCCTAGGATGGCAGGGGTGATGAAAGACTTGAGTATTGGCAGAATCATTCCAAGCTCATTCTGAATATTGAACAGAGGCAGTTCATAATCACGATCGGGATCGGCATAGGCGAAGTAGTGGAGGTGCTCCGATGCAATCCCGTGGTAAAAGCTCTCAAAGAAGCTAGCCATGTTCTTTGGGTCAAGTCTCGATCCAGGGCAAGCCGACGCTGCTTCTCCAAATGACATGCATCGGCAAGCAGTTGCATCTTCTTCTTCTGAACAACAATTGGAAATTGACAATTCTTAAAGTTGAACTGAAGAGGGGATCGAAATTGGGTATGCAACCAGAGCTGGATGAACCACCAGGGGCCTCCGATGTGTCCAACTGCCTGACCTTCTGAAAGTTTGGTCGATACTTGATGGAGAAGATGGTAAACTGTACCAAGGAGTAGACGACCAATTGGCACCGATCCGTCATGAGCCAATGTTTCTGCGATTGACTACATGTTGGTTGTGGCTCCAAGTGTTGATCTGCAGAATAAGAACCGTTCTAACCACATGTTAAGAAAGGCTGCATGTTCTCTCTCTCCGACAGAGCCAGTCTTGTGGTGATCGGTGACATATTTTTTCCAGCCCTTAGAGCCCGTGCCAACCAATTTGTATTCCAAATTGCAGAGGAACTTTCTTGGGTTGGTGTTATCTGTGGAGTTGAGGCCGGTCAGCATGTGCACATCCATCAGTGTTGATGTCATCGGGCCGTGGCCAAACAGATCAGCATTGAGGGCATTGGACCAGAAGAGGGAGCTGGAGGCCAGTAGATTCTCGTCCTTGACCATATCAGCAAGAGGTAGAGTGAGACATTGGTTCATATCTTTTTCGTCCCAGAAGGTGGGCAGCCTGGATTCTGAGAAACCAATTTCTCCATCCTGGGATGATACTGGGCCATGATCGGAAAGAGCCTGACCAATCGGATACTTGTAGGTCCGATCCTTTGAATGGGATTCTTTCTGATTCATTGTTGATAAGGTCCATCGGATCGGAGTCGCCCATTGGACCGAGATAGTATCCGGCATCGACATGGGAGACGGGAATGACTAGGTTGTTCCTAAGGTGCTATATTCAAAAGGAAATAAAATGATAAATACAGATTCAATAACTTCCAATAAATTCAGGAAGCAAAATGCGGGAATCAGGGTTGAAGATTTTGAACATTTTTTACCTCAGGAACTTGAGCGCTGTCAGCCTTGTCAGTGGGAGCCGCCATTGATGAAGATTGGATCTACATTGAACAGTAGCATGGGCGAAAGGTTTGAGAAATCACCAAGGGAATATGGTAAAACTCAGATGCATGATGCGGATCATATGCGGGGGAGTTCCGTACTTGATTCACAGTGAAAGATTGTGAGATGAGGATCCGAGTTCACCATGCAAGAGCTTGCAGAGACGGTAATAGTGGAGCTTGCGCGTGTGATAGCAGATGCAAGACGGAGGAAGGGGATGACGGTTCGGCTCAGTATTTACAAGGCTTATGGGAGAATGAACCGCCCGGAGACCGAGGCTCCGAATTCGCACAAGAATCAAGGGTTGTAACAGTGAAAGAACGCAGGTTTCCATATGCTGTTCACTACCAGGGTCATCATTGCTTGGAGAAATTTAGAACAAAATAATATTTTATCCCAAAATTTGGGGGCATGTGTTGACACCAGATTTTGACTCGGCTAAGATTGTGCATAACAGAGCTAAGGCTGGGGGCCGAGTCTGATTCCGAGTTGATCTCCAATTCCGATCAGAGTTCGTCCGATAGAGTCCTGGTCGAACACGGGGCTAAGGAGGCCGGAGCACGTACGACTTCCAAAGAAGAGATGCGTCTAGAAGCTTCTTCAAGGCCTGATTGCATGGCAGTTGTAATAGTTTTGGTAGTTTGGATTAGTCTACTTTAAATAAGTTAGAGATATTGTCATGGACGACAAGGATTAGCCAAATTTCCAGGGTATAAATATAAACCCTGCGCCATTGTAAAACATGTTCACACAACCAATCAATACAACACAACTTTCGGCCCTCATGCCAACAACCCTTTTTGTCGAGTTCTTCAGCAAGCAGGGCTGCATCATCTTGACCTCTAGTTTGTCTGTAAGTGCGACACCTATCGAGTTATTTTAGACTTTAGATTGTGGCGTATCGCCCTTCTTTGTCTATATAATTCACCAATTTACTGAGTTGTTCTAGGCTTTAGATTGAAGCGTATCGCCCTTCTTCGTTTAGATTGCTCATCCTTTATCATATCTTGTTAATTTTATTTTATGGGCTTACAATTGTTTGAGAGATCTATTTCATTTTATTCTAATTCAAGTTTCATAATAGATCTGTTCATATTGTTTATATAGCTGATTTAGATTTAATAAGCAAGTTACAAATAAATCTGGTTTAAACCAGTTCTTTGATATATATTAGTCTATCGGAGTAAGCAAGCTAATCGGTGCCCTACTAGCAATGCTGTCTCGAAACCGATCCGATTGTTAGTGACACGAGATCTAGTTTGTTTATTACCTTTGGAAAGATGCATATTAAAGAATAAGTTTAAGTTAGGTTATCTCCGATTCGGCTTTCATAGTCGATGGTTTGTTTTAATACGTCATATCATCACGAATCAGACGCAAGGCCGATGGTTCATGCTCGCAAATTGGACTTCTCTTTATGCTGATCCGATTGCTGGAACGAATCAGGGCTTTGGTCGCTGAGTTCCTTCTGGTTTACTGATTAAACTCTACCTTGTCAATTTCTACCTTGTCAATTTCAGGTCAAATTGACTGGCATGCCACGAACCTCAAGATTTTGGACCTGCACTGAAGTTCAAGCAAATCTTCTAGGCCACAGTGTTAATTTCTGAGAGTCAGCATCTGACTTTTTGGACATCAATAGAAGGCCTTCTTCTAGCCATTCGACGACCAGGGTTGTGCTGACCACAAGTGCGGTGGCAGAAATGTACAACAACAATTCTTCATCGGGGGCCGACCCCATGAGTACTGGAGGGGTAATTAGGAATTCCTTGACGTCGACCAGAGCCTTGCTAGCCTCGGGAGTTCACTCGAACTTGTCCACCTTCTTGAGGATTTTGAAGAATGGTAGGCCTTTCTCGCCCAGCTTGCTGATGAATCGGCTCAGGACCGCCATCATGCCTATTAGTTTCATGATGTCTTTCTTGCTTGTGGGCTCCTTGAGGTAGCGTATAGCGTTGAGTTTGACTGGGTTTGCTTCGATGCCACGTTGGCTGACCAGGAAGCCCAGGAGCTTTCTTGATGGGACATCGAACACACATTTAGACGTGTTCAACTTCCACCTGAAGCGTCGTTGGTTGTTGAATGTATTCTGGAGGTCGGCGATTAGTGAGTCTATGTTGTATGTCTTTACGATGATATTGTCAACATAGGCTTCCACGTTGCGGTCGATTTGGCTTTCTAGGCAACCTTGGATAGCCTTCTGGTATGTGGCACCAGCGTTCTTCAACCCGAAAGTCATTGTTTTGTAGAAGTAGATGCTGTGTGGGGTGATAAACGCGGTCTTGTCTTGGTCCGATGTCTTGAGGGCAATCTGATGATAGCCCGAGTAGCAATCATTGAAGCAGAGGAGGACGCAGCCGAATGTAGAGTCCACCACTTGGTCGATTTGCGGAAGAGGGAAGGGGTCTTTAAGGCAGTAACAGTTGAGATCTATGTAGTCAATGAACATTCTCCATTCGCTGGGGGCATGGATGCCTGTTGTCCCGTGGAGGGCCACAGTGGAGGTCATATTGTTCACGTTCCATGAGTTCGTGGACCATGCGGCGTTCCTCCTCTTCTACTGCTGCGTCATTGTTCTCCGGTACTGGTTGGCGATCCGGTCGGCCGTAATCCCGATCATAACGCTCACGGCGCTCGAGTTTGGCCGCGTCATGCTCACGATGAAGGGCGTTGAGGTCACCGCAGATGTCACGGATGTGGTCCCTCAGGCGATCCCGGAGGTCACCGTCTTGCCTGTCGGCCTGTTGGTTATGTCACCCGGCTCGCGCGCGCATATCATAACGGTCTTGGTGATGATGTTGGAGATGGTCCGCGTTGCACGGGTTACGCCTTTCGTCATCGACGTTGAAGTTGTTTTGCACCACTTCTTCGTTGACGATGCGAAGTGGGGGATTTCTCTGGCCAGGGTGTCCCCAGTTTGACCTGCTATGGGCAGAGCGGTAGCTAGCAGAGCGAGCCAAGTTGGTTCGGCTAGATCTAGATTTAGAACGGTACGAACATTCGACCTGTTCCTGAGTGGCCTCCAAGCGTTCCCTGGCACATTGCACCTCCAGGGTGTCGGCCATGTGCTCCAATTCGGCGAACGCGGCCGCAATGTTGGCCAGCAGTGTTCGGAAAGCTCCATGAGCTCCCGCGAATGCTCCAACAAGGTTGACTGGGTTCACGCCACGTGGTCGCCAAGTGGCATGTTGTTGTCTTGCTGGCGCTCTAGGAGCCACCTCTTCTTGGGCCACAGCTCCGGCTAAGGCAGCTGCATCTTCGACCGCCGTCGGGTGGAGCTGGGCTTCTTCATTACATCGGCGAGCTCGGTCAGCGTTACGCTCATGGCGCCAATCTCTGTCCGAGTTGGTTTCTCCATCCTGGGTAATCTGATCTTCAGAAACGAATACTTCGCGCCCTGGAGGCGTGATGTAGCTGGAGTCGATGCTCTGGTCGGCCAGGACCATTGTTGACGCTCCTTAGCGACACACTTTTACCCTTGTTTATCTTCAATAATGGCATGAATTTGATATCTAAACAAGCGATCATACTCTATAACCGGGATGTTTTCACATATGGATGTGTTTTTGGTGGAATTTTGTATACACAGGTTTTTGGGCTTAAATAGAGCACAAATGGACAAGGCTTGGAACCAAGGACAACACGGTGAAAGATGAAGGCCAGAGGCCCGAAGAACAGGCCAGGCCGGTCGGCCCCACATAGCCTAGGCCGGCCGGCCTAGGTGATTTCAAGCCCCGTTCATGCTCAACTTTGGTGAACCGATCTCTAAGAGTGTTTGAAAGGCAAGTGCTTCAAGATAAGATCAAGAGACTTCAGGGTCAAGGCAACTCAATTGAGAATTTGGAAGTTTATCACTTCCCATTCTTATCTCGAAGATATCCCAAGCAAACGACGTCTAAAGGCCCACATGCATAGGCGAAACAACTACTGAAGCTTCCAGAAGACTTGGAGAGAAAGATGAAGACGAGATGACCGAGGAACAGGCTAGGCCGGCCGGCCAGAACCCCCCTGGGCCGACCGGCCCAGGCCTTTCTTATGGCGGTTCGCCCCCCTTCGACCTAGGGTTTCCTCAGGGTATAAATAGCCCTTGTGCCTTTGTGCCACGCATCAATCAATTCATCATTCGCCACCGAGGAGCAGAGAAGCTAGAGGGACACCTTTCGGAGAGCTGAGGGTCGTGCTAGTTGTCTAGTGTTCTTCCCTAGCCGACGTGGGAACCCTGCGAGAAAGACCACGTCGGAGTTCTAGAGCTAGGATCATCAAGATCAAGGTAGGATCCCGATGGTGATCTTGTGATGTACTTACATTCATGGCGAAGTTATATGTGTTTCCAAACCTTTAGCGATCAAGTGCCTCTCTTTATGATTTCGTTCTTGCTTGGGTTTGCTTCTTCTCCAATCTATTCTCGAGATAGATTGCTCAAGCTGTTCTTGTAGCCATCGTGGCTAGGGATTCATACTGGATCTACCAAGTGGTTTGACACGTTCACTTGTGAACGTGCCCTTAAGTTACCCACGCCGAAAGAGAGCATCGTGACAAGGTGTAATCTCGTGTACGGTGGGGCTTCCGGGAGTTTGACCGGAGGTCATGATTTAAAGATGCTTTTTATTGAGATTCACATCTATCTTACTTCACTCTATTTGGCTCGGAGCTACATATGCATGATCTAGGTGATCTAGATTGGTTATCTGATTATCTCTAACTTTCTCTTGCTACCTCCGGTGTTTGGTTTTAGTAGATTAGATTGGTTTTGCAACCCCTCTTCAAGATAAAAGGCTTTCTATGCTAGTTGGATTATTTCTTGTATCTTTAGTTCCGTGGATTGATAAACCTTGGGGAGTACTCTAAGGGAAGAGCTACAACTGATCCGTGTGCTTTTGGTTCACGATTGACGCGCTTAAGGGCCATCAACAAGCTTTTTTGGCGCCGTTTCCAGGGAACTATCAATTAAGATCCGATTTGACTAGCAATTGTAAATATTTCTTTTTCTTGATTATCTTTTGATTTCTCTCTTTTTAGATCTCTTATTTTCTCTTTCATCAAAAATAGATCTAATCCACAAAAACAAAAAAATCAATCTAATCTAGTTTTTTTATTTTATTATTATTCTATCTATTTCTTTTAGATCTTGTATATATATTTTGTTTTTCACTAACCCCAACAGGAGATGGATGGCTACCTCTCCAACAAATTTTGTGGATGATCCAAATAAACTTTATAGGCAAAGGAGACGCGAAGTACAAGCTAAGAAGCTGGAATTAGTAGATCCGAAAAGCAAGGCCAGAAGTTCATCATCTTCTCCACCACCAAGTCCAAGGAAGCCGCCACCGCAACCCGAGATGGCGGAATGCACGATCGGAGAGCTATGCATCCCGGACGTTAAGGATTTGCCTATCCAAGACCTTGGCAATGTCAGAGGACCGTTCGAGATCAAGATTTCAACCATTCGTATGGTGCAAAGCTCGCCCTTCACCGGAAAAGAAGATGCCAACCTTCACCTTCAAGCATTCATCCAACTATGCCGCACCTTCGACATGCAAGGAGTAACTCAAGACCAAGTGAGAGCAAGGCTCTTTTCGTTCTCTCTACTTGGGAGGGCACTTCAATGGTTTCATTCTCTACCGGCGGAGACGGTGAAAAGTTGGGATGCCTTGATGAAAGCTTTCATGATGGAGTTCTACTCACCGGGCAAGACTCAGATTTTACGCAATAAGATTGCTACCTTCGCGCACATCCCGACGGAGACTATTGTGGAAGCCTATAAGCGCTTCAACGACTACATCCGAGCCATGCCACATCACAAGTTTCCGAAGGAGGATATAGTCCAGAAGTTCTACCAAGGCCTCACGACTGCATCAAGGGCAATCATCGACGCATCGGCCAGAGGATCCATTATTGAGCTCACCCCGACTCAAGCTCTCAAGCTATTCAAGAAGGTGGCGGATAATGATGCGTGGGCATCATTGGGACGGCTGCATCCTACACCGTCCGCGGGAGTTGCTAAAAGTGTTTTGCAAGTGGAGCGTGAAAAAATACTTGAAGGAAAGATCGATTCACTCATGAGGAGGTTGGAGAAGATGGAGGTGGACAAGAAGGAAGCCCATGCTATTGATTTGAAGGCAGCCGAAGCAAGGTCCACATGTGAAGATTGTGGAGAGTATGGCCATGTCCAGAAGAATTGTCCGGAGGAAGCTAAAGTGCTCGAGTACATGAGGAAAGGGGATTTGTCCCCACCGTCCTACTTCCGCTACGGACAAGGTAGACCTCAATTTAATGCAAGCTCATCTCTTCAAAACTCGGTGCCTCTTTGTATACAATTGAAGGAGCTCATGGAGGAGCAATGCAAGATCAACAACGACACTGTCGCCAAGTTCAAGACTATGGACAAGATATTGGAGAACATTGAGGGCAAGGTGATGGCGGTCGGAAGCTCTAACCACCAAGTGCCCAACATAATGAAGATGCTAGAGCCACAAGTGACCCAGCTAGCTGGACGCCTACCTAGTAATGAAGGAAGACTACCGGGGCAACCTTAAAATCCGGAGACGGCAAAAGCAATTCAAACTAGCACGGGGAAGGAGACCGAAGATCCCGAACACCCAGCCGGAGCAAGGAAGCCTAAGATAAGTGTTGAAGCCGAGATGACATCAAAAGAGAAGGCGCCTACTCCTGCACCAGAAATAGTCACCCAAGAGCCGGAGTTTGAGATGATCGATGAAGATACAAAGATTCTTCCTTCCGAGGCCACGTTACCACAGAGGTAAAATTGATGAACATTTCAAAAAAATTGTTGAAGTGGTTCGCAGGTTGAACATCAATATGCCGCTCTGCAAGTTCCAACATACTCTCGCTACTTCAAAGACATCCTTTCGAACAAGCGTGAGATGCCGCCGCCAAGCACCATCAAGATGACCAAAGAATGCAGCGCGGCTATCGCCGATCAAGCTCCCGAGAAGAAGAGGGATCCGGGGTGTCCAACCATCCCGTGTTCCATTGGATCATACATGTTCGAGAGAGCATTGTGTGACCTTGGTACAAGTGTGAGCATCATGCCGAAGGCCGTGTACGAGAAGCTACGCTTACCGGAGCCGGAACCCACCTCCATGTGCCTAGAGCTAGCGGACAATTCCGTTCGCTATCCTTTAGGCATCGCCGAAGACGTACCCGTGAAGATTGGAAAACACCTAGTCCCCGTTGACTTTGTGATTCTCAATATGGGAGAAGGGACAAAGTCACCACTCATCCTTGGGAGGCCGTTCCTCAAGACCGCAAGGGCGAACATCGACGTTGGCAAGGGGGAGATCAAGTTCGACATCGATGGCACCATGAGCAAATTCAAGTTTCATCCACGCCTTGAGGTATGCAATATGATTAGTGTTAAATATATTCCACCTCACTGACGTGAAACCATGAAGGAGCTGAAGAAGAAGGAAACGAAGGAGACCAAAGAAGTTGTTGCATCCGTCGAGACAAAAGCTCAACGCCTGCTTGTGAAGACCAAAAACATGACTAAGCCGAAGAATAATCTAGCACCCAAGCCAAGGATCGTAAAGTTGTGGGTGCCAAAGACTGCAACGCCACCACCGAGCGTTGGTCCGAAGTGAAGAAAAGAAGAAGTCTAGCTATAGACTATAAATGAAGCGCTTTGCGGGAGGCAACCCGTTCGTCGAGTCAAGCTACCGGGAGGACAACCCGTTCGTCAAGTCAAGAATAAGCTACCGAGAGGACAATCTGCGAAAACCTTTTGGGTAAGTGAGTCATGAATTTTGCTACGCAAGACTTGGTAAACATTTGTTAAATCGGTCATTCGGTCAAACATTTAAATTAGAGTTGCTTGGTCATTTTGATTTTATTTCTTATTCTAAACCAATGACTTGAGCCTTCCCATGTTCTATTTGTTTAATCTTGAGAAACCCAAAACCAAATTTTCATACCCATTTTGGCGACCATCCTTCCCATGACGGCCGGACCAAGTTAATCATTGTAAAGACACGAGTAGAGCCAAGCATTGTTCTAAATTCTTTAAATTCTTTGACGCATGGTAGGCTCACGCAACCTTAATTTTGTTTCCATAGGATTAGGATTTTTCTAAGCCCCTTTTGTTTTATTTTCTTTCAAAATATCTCTCTCATTTTGGCCAAAATTTAGAACCTAAACCTATGACCCATGGTTGAACTCGGGAAAGTTCACTATCAATTCATGAAAGTGAGCAATATTGGTGCAATCAAAATTAACGTAGTCGGAAAATATTTCTCAACTTACAAATGTTTATGATGCTCAAATTCTCCTTTAATTATTTTTTCAAACTCATTGCTTGCTTTGAGTTGATTTTATTTGACAAGATTAGAGGAGGACTTAAGCACTTAAACACTCTTTGGAAGGGTTTTATAATCATGATCATCACTAATCATCAAGATTGAGTTCACAGGAAGAATTATTGTGCTCTCCACCTAACTCCACATGCAAGAGGAGGCAGCCATGCATGGTGGTACACTCATTTTTGCAGGATTGAAATCAATATTTGGAGTGGAGTTGAAGCAAAGGACAAAGACATTAATCAAAGTGGAGAAAACAATGTGCAAGGGGACAACTTTGCTAAAGAATGAATGGTTCACAACATTTGGACGGTGCAAATCATGTGGAGATGCTGGACAATGATCAAGAATCCACTCAGGAAGATGTGGGAGCAAGGGCACGTGAAGCAGGCCAGGGAGCACCCTAGGCCGGCCGGCCTGGTGCCCATATGTGCCCACTGATGCTCATCTTTCATAGGTACACAGCTCATGCAATTCTAAGTTCTTGTTCTTCAGTTCTTCCACAATGAACACCAGCAGAAGCTCTGAAAAATTTCGAGAATCAAAACCACCTCCAAAAATTTACTACAATTTCTAGTTTGCTCTCCTCTTCGATATATTGTTTTTCCACCGGCGAGAAACCCCCGGCATGTTGGTTTTTGTGTTTATGCAGCAATGCACCATGAGGAAGCAAGTTTTGAACTTCATCACTGGAAAGAGGACAAGGTTGTCGGCGTCCGACGCGCCATCGGCGAGCTCTTCGCGGAGGCACTCCGTTGCGGAGTCACCGCGAGGCATGGAGGAAGACAACCCCATACAAAGGAGCGACATGCTGCTCCTTGGAGGGATGCAAGACCCAAGAAGTACCTCCATGAGGGCGTGCCGACGCACCACCACCTCCTACACCTCGACGAGCCACAAGATCAACCGCACCACCACCATACAAGCCAAGAATTTTAGAATATGGGTTTGTGATTTTGTCGAAGGAAGAAGAAGCAAGGCTCAAGAATTTGAATATGGGTTTGTGATTTTGTCGAAGGAAGAAGAAGCAAGGCTCAAGAATTTGAAGGCAAGAGTGAAGGCAAACACTGACTTTGATGATGATGCACTACAAAAGTTGGGATTCTATGGTGATATCTATGGGCTGCTGCACAACCTCGGATGGAGGCAATTTTTCGATGGTGTTCCGGTGGACGTGCCTGTAGAAATTGCTTTGGAGATTATGATGACCATGAAAGTTGTGACAAGAAAAATTGATGAGCAAGAAGTGTCATGCCTTGAATTTAGGTTGAAGAATGAAGAAAAGTCCACCTTTGAAGGAATTGGAAGCTTACTTGGTTTCAATGGTGATGCACTGGAAAGAGCCGAAGTTGAAGAAGGAGGGATGGATAAATTTTGGAAGAAAATTGTAAAGGATGACAACCACCAAAGAAAGAACATAAGCAATGTCATACTTCAAATATTTCATTCTTGGATGAGCAGGAGAATCTTTGGAAGGATGAGAGAGTCCAAAGTAACCGACATGGAGTTAAATTATTTATACTCCGTGTTGGTGAAGAAGCAAGCAATTGATCCTACTTATTTCATGATTGTTAAGTGGGTATGTGAAGTGACATCCGGCTCCAGAAAGATCGGCTCGGGTTGTTATCTCTCCATGATAGCAATTGCATTGAACCCAAGATTGGAGACAAATTCGGCATTCTTCATGAAGGGGACCAATTTTGGAATTGAGGCTATGAGGCAACGACACTACATCGAGATGAGAAGAATGGCTACAAAATTGCAAATACAAGTATTTATCTCCCCGATGCAAGATTGAAGTTGTTTGGAAGAGGAAGAGTTGATTGGCAGGATGAGAAGATTTTGATCAAGGCCAAAAAGAATAAAAGAGGAAAGCATATTGAAGAGTCATCGGCACCGGTTGAAGAAGAAGTGGGAGAGGAATTGCCACTGACTAGTTTCTCTTATTGGACAACGGAATTTCAAAATGCACCAAGTGGAGAAGGACCTCCGGAAGGATGGGGGCATCAATGGGGACATGCACCAGCTCAAGCATGGGGGTATGGAGCGTCGGTGCCACCACTGATGTACCCACCGCCGCAAACATATAGCAGTTATGGCTACCCACCGCCGCTACATCAAGGAGTATTCCCAGATCCATCCTTTGGAGCTCAATTTGCACATCTCCAACAACCGGAAAGAAGCACGAGAACAATTGGAGCCTATGCCGATAGGAACATGGAGGACATTAATGCCATCCGGAGGCATACGGACCGACTAGAAGATGGAACCGCGGGGATTGCATATCAAATGGGACTTCTAGCATTGGCGCCGCCGGAACATTTTGATGGAGGAGCTTCCCAAGTGTATTACGACCAAGGGTATAATGCAAGACGGCCGCCAAGCCAAGAGGAGTGACCGATGGAGACCGCGAATAAATTGCTTGCACGTGTGGTTTGAGTTTTCCTCTTTCTTTTATTTATTTTCAGCGTGTGTGCAAGCTTGTGTGCGTAGCATTTTTCTATTTTTATTTATTTTCAGCATGTGTGTTAGTGTGTTATTTTGTTTATCATCACCATGATCACTATATATATCACCAATGCTTTCATGACATGATTATTAGTGATGATAGAAAGTTTATGCCATGTTGAATTATGATGATCGTTGCCGCTTTGTCTATTTTTGCGCTTGGCTTATGCATGATTGAACTAATGCTCTTTCCAACATGATCTGAAATTTATCTAGATACCGGCTCAATCTTTTGTGGAGGTTATGATAATTTTAGACCCATGTTTATTATTCTTGCTCTCTCTTTTAAATTTGTCAAGGGATGTTTAATTGCTGAAATTAATTAAAGCTAGGCTTGTCATTAATACCTTTTGCAATTGCTCTACCTATCCAAAGCCTAAATGACATATCATGTTGAACCGTAGTTTAAGAATTATTTTCAAGTGAATTGATTCAGGATTTATCTTCTTTGGTATGAGACTAAGAAGTTGACCATTCCGTTTTGCGTACCTTCTTTTTGCTAGCCTATCTATCCATGCATTGTGAGTTTCTACACCGGAAACTTCACAAACTTCGCTGGATATCCAACCTAAACCCAAATTATCTTTTCGTGAAATACCTCCTTGACCACAACCCAATTTGAGTATGGATCATTATCTCGAGGAAATTCTGAAGAATCAAGAGCTTGATAAAAGGAACATCTATTTGGGAGACATCAAAGAGTGCGTACAAAAAAAATTAGAAGAAATGAAGGTCCACAATGAGTGGGCTGGCCGGCCTCAATACCATGAGCCGACCGACCTACTCCCTACCCTCCTTCAATAGCTTCATTATTCAATGAGAAGATACTCCCCGAAGATTCAAACCATTTTCCTAAAGATTGACATGGATACTTACTCTAGCATTAGCCACCACTTCTATGCTCGAGGACGAGCAATTGTTTAAGCATGGGGAGGAGGCTGAGTAAGTATTAATGTTGCTAAAATTTCTAAGGAGCATAAAGGAAAAAAAGCAAAGAAAAAATATTTGTTAAAAAAGGAAGAAAGAAAAAAAGTGTGAAAACAAATGCTCCTTAGTTCTTTTTGCTTCATTAAATTCCATAGTGCCTTAAAGATTATTCCATACTCAAATATTCCAACCATGTGCAATCCGATAACGAGGACTTCATTTGTGCCTCGGGATCAACCTTTGCCATTTGCACATGTCCACTATCTAAAGCGTGTGTTCCATTTTCCCCCTCTCCACAAAATCGATTATTTTCCATGGTCTTTTTGACGAGTCTCGGTAAACCCATGAGAAGTATTTCTTGTTTTGATAATATCTTGATTATAATATCTTTTGTTAGGACTAACCTTTCCCATAGCTCCAGATAAAGCCTTACACATACATGAGAGAAAGGAAGGTAAAGAGAGTTCTAGCAAGTTCGAGAGACAAGATGAGCTGAGAGTTTCCATGAGCAATTGCAATGAGGTTTAAATTATTTACTTTGGTTTAGCAATACTTTTGAAACTTACTTCCTAATTTCTGAGACTTGTTTAAATTAGAGAGCATGTGTTTAAAATCTTTGGGGAACACTTAATTCATATCTGCCCTCCATACTAGAAAGAGTTGGTTACAAACTTGAAGAATTAAATACAAAATATTTTGCGGGCGTTATGTTTTCTCGTGTATGATCAAGTGCAGGGATTGGACACTGAAAGGCAACGCTGGTTTTTATTGAAGACTTACTCGAGGATGAGCAAGGTTTAAGCATGGGGGGATTGTTGACGCTCCTTAGCGACACACTTTTACCCTTGTTTATCTTCAATAATGGCATAAATTTGATATCTAAACTAACGATCATACTCTATAACCGGGACGTTTTCGCATATGCATGTCTTTTTGGAGGAATTCTGCTTACGCAGGTTTTTGGGCTTAAATGGAGCACAAATGGACAAGGCCTGGAACCAAGGAAAACACGGTGAAAGATGAAGGCTAGAGGCCCGAAGAACAGGCCAGACCAGCCGGCCCCACATGGCCTAGGCTAGCCAGCCTAGGTGATTTCAAGCCCCGTTCATGCTCAACTTTGGTGAACTGACCTCCAAGAGTATTTGAAAGGCAAGTGCTTCAAGATAAGGTCAAGAGACTTCGGGGTCAAGGCAACTCAATTGGAGAATTTGGAAGTTTATCACTTCCCATTCTTATCTCGAAGATGTCCCGAAGCAAACGATGTCCAAAAGCCCACATGCATAGGTGGACCAACTACCGAAGCTTCCAGAAGACTTAGGGAGAAAGATGGAGATGAGGCGACCGAGGAACAGGCTAGGCCGGCCGGCCTGGACCCCACTGGGCCGGCCGGCCCAGGCCTTTCCTATGGCGGTTCGTCCCCTCCCTCGACCTAGGTTTCCTCAGGGTATAAATAGCCCCTGTGCCTTCATGCCACGCATCAATCAATTCGTCATTCGCCGCCGAGGAGCATAGAAGCTAGAGGGACACCATTTGGAGAGCTGAGGGTCGTGCTAGTTGTCTAGGGTTCTTCCCTAGCCGATGTGGGAACCCTGCGAGAAAGACCACGTCGGAGTTCTAGAGCTAGGATCATCAAGATCAAGGTAGGATCCCGGTGGTGATCTTGTGATGTACTTACATTTATGGTGAAGTTATATGTGCTTCCGAATCTTTAGCGATCAAGTGCCTCTCTTTATGACTTCGTTCTTGCTTGGATTTGCTTCTTCTCCAATCTATTCTTGAGATAGATTACTCGGGGTGTTCTTGTAGCCATGGTGGCTAGGGGTTCATACCGGATCTACCAAGTGGTTCGACACGTTCACTTGTGAACGTGCCCTTAAGTTACCCACGCTAAAAGAGAGCATCGTGACAGGGTGTAATCTCATGTATGGTGGGGCTTTCAGGAGTTTGACCGGAGGTCATGATTTAAAGATGCTTTTTATTGAGGTTCACATCTATCTTACTTCACTCTATTTGGCTCGGAGCTACAGCATATGCATGATCTAGGCGATCTAGATTGGTTATCTCTAACTTTCTCTTGCTAACTCCGGTGTTTGGTTTTAGTAGATTAGATTGGTTTTGCAACCCCGCTTCAAGATAAAAGGCTTTCTATGCTAGTCGGATTGTTTCTTGTATCTTTAGTTCCGTGGATTGATAAACCTTGGGGGAGTACTCTAAGGGAAGGGCTACAACTGATCCGTGTGCTTGCGGTTCATGATTGACGCGCTTAAGGGCCGTCAGCAGCCATTAGGAGCATGGCTGTAGCGACCTAGAACCTCACCCAGTCTGGGGACTGGGTGGGATCTCTGATTGGATCTGAGACATGTTCTTGCATAGTTGCGCCGAATAAGCTGTCGACGCGTTGTGGAGTCCGAGCGGGAGCCGATTGCGGGGTTGGTGTATGGCCTCCTCCGACATGGCATTGCACTCAGAGATGGTGTCCTAGAAACGATCCAACTCGGTGAGGAGCTCGTCGAGGGTGGGGAGCCTGCTTCGGGTGGCCAGGGTCAAGACATGGTCATGAAGCACCATCGAGTCGAATCACTGTTGGAGCGAGGCGACAGCCGGTGACAGGATCTCCGGGTTGAGCGGCTCGGAGCCGGACGATGTCACGGTGTTGAGCGACACGCCGGAGTCGGAAGCGGTGGATTGGATCTCGGTGAAAAAGCTGATGCCCTCAAGATACTCGGGGCAATACTCGAGGCTATCGGGGAAGACGACCTGACGACGATCTGCCATCAAGCTATCTGTGGATACCCCATGATCTCCCCTACCTAGAGCGCCAACTGTCGGATTTGTTGTCCGGTAGTCCACAAGGGGATACCCAAGTGGTTGATTTGTAGGCAAGGGCGATCGCGAAGCTAGGGAGCTCGAGTTAATACAGGAGACGCAAGGTTTATACAGGTTTTGGCTACCAGGAGGTATAATACCCTACGTCCTATGCTCGGTAGTGTTGGATTGATCTGCTCGGCAATGCTCCAGGGAATAATGACGAGTTTGCGCTTACAATGGGGGTGAGTATTCGATGATCTGGTGCCCTCAGAGGGTCGACCTAGGCCACCCTATATAGGCCGACGGCCTAGGGTTTACAAGTCGGTTATCTCTAGTCGTATCCGGCTACAACTAGAAAACTAATCTGAGTTGGTTACAATGTAATCTCCATGATCGTCGGGCGAGGTCCTAGTATCTCACCGCACGTCTTATGGGTCAAGTCTTCATCTCTCTTGTCCATCAAGTCTGGAGACCCTCACGGGCCGGCCCTGGGTCGGCCCATATCACTGTCAGACGTGGGCCCAGGCCGACTGTCACCCCTGTTGGTGGTGGGCCTAGGGTTACCCATATAGGGAATATGGTATTCGAATGGCTCGTTAAGGCTCAGTTGCATATAAAGTTGCATCTCTAGAGAAACTTCCCCATCCTTCATTGCTTGCCTCTAGTAACTTCAACACTTCAATGCCAATAAATATCGTCACGTCATGCTTAGATGCTCTTCTCAAACTTTGAGTCTTAAATGAAAGAGAGTGTGAGAGTGGAAAAGAGCACAAAGACACCACACAAGGCAGCTAGTATACAAAGCGCAAGGAGTGGTGCTGATTTGCCACTGCAAAGTGAACGCTTTCTTCTACCGTGCCATGAAGCGAGCTTGCTCGAGTTGAGCTCGATCGTACTCGAGCTTTGGCCAAGCCGAGCTTGAGCCTCATAACAGGCTCGAATAGATTTTAGGCTCGGCTCAGTATGCAATCAAGCTCAAGCTTGAGGTGTCAAGCTCGCTCGAGCTCGGCTCGTTGACAACCCTAGTCGATGCCCATGCCTATGCCTTTCATCAATCTATCTATCCATGTCTACACCTACAACACAAGGAAATTACGGTTTATTTCGCCTCACCATCGCCTCCACCCGCGTCACCGTCCACATGAACCTTCGCCTCCCACCTTTCTCTCCCTTCGTCCGTTGTTCAGATGCCTTGCTCCCCCTTCGTCTGTCGCCAGCATCCGCGATCCCCCCTTTCGTGATGCTCCCACCGCAAACCCTTTGTTCCCCACCTTTCTCTCCCTCTCCTTCTGCACCACTCCTCCGCTAGCCACGTCCCCGTTGGCTCGATCTTCCGCTCCACTCCACTGCCGCCATCGCAGTAAGCCGCATCCCCATCACTTCCCGCCGCACTATACCGCCATCACCGAGTCCAACATCCTCGCCGAGTACTTCCCACAGTGCTCCACTGTCGACAGTGGTGCCCTACCCCTTCGCCCATATGCCCCGCCTCTCCCCAAAGCGCCTCATCTCTCCCTACGACACGACGGTGGTGGCGTGGAGGGGGACGATGCGATCTGGAAGAAGCTCCGTGAGGTAGGGTTCACACACCTGATTCCTCCATCCCCGCGCTTGAGTCAATGCCCCCACAGCAATCCTCCCGGCGTCCTTGCCCTCCACGGTCTCCTCAACCGCCTTGCTCCCGCGGATCTTATCTGCGTCGACATCGTCTCCTCCTTCCTCACACCCCACCATCGTGTCATGTTGCTTCGCCCTCGCTCTCTTCGTTCCTCCCTCCACTACTAGGAAACTCGCCATCGGTACCGGTTGGTAACTCCCATAGGTACCGGTTCTGTAACCGGTACTGCGCAACCGAGACTAAAGGCCTAGGTCTTTGGAACCGGGTGCAGAACAGGTACCTATGAGGGCCATTGGTACCGGTTGATAACACCAACCGGTACGATATGGCCCTCCCACATAGGCGACGGGGGAGGCCAATTGGTACCGGCTGGTGTTACCACTCGGTAACAAAGGGTGTTTTGTTCAATTTTTAAAATGTTTGATGTTTTTGTTTATTAGATGCAATTCGTCTACGTGTGTACGTACGCGTCATATGTCTTACACAATCTTTCACGCAATTGAAATTATCACAGCTATATATATATATTACAGAAGTTATCATCTATATATATATATATATATATATATATATATATATATATATATATATATATATATATATATATATATAGGACAAGGCTATTTGTAGCGCAGCGTGTTAAATAATATTTGACGCGACCGCCGTGTTCTGACGGAGCTCCGGTGAGTCAACAAGAACGTTAATTTCGGTAGTTTTTACTACTCCCTGGTCAAACCGAGTCACAGCTCCACCAAGCACCGATTTTAATTGCAATAATGACGGCTTAATCTGCGGCAAATGAGTAATGCTACGAGGTGGACGTAGATTAAAGGCAAGCTGAACGGCTCTCCATAGGAACTTAGCTAAATGACAATCGATAAAGAGATGTTGAATAGTTTCTTCACTAGAACAAAAGCAACAGCACTTGTTTCCATTCCAATTCCTACATGCTAAATTGTCCTTAGTAAGAACAACACCTCTTTTTAGATACCACATGAAGATTTTAATTTTTAGGAGCATTTTTAGATTCCGCAGATGCTTAATGAACTGCACTTGACCATTACCAATAAGTGCATTGTACATTGAGCTAACAGTAAACATGCCAGACTGGTTAAGGTTCCATCTAAAGACATCAGCATTATTATTTAAATGAACATGACTAATGCGTGAAACCAAATCATGCCACAAAGTCAGAGTATGCCCAGTCAAGGTTCTTCTAAAAGAAACATTGAGAGGTACTCTGTCAAAAACCGATGCTACAGTAGCATGTTTTTTGCGCACAATGTTAAAAAGGGCGGGATATTGTTCTCTCAAAGTATGGTTTCCTAGCCATTTGTCCTCCCAAAATCTTATTTGATTCCCATCATTTAAGTGAAAGGTCCCAAAGCTAAGGAACTCATCTTTAACTTTCATGAGACCAGCCCAAAAATGAGAGTCTCCCGGATTCTTTACCACTTGCGCAATAGTCTGGTTCTTTAAGTACTTGTTTCTTAACAAACTTTGCCACATGCCCTCTTCATTAATCAGTTTAAAGAGCCATTTACTTAGCAGGCTTTTATTTTGTATGTCTAGGTTCTTAATACCTAACCCTCCAATTTCTTTTGGTTGGTATAAGATGCTCCATTTAGCTAATCTATATTTCTTCTTGTGTTCATCAGATTGCCAAAAGAACCGAGAATGATAGTAATCTAATCTTTCTAGTACTCCTTTCGGAACCTCAAAGAAAGATAACATAAACATAGCAAGGCTAGTTAGAACTGAATTTATTAGAACCAGTCGGCCCCCTACTGACATATGCTTCCCTTTCCAACTGCTTAGTTTCCTCTCGAACTTTTCCTCTATGATCTGCCAATCTACATTACTGAGTTTTCTAAAATGCATTGGAATGCCAAGGTATCTAAAAGGATATTTCCCAGATTGATAGCCAAATAATTGTGAATATTGTTGTTCCATTTCTTTATCTTGTCCAAAACAAAATATTTCACTTCTATGAAAGTTAATCTTTAGGCCTGATAGTTGCTCAAAAGCACACAATAACATTTTCATATTAGTTGCCTTTTCAATATCATGGTCCATAAAAAGAATGGCGTCGTCCGCATATTGCAAGATGGACAGGCCGCCATCTACAAGATGAGGAATAATCCCCATTACCTGACCGTCATCCTTAGCTCTATTTATTAGGATAGCAAGCATGTCAACAACAATATTAAATAAAATGGGTGATAGCGGATCCCCTTGTCGTAATCCTTTCAACGTTTGAAAATTTTGTCCTACTTGATCATTGATTTTGATACCCACGTGACCCCTTTGTATGGAAGCCTCAATCCATTTGCACCACTGTTGTGAGAAACCTTTCATTCTCAATGTTTGTTGTACAAAACTCCACTTAACTTTGTCATATGCTTTCTCAAAATCAACTTTAAATATGACTCCATTCTGTTTTTTCCTGTGAAGTTCATGGATGGTTTCGTGTAGAACAACCACCCCTTCCATGATATTCCTCCCAGGGAGAAAGGCAGTCTGTGTAGGACTAACGACTTTCTGTGCCACCATTGAGATCCTATTAGTCGCAACTTTCATAAATATTTTAAAGCTAACGTTAAGCAAACAGATTGGTCTGTATTGCTGTATTTTGATAGCTTCTTTGCATTTTGGTAATAAGATAATTGTTCCAAAGTTAAGACTATAGAGAGGTAATTCCCCTTTATGGAACTCCGAAAACATTGCCATTAGGTCGCCCTTAATTGTGCCCTAGAACGCTTGATAGAATTCCGCCGGGAAACCATCAGGCCTAGGAGCTTTATTATGTTCCATTTGGAATATCGCCTCCCTCACCTCTATTTCTGTGAATTCGGAGGTTAGGATCTCATTTTCAGCATCAGTGACTTGAGGAATGTCATCTATTCGCGACGCATCCAGATTAAAATTATTATTTTTTGGTGGACCGAAAAGACCTTTATAATAAGTTGTGATGTATTTCTTTAGTTCCTCATCACCCTTTATTATATGATTCCCCTCTTGTAACTGATAAATTCTTGTTTTCCTATGTTTCCCATTGGCAACCAGATGAAAATATTTGGTGTTTGAATCACCTTCTAGTAACTCCTTAACCTTAGCCCTCTGGTACCACTTGATTTCTTCTTCCCTAAGCATTTCTGCTACTCTGCTCTTTAAGCATTGTTTTAGGTCAATCTCTTGCGAGGATAAGATTGTGGTTTCTGCTTTTTTATCTAGACTATCAAGCTTGTCCAGAATCCTCTTCTTTCCCTTTTTCAATACGCCACTGGTGTTCTTAGCCCAACCCTGTATATGTTGGCGAACTCTTCTAATCTTAGCTTGCCATCTTTCCAGCGGGGTGACACCTTGGTCCACGCTCTCCCAGACCTCCTTTACCATGTCTATGAAACCATCGCGAAGCAACCAACCCAACTCAAACTTGAATTGGCGTTGATTAAAGTTCAAGGATGAGTCACCAGTGTTCACGAGTAAGGGTGTGTGGTCTGAAATGTCACGTGAACGTGCTACGACAGTCGAAAGCAGGAATTTTTTGTTCCCACTCCGTTGTCATTAAAATTCTATCTAACTTTTCATAAGTCGGCGTTTGTAAAGAATTAGCCCATGTGTATTGTCTGCCCGACAACTCAAGCTCCCTTAAATTAAGACAATCAATTATAGCATTAAAAAGAAAAGGCCAACGATGGTCATAATTATCATTGTTCTTATCATTGGGGCTTCTTAGTAAGTTAAAGTCGCCACCAATTAACAAGGGGAGTTGTATGTGACTACACATGTGAACTAACTCTGTTAGGAAATTTTCTTTGAATTCCGGTTGCGCTGGACCATATACTACTACAAGTGCCCACTTGAAGCTATCATTCTATTGCACAAGTGGAATTTCACATAGTAATCTCCTTCATCTATTGCGCCAATGTCATAAACCTCTAGGTCAATGCCAAGTAGAATACCACCTGACCGACCTTTAGATTCTTTCACATGCCACAGATAATTCTTATCACTACACAGATTTTTAAGGAAAGGATTAGTGGAGCTTTTCCTTCCTATTTCTGAAATGGCAATAAAACTTAAGTCATGCTCCTTTGTTAAGTCCGAAATAAACCTATGTTTTTTTGGGTCTCTGAACCCATCACTATTCCAAAACACACCCTTCATTTAGACAAGTTGGGTTGTTTAGGTATATTAATCTCCTGGACTTTCTTGCCTTTGAAATTATGTTTGTTGGCCTTGGAAATTGCTGCAGTAGAATCACCTAGATCACTGCTAGCATCCATAACCTCTTCCATAATTTCCCCACATAAATGATTTAATATGAACGTGTCTACTTCCTCTTCCTCAGCCATGTTTTTTTCCTCTTTATCTAAGGCATCAACTTTCCAATCTGTACTTCGAGTCTCATTCAGCCTATGTTCCTCTACCCTTTTCAAATTTAAAACCGAATCTCTAATGCTAGTATCATCAGTGCCTAAATTAATATCAATGGTACTAAAGCTAGAACGGATCAACTCATCAGGAACATGTAGAAAAGAAGAGGCATTGGAATTTTCACCTTTAGTAGGCTGAACATCCATGTCCTTGCTGGCTTTCAGCTTTGAGGCCTGGTTCATCACCACCTCATCACTAGTGTGCGCCCTCCGTTTGCTGCGACGAAGGTCTGAACCCGCTGCTTCAGGGATGGCCGCAAGCACAGCCGGACTCATCTAACCTGTCATCATGTCTTTCAACTTCTCCACCTCCTTGTACCCTTGCTGATTCAAAGGCCCAGTCACCTATGCCACCATTGCCGAGGTTGGACCCTCGACCTTACTGGTCGCTGCCCCAGCTCGAAGTCAGGAACCGGGAGCAGCACCACAGGCTTGTTCCTGACTACTGTGCCCGGTCCGGCAATCACCTGACGGGCAATAGTACCAGGTGTAGTAGCAGTCTCCTTGGTAATGTTCTGTTGTTTGTTCGCATCTTTATTCTTGTCACCATCAACTGGCGGATCATCTTTCTTTGTCTGATCACCACCCTCATGTTCGCCCCCATTGTCATCGAAACCAGAGTCCATGTCCATCAACTCTGGGTTGTTTACATCTACATTCTCCTCTACTTTGAATTGGAGATCATATATATAATCTCCAATGACCACATCCACAAACTGCGGTATGATGTTGGGATCCAACACAAGCACTTGGAGATGACATCTGCCATGTTTCCGAGTGAACTTCATGTCCACATCCTTTGATACACCCAAAATGGAGCCTACCACCCAGATGATTACAAATTCTGGTAGCTCCTCTGGCAACCCAGTAAACTGAACCCAAACCTTGGGTATGACATACTTGATTTCGTTGCCTCCCGAACCTTCTTCAAACTTGAGTGTTGTTCCTGAGAATTTGGTGTGTAGCACCCCCATTCCACCATGCGCTGCAGCTCCGCCTTAGATGGAAACACTGTCCTGAAAGTGTTCATTCCCATCTCCTCGACATTCCAGCGCCACCCTCCGGGAATAAGTCTCTCCATCTCAGCTGTCACATTGGCCTTTGTGAGTGGACCACCCATGACTATGATCACCGCTGTTTTGGATTCCACCTTGTTCTTGAGATTATCAGGTGGAGTAATGTAGTAGAAACCAAGACCTTCCACTGCATATCCACATACTTTGGCATAGGCTGCAGTCTTATTCTTATCTGGCTGCACCGAACGGAATATGGGGCACCGTTCCTTGGAATGATCAGTGCAATCACAGATTTCACAATAAAACTCCTCCGTGCAAACCTCCATCTTGTGGCCCTTAGTGAGACACCGGTTACAATATGGGACCTTGCCGCCGCCCTTCATTGCACCTTGCGCCGACGTCTCCGGCTTGTCAGCACTTGGCGTTGCCTTTGACGAAGAATCGGCCTTGTGAGTAGGCTTGTTTGCATCAGCTGCCACAGTGGCATCTTGGCCTACAAGCGACTGCGGCGCCCCACCTTGCATGGACGCAATTGCCTGCTGCAACAAAGCTGCCGCCTGTGCAGCTTGTTCTGCTGTCACCGTCGCCGTGGCACCGAATTGATTCTGCCCAGCTGGGCATTCGCATTCCCCGTGTGACCTCCTCGGCCATTCCACCCGCCGACGCCATCACGGCTCCTTCCTCTGGAACTGCGGCCACCTGACCGAGCACCATGGTTGCGACTGCCGCCGTTGTAGCGGCCTCTTCCACGGCCGGCGTAGTCGCCCCCATACCCGGGATGGAAAGGAGCCTGCTGAAAGCCACCACGGCCAACGATGCCAGCCTGGCCATTGCCCCTTCCAGCCCCACGGTTAGCAGCACCACCCCAATGATGAGCACCTTGGTTCGATCCGTCGTTCTCCATTGCCAGGCGTGCGACCGCAACGTACGAGTTCGCGCGATGGCAAAAGGCGGCGGAGACCGAGTGGGGGGCTCTAGGGTTTCGTGTTCTTGTGCCTGTACGCAAGAATAGCGCAGCGAGTCCTGCAGTAGGCCTGAACGGCACTGACGGGCTCAACCACATTTTCTGCAGGCCATAACGTTCTTGTTCACTCATTGGAGCTCCATCAGAACATGGCGGCCGCGTCAAATATTATTTAACAAGCTGCCCTACAAATAGCCTTGTCCTATATATATATATATGGAATAGTTATTCCATACCCGAGCCAACCGACCGTTATCCCACGCACGAGCCTGCCCACGCGTCTGTCCAGTTTTTTTACACGGAGGATGAGGCGGGACTAGTTTTTTTCCCTTCTCGCGGGTCCTCACGTTCGGAGAAAAGGGGTTCGTGACAGTTCCAAAAATTCTCGGCATGTTCCCACGACGGCACCTCGCTCGAGAACTCGCAGACGTTGACGGCCGTCATGTACTCTGGCACCGGCTTCAAGTACTTCGCCTTCACGATGGCCTTGGCGGCCGGGTTGTCGAGGACGAGGTCGAATCAGATGCAGTCGGCGCCGTCGTCCGTGTAGCCATCTGGGAAGTACTTGATGCGCCAGCGGTGGCCGCCGACTGTGAACGTGGAGGAGTCTAGGGCAATGCCGACGCCGACGAGCCCGATGGATTGCGAGTAGTTCCTGATCTTGAGGACGTGCCATCCTGTCTCCGTCGTGGTGCTGATCGTCGACGCGCAGCCGCTGGCAATTCCCATGCAGTTTTGATCTATATGGACATGACTTCTCGATTTTGCTGAGGCTCAAGACTGAATTTACTATTGTTCTGAACCTCTCAATTCCCGTGCAGCTTGTTCTTGGATTTACTATTGAATTTGAAACAATACGGATTGTGGTTGTGAACAGCTGCCAGACAATGAAGTGATTTTTATTCCAATTCAGATTGGAATGCAACTGTAGCAAAGACCCTAGTACTTGATATTTCATTTAAGCTAATGTTTGTTAATCAGGTCTTTTATGTGTGTTCTGTGGCCTCACTACGTAAACCTATATGTTCCTATGTTTTGTTTGGATCCAAAATTCATGTCACTGAATATAGAAACCAAGCTGACAAGTACTTCTTGCTTACCAATGAAACTGAATGGACGACTTGTAAGGATTGCATCTAGCTCATTCTTACTCAAAATCTACTATTGTCCAAGAAATCTGCAAACTGCAGCAGTATCATGTTTTTTAATTAGGATACACCATTACAACTGAAATATGCTCCATTTTGGCTTTCCTATAATGCTTTGGCCTGTTAAGTTATTTGCCTGGTTGATGGAAATTAGTCACAAAGTTCATGAAAATTAATAAATGCTGGAATATAAGTGGCAAAATTGATTTTGGAATGGGTTTACACGACATAGACTAAACGGAAAAGGTTCAGTTCAGCTCAAGCTCCGCAAAAAAGGATGAATTTGACCAATGATAACTTTGAATCAGTACAGAACTGGGTCGAGCTCCTATTGAAAAAGTTCAGGAGGAAACTACCAGCTTCTATTTTCGTTATATGCATTTTGTCTAATTCTCAACCGTTTAAGAGATATAGCAGTGCAATGACTGGGGAAAAAACGTTTTAAACTGAACTTGGCTGAATTTTCATCCGACTCCAGGAGCACGTCTGGACCATGCACGAGGCAAGGCGGTGCATCGGAGGGTTGGCCGACCCCGTGGGTCGGCTGACCTGGGCCCATGCCCGAATGGACTAACCACCTCGTGGTGCCTCTCCACCGTCCTACCATGCTATAAATAGATGCTTCCGGTTCCGGTTCAACACACAAGGAAGTGAAGCAAAGCTCAACGTAAATATCCAATGTAGTGTTAGAATAGGTGAGAGGTGAAGCGAGAGTCCGGGAGAAGCCGGGGATGTCGGCTCCTCTCCTCTTCTTGTACCTCGGCAGATGCGGCTCAGGTTCGAGTATCATCCGGGTATTTTCTTTGTATTTCTGGATTAATATTTAATTAAGTTCAAGCTTTACTTTATTTACTTGTGGGATCCTCGCTGTGATAGGTGTCTTAGTACTTGCAAAGCTAAAATAATATTTAACTGAATAGATGGATGTCTACTCTGTTGAATACCTTGGAGTGCGCCTACTGCCACGGATTTGTAGTGGTAGCCCCAGGTGGTGACAGCCCTGACGGCCTACGTAGTCCACCACGTGAGAAGCACTAGAGAGCAGTAGGACCATTGCTTGGCTTGCCTAGTCCTCTTCTCATCCCTGTCTAGACTAGGACGGTTGGGCGTCCCGAAGCAAGTAATACAGTAAATGACTTGAGCTATCCTTTGATTATCCAGAATTACCTAGAAATAACCCTGTCTACTTTCTACACATTTATCACTTCTATTATCCTTGGTCGTTCTTAATTCGTCACAGTACACACACGTTCTCTGTGGATTTGATACCCTGGAATACTCTCGGGTGAAAGCTACATCGGTATCCGTACGCTTGTGGATTTATCTGTGATCGTTAAAAATACCAACAAGCTTTCTGGCGCCGTTGCCGAGGAACGGTTGCTGTACTAGTGTCGAACCGTGTTCGCCCATGTATCCCCATCCACACAATCACATCATTTCATTTATCTTTACCATTCATCTTCATCATCACCCAACCATGTTTCCATCATCATCTTTCATAAAAAAAATATAGCAAGAGTATGTTCTTCGGTTCCGTTGTCCTTCTGGTATTTTTGGTCGCTAACCATTACAGGTTAAAACTAAAAAGAAACGATGGTTGTACGATGCTTAAGAACATAAAAGCTACATCATCTGCTACACCTTGGTAAGTTTTGGTGATGGAACAAATTCAATGGAGGCCGACGCACACTTGATTTAGTTGTCCCGTGACACAAAAATTCAAGTGTGAGGCAGGTTTGTACTTATCTCATGACAAGTTCCATTGTTACCAAATTTCTGTCATTGGTATATAGATTATGCTAGTTCATGTATCCCTTCTTGCTATTAAAAACAAAAAGTCCCAAATGCCTGCCTAGAGGTAACCAGGCATTATCCCTTGCATTTGCAAGCTTTCATGTTGCACATCATATTTGCTTTGAATTGTAAAAACTCTTGTGCCTTCTTTTTGAATGGGTGGCTCCTCGGCTTTGAACTGTATTCGGGCACTGTGCCTAGCCTATGTGGGTGGCAAAATCTTTCATCACCTATCTATTTGGGTTCCTAGTCCAACTCATGCAGCCCCTACAGGGTCGGTTAATTGCCAGAACGTGGTTGGTAGACCAATCAATAGGGTTAAATGGAACTGACTCCCACCACGTCATTTAGATCAAAAGGGTGATCAGTTTGCGCTTTGAGAAACACCAGGCCTCGAGTTTCTTACAAATTGCATATCATTTTTGGTTTGCCCTCTTTTGGATTTCCAATCTCACATCATATTGGTTTTATTCATGCATTTTAAATTAGTTGCATATTTGTTTCTCAATCATGATTGCATTTAAAAAGAAAAGGAAAAAAATATATTTAGCCGGCAAGGCTCAGTGGGATTAAGACATCTGGGGTGCAAGCCACAGAGCCGTTGCACCTAGATAGTCCCCATATGCCTTCTGGCTCCACCTTGCCTTGCATCTTGGGTTCTTGTGCATGCTTTCATGAGAAAAGATGATTGCTGCATTCTCGTGTTTTGCATATGTGCCAGTTACTTGTTGGAAACACCCCAACATTTAGTGCACACATGCTGTCCACGCCCAACATTTAGTGCACACATGCTGTCCACGCGCGACAACGTCACCGTTAATGATGTCATCAAGATCCAAGGAGCTATCGTGATGGAAATTCTAAACTCATCATCTAATGCCAGCGTAAGTATACTATGTTAGGTGTCATGTCTTGCTTTTGACTTTAAACAAAGCCTTTCCGGGAGGTAACCCGAAGTTCACCATTCATATACTCCGGTTATCTCCATTTGAAAAAAAATGCTTGGTCATGTTCTCATGCTTCCTTTATCTATCCTCGTATGCTCTAGTTTGAATGTATTTTGCAAAGTGCATTCATAGTATTTTTTAATTTAAGCGTGGTGCTTAGGTTAAATAACCTGCTTTAATTACATTTGACATGGTGTCAGGTTTGATTAATGAACCTTGGAGTAATGCTTTTATAGATATTGGATGTATATACGGACTAAGCCCGGTAGGAAAATTTTCAAATTTGATCAGATAAGTTTGCAAGCTTGATTCAAATTGGAGATAAACCAAGGCATTGGATGCACTGCAATAATGTTGCACAACATACAAGGAGGTACAGATCACCTTTAGAAGGTTCACTGTGAGTATATTGCAAAACCCTCCTTGTGATCATGTTGATGCAATCCAGCCTTGTTTGAGTTATGCTTTAAGAACAATGGTGAAAATAAAATTTAAAAAACATGAAAATAAATATCAAAATAATGGCAAACAAGATCTACGCTTAACGATGTCAAGGACCAATTCGTTTTTAAGCGTGGATGTGAACAACTGACTAGATAGCAATAATGATTTATAGTCCTTCGGGTATTTGTTGTCCACTAACCTTTTGCAGGGATGAAGTGAAGACTAAAGTACGACGAGCACAACTCCAACATCGGAAACCTTTAGTCACATGGATGAAATTTGCACACTAAAGCAAGATAAAGAATGGAGAAATGTTCCGGCATCCTTAAGCTCAAATCTCGCATTCACCTGCAAGATTTCATCTTGGGGAAAATTTGCCAGGGAAGTATCCAAAACACTTTGTGCATCTATTTTCCCTTAATCTCCCTGCTAAGTTACCTTGTAAGATTTGTTTGCCATGAAAAAATAAAAAAAAAATTAATAAAAATTTGCATAACCTAAAAACACCAAACAAAATATTTCAATTTCAATAAAGATCGGACTCCTTGGTTCATAAGGCCAGTAGAGTCGTTGTTTTGTTTCCACCTTGTTTGGAATAAATACAGGTACAAGATCAAGTGTGCGGATCTCTCAGGCTTCTTTACATTCAAACATTCGAGACCACCCACAACTACGCTGCACAACATTGCATGGACCGACATGAAAAAGATCATGTTGGCTGGGCACCAGAGGGGCTCAAACGAATTCCTGGTCAACTAAAGGACCTCTGGTACACCACATCTCATATTTCGTCCAATGCGATGGTTTGCCTGCCAATCCCTCACTCTCTCTCATTCATGAGTTTAAAATAATCTTAAGATGATCATTAATATTAAACTCAAATGAAATTTGATGCTCCTTTGATTCCTATGCTCAACCTTGATTGGCTTGCATATTCTTTATTCCTTGCACATACACCTGTTGCTTGTGAACATATGTCATTAGGAAAGCATGCTATCTAAATGGTTGAAGAATGAGATATGGTATGATGAGATGAATCTTCCTCTTTCTGTAGAAAGTACTTGGGAAGTTTTTCTTTCAAATTTTAAATAATAGCCTTACAAAGCTCCTCAATGATATTCCATTCCTACCAATGCTATGTGTCGTTCATATTGAAAACCGTATCCATATGCTGCTTGTGATTGCATTGAGCTCTATCAAATTGTTGTGACCCTTGTAAGATACTCTTCATACTTTCTTGATCAATATCACATAAACTCCACATACATATGCTGAAGTTCTACACTAAAAGTTAGCAATATCCATTCACCCACCAAATAAATGCTCCATATGTTTTATGAATCTCTCTCCAAATATACTTTGCAAAAGAGACATGGCTATAGAAAAATTTTTTGGACACATGAAGGTCCAAAGAAAAAAGAGAAGAAAAAAATACATGCTCATAAAATCATTGAGCATAAAAAAGAAAAAAAGAAAAAAAGAGAGAGATAGCCATGTTCTCGAAATAAATTTAAAGGGAGAGAGATCATACAAAAAGGAGTTATCATACACCTTACCTTTTTATTTTCCACACACGTGCACATCTTGATCAGATTGTATGAATGGTTTTCTTCTTGGATCCACTCTTTGATTTTGCAATATATGTGATACATGTATGCTTTACCTTTACTCCTACCTCGAGCTCCACATAAGCCTTTTTAGAAGTAGGGTGATAGGCGGCAAATTAATGCCTTGGTGAGGAATCATACATATTGAGCGATCTGAGAGAATCAATTGAGGAGCCAGGTAAGGTTTTGTTTTTTGAATATTTGTCAAAAACCCATGTTGCTTAACAGAAGAGTGGAAGATGACTTGAATCAAGGCCGTTCCATTTCTCAACCATCCAAGATGACATGATAGACACTTCAAAAATCACAAGTACAGGTATGTCTTGGAATAACTTACATGCTTGTATCATATCAAGGAGTCATATTGTTCCACCTTAGTATTTAAACTTTACTCGAGGACAAGTAAAGGCTAAGTGTGGGGGAGCTTGTTGATAGTCCTTAAGTGCTACTTTTGGCCGTCAATTCCTACAGAGAACGTGTCCAATTTAATCACCAAATATAGTGATAGGGTTTATATCTAATCAATTCCACAAGTTTTGGTGAATATGTAAATGCAGGACTAATTGGCAAAAGAGGAGGAGATTTGGGCTCAGGGCCAGGTCGCCCGACCCCCCTAGGTTGGCCGACCTGGGCCTAAGCCCAATGGAGCTCATATTTGGTAGTAGCAAAGAAGCACACTCTAGGACTATCATAGCCGTTGATTTCATGACGGTTGGATCCAAGAGATGGGAATGGTCCAAGGGGAGGTCACATGGATTGACGGGCCCACAACACAAACTAAATGTACTCAATCCA
This sequence comes from Alloteropsis semialata, assembly GCA_004135705.1. Taxonomy (NCBI): domain Eukaryota; kingdom Viridiplantae; phylum Streptophyta; class Magnoliopsida; order Poales; family Poaceae; genus Alloteropsis; species Alloteropsis semialata. Next base: position 24,576,860 of record CM014278.1, on the reverse strand, counting down.
AGTCGACCCACACAGAACCGACTTTAGGACCCACCGTGGAGTGACTCAGCAGAAGATGGGCCCGAGGGCAGCCAAGACCAGGTCGGCCAACCTGGCACGTCGGCTGACCTCCGCGGGCGACGAAATCGGTCCCCCTTCGACGACCAGCTCCATACCAACTCCAGGAGCACATCTGGACCATGCACGAGGCAAGGTGGTGCATCGGAGGGTCGGCCGACCACCCTGGGTTGGCCGACCTGGGCCCAAGCCCGAATAGCCTCAACCGCCTCGGGGTGCCTCTCCACCGTCCTACCATGCTATAAATAGATGCTTCTGGCTCCGGTTCAACACACAAGGAAGTGAAGCAAAGCTCAACGCAAATATCTAATGTAGTGTTAGAATAGGTGAGAGGTGAGGCGAGAGTCCAGGAGAAGCCGGGGATGTCGACTCCTCACCGCTTCTTGTACCTCGGCGGATGCGGCTCAGGTTCGAGTATCATCTGGGTATTTGCTTTGTATTGCTAGATTAATATTTAATTAAGTTCAAGCTTTACTTTATTTACTTATGGGCACTTCGCTGTGATAGGTGTCTTAGTACTTGCAAAGCTAAGATTGTATTTAATTGAATAGATGGATATCTACTCTGTTGAATACCTTGGAGTGCGCCTAGTGCCACGGATTTGTAGTGGTAGCCCTAGGTGGTGACAGCCTTGACAGCCAACGTAGTCCACCACGTGAGAAGCACTAGAGAGTAGTAGGACCATTGCTTGGCTTTCCTAGTCCCCTTCTCATTCCTGTCTGGACTAGGACGGTTGGGCGTCCTGAAGCAAGTAATACAGTAAATGACTTGAGCTATCCTTTGATTATCCAGAATTACCTAGAAATAACCCTCTCTACTTTCTACACATTTATCACTTCTGTTGTCCTTGGTCATTCTTAATTCGTCACTAGTACACACACGTTTCCTGTGGATTCGATACCCTGGAATACTCTCGGGTGGAAGCTACATCGGTATCCGTATGCTTGCGGATTTATCTATGATCGTTAAAAATACCAACACACTTATAGACAAACTAGAGGTCAAGATGATGTAGCCCTGCTTGCTGAAGAACTCGACGAAAAGGTTGGTTGGCACGAGGGCCAAAAGTTGTGTTTGTGTTGATGGTTGTGAGAACATTTTTTTTACAATGGCGTAGGGTTTATATATATACCCTAGAAATCTAACTAATCCTTGTCAGCTACGACACTATCTCTAATTTATTTAAAGCAAACTAATCTACGGTGATGGTCTTCCCGATAGACTTGATAGTTCTGATCCCTCACTTCATCGGCCGATACTTGACATTCAGGATCAACAGCCCCTGAATTCCTTGCATGGTCCG
>CM014278.1:24544653-24574500 GCA_004135705.1 Alloteropsis semialata | reverse complement strand
TCGAGTTTGCAGCACACCAAATGCACGCTCTATATCCTTGCGTGCACTTTCTTGTTGAGTGGCAAAGTGTCGCGTCTTCTGCTCCATGGGGTAACGAATAGTCTTAACAAATGCTGCCCAGTCAGGGTAAATCCCATCGGCAAGGTAGTAGCCCATGTTATAGGTGTTTCCATTGACTACAAACGACACAGGGGTTGAATGACCCCTGAGGTAAGACGAGAATACAGGTGATCTATGAAGAACGTTAATGTCGTTGTTACTTCCAGGCATGCCAAAGTAAGCATGCCATATCCATAGATCATGCGATGCAACCGCCTCTAATATCATAGAGGGATGCTTCCCTCTTCCCGTGAACTGACCCTTCCATGCTGTGGGGCAGTTCCTCCACTCCCAGTGCATGCAGTCTATGCTGCCTAGCATCCCCGGGAACCCACGATTCTCACCCACTTCAAGAAGCCTAGCTACATCGGCAGTGTTGGGTTCCCGTAGGTACTGATCGCCAAAAACTTCAATGACAGCCCGACAGAAATGATTCAAAGCTTCCCGAGCAGTTGACTCACCAATGCGGACGTAGTCGTCAACGGCATCCGCCGGGACCCCGTATGCGAGAATGCGTATAGACGCCACGCACTTCTGAAGAGCCGATAGTCCTTCCTTGCCAGCTGCATCATACTTCTTTTTGAAGTAGTTATCGTGATTTTTAACGGCCTCTTTAATACGCTTGAATAAATGCCGACGCATCCGATACCTGCAACAACACTTCTGCTATGAGAAACTACAGACGTAGAGCGATCGTTAAATGAAATATGCTGAACTTTACCTTCTACGGAACTGCTGGTCATTGTAAACAGGATTTGGAACAAAGTAGTCGGCTTTGATCCTCCTGTGACCAGATGGAATGTCCCTCGGCCGAATGACCTTTGGTGGAGCATCAGGTCGACGACGCGTGCGAGAGCTCTCTGCTGCCACGAGATGGTTGTATGTCGCGGCCTCGACTTCTTCATCATCAGCAAAGGCATCAGTGTCATCGTCTTCCTCCTCCTCCATCCAGTACCTTCGCAATGACCTTGGGAAGCCTGGCCTTAGGAAGCCGGCCATGGTCAGTGTGTTAAATTTGCTTGGGAAGTGAGTGTGTCGTCTGCTTGGGAAGTGAGTGTGGTGTTTATACTAGATGGGAGTCTGCTTGGGAAGTGAGTGTGGTGTTTATACTAGATGGGAGTCTGCTTGGGAAGTTCACGAGAGATTGTAGCATACGGGAGAGAATATGCACAAAGGCATCAGCGTCCACGTTTGCCAACATCGTGCAAAAGCAGGTCACGGGTTGATGACCAGCGTCCACGTTTGCCTACATGGTGCAAAAGCAGGTCACGGGTTGGTTGGAGTGATGACCCAGAAGCACATGGGACTGGGGTGGCTGCTGCTGATCAATCCATGCACGATGAAAGTTCAGGTCACAGGTACCTTGTTTGTCGAGTCATGGAAGCGCAAAAGCAGGTCACAGGTACCCTGTTTGTCGAGTCATCCACCTGAAAATGTAAAGAAAATGGTGCCAAAGCAGGTCACAGGTACGCATGGTGTAGCTTCCATGGTGGAAAAACCTTGTAGATCTTAGCAGTAGGCATGGCCATAACAATGCATTCAAGACTAATGACTATTCACATGACCATAACACCACACTTTTAGATGAAATGCTATGGCAAAAAAATACAACATTGTATCCTTCTGGTGGAGTCTCCACCCCTAGCTGGTCCTCTCCCTGGCTGTGGTTACTCAGGTTCAGAGGCGAAGCTGTTGAGTGTTCACTAATTACCCTGGTGCATTGCTTCATTGGACACAAGAGAACACAGATAGAATCAGAACAAAGGCATCAGGTGAATATGAGCTCATCCATAGGGAGAACATAGATAAAATCAGAACAATACTTGGTAAATTCAGAGGATATATCAATCTGTTAACATAGCTGAAGAATAAACCATCAGTCCAAAGACGTTGAATTAACAGGAGCAATAAGCCCAACTGATGCACAGGAAATCATACATAAAGCAATCAGTCCAAAGCTATGGTCACAGATTCACACATAAAGCAGGTCACAGGTTCACATATACAGCAGGTCACAAGATCACAGGTTCACAGATACTCCAAGGTCACAGGTTCACAGAAAATGCTTCTGAACATGAAGCAAATCGGCATACAACAGGATCACATGTTCACAGATACAGCAGGTGACCTTATCACATGATCACAGGTTCACAGGTTCACATGTTCACAGATACAGCAGGTGACCTTATCACATGATCACAGGTTCACAGGTTCACATGTTCACAGATACAGCAGGTGACCTTATCACATGTTCACAGGTTCACAGGTTCACACTCACAAATTCACACTCACAAATAATACAACAGATTCTACAATCCTTTCACACTCAGCTGATTCACACTCACAACAGATTAAACAGATTCACACTCAACAAATTCACACTCACAAATAATAGTTCTGCACACTCAACAAATTCACAAATAAAAGTTCTGAACACTCAACAAATTCACAAATAATAGTTCTAAACACTCAACAAATTCACACTCACAAATAATAGTTCTGAACACATAAGGTTGCCTCTCCCATCCCTGGCTCATGTGTTGTGGTGAAGCATTTTTCTGGTGCAAGAAATACATAAATAACCAATGATTAGCAAGGATTTCTGGTACTTAGGCTCAGCAGTTATTTCCAATGATTAGCAAGGATTTCTGGTACTTAGGCTCAGCAGTTATTTCAGCATACACTTCTGCTAGGATTCTGATACTTAGGATCAGCACTTATTTCAGCATACACTTCAGCTAGGATTGTGGTACTTAGGATCAGCGTCACCACCTGACTCAGCATATCCGGTACGAAAATCTGGTGTCAACAGTTAGTATGATGAGGCACTGAATTATGCCATTTGCAATATTTGTTCTTCTTTAAATCTTCAGCAGAAGGAATTGTGTGATTTGGAGATAGCCTGATCTGCTTTTCTGCTAGCAATAAATCAAATATCTTATCAGCTTTGGTGATGTCAAAACTTTACCTCTCCGGCTCGACTTTCACCCATGGGCAAGCAACAGAATTCTTATTCTTAGTCCATTCAGCCAAATCGACTTCAGCTTCATCACCCTCTGAATCATATTCAATATTGGCGATCTTCCTTTGATATTTCTCTCTCCGATAATCATTATTGTGACCTTCATGCTGAGAGAGTTTCTGAATCATATGTCCCAAGCCTTCAAAATCTTGACTTGTATACCGATCTTTGACTTGAGGCAACAATCCTTGCAAAGCCAAATCAACCAATTATCCTTCCGATAAATTCAATGAATAATATCGGCTACGGACATCTCTGAATCGTTGGACGAACTCGCTGACCGATTCCCCATTCCTTTGTTGGAGAGCTGTCAAATCGGACAATCTGGTCTCTTGTACTCCCATGAAGAAATAGGCATGAAACTGCTTCTCTAAATCGGCCCAATTGTTGAAAGAATTAAGTGGTAATGAAGAAAACCATGAAAAGGACGAACCAGAAAGAGACATCGGGAAAAATTTGACCTTCAATGGATCAATTGATGCTACTTCTCCGCATTGGATTGTATACCGACTGATATGCTCAATAGTAGTAACATCCCCTTGTCCAGAAAACTTGTAAAAATCAGGAATCCTGAATCGGGCTAGCATTGGCAACGTGTCAAACCAGTCCAGATATGGCGTCCGATATAGATAAGATTGTCCCTTGGGCTTCAAACCAAACTGATTTTTCATGACATCAGCAATCTTATCTGTCCAATCCTCCTGAGTGTAATTTCCCTGACTGATCGGAGCACGAGTCATTATAACTGGTGTCCGTTACGATGATTGGCATTTCAACAGATCCGCCTGACTGTTCCTGATATTCAACTCCTCTGTTCCTTGGTGGATTGTCAGTGTTAAAGTAGGAAGGATACACCATTTTATCATTAACCACAGGGATCCGACTGCCAAATTGATCTATGTGTTGAGTTGCACCAGAATTTTTTGGATCTTGTTCTTCCTCTTCCTCTTCTTCTTCACCTCCATCTGCCACCTTGGCCTTTGATTTGTTTGTCTTGGGAGTCTCATACAGCTCAGGATGTGTTGCTGGTGACGTGGACGAATTGATCTGAACAATCTTTTTCCTGAGATCCTTGATTGCGGAAGAAGCGCTGGTATCAAAATAAGCAGGTCCCTTCTGGACATCTTTCAGCACTGCTCCATCCAGTAACTTGGCAATCAATCCCACCACGGTGTTAACCAATATCCCTGATTGGTTAATCATAGCATCTATATAATCTTGAAAGAATTTCCTCTCATCTGCCATGATCCTGTCAAAAGCTTCTTTTGGAACAGGAAATTGATTCTTTTTAATCACAGCATTACGAGTCTTGCTGAATGAGTCTAGGCACAGGTTCTTGAATTCTTCAAGTTGTGCTTCCACGAGCCTCTTCTGCTCCTCACTGAGGTCATCCATCATGACGGCGGTGGCTTCACCTTTGTCTCCAGGAGTGGGTGCCATTGCAGAAGCTTTCCTAGTCCCACCGAGCGTGCCAAAATGTGTTCACATCCAAAAAGTCAGGCATTGACTCTTAGAAATTAACAATGTGGCCTGGAAGATTTGCTTGAACTTCAGTGCAGGTCCAAAATCTTGAGGTTCAGGGCGTGCCAGTCAATTTGACCTAAAATTGACAAGGTGGAATTTAGTCAGTAAACCAAAAGGAACTCATCGGCCAAAGTCCCGATTCGTTCCAGCGATCAAATCATCATGAAGGGAAGTCCAATGCAAGCATGAACCATCGTCCTTGAGTCCGATTCGTGAGGATATGAAATATATTGAAACAAGCCATGGACTATGAAAGCCGAATCGGAGATAAACCTAACTTAAACGTATTCCTTATTACGCATCTCTCCAAAGGCATTAAGCGAACTAAATCTCGTGTCACTAACAATCGGATCGATTTCAAGACAGTGTTGCTAGCAGGGCACTGATCTAGCCTATTTACTCCGATAGATCGATGTGTATCAATGAACTTGTTTAAACCAGATTTATTTGTAACTTGATAATTAAATCTAAATCAGCTATATAGACAAGATGAATAGATCTATTTGTAAAACTTAGAACATGGTAAAGCGAATAGTTCTTTAAAACTATGTAAGTCGAAAAGATGAAATAACAAGGTACGGTAAAGTGATGAGCGATCTAAACGAAGAAGGGCGATACGCCTCAATCTAAAGCCTAGAACAACTTGATAAATTGGTGAATTAACTAAAGGAAGAAGGGCGATACGCCTCAATCTAAAGCTTAGATTAATCCAATAAGTGTTGCACTTACAGACAAATTGGAGGTCAAGATGATGCAGCCCTGCTTGCTGTAGAACTCGACGAAAAGGTTGGTTGGCACGAGGGCCGAAAGTTCTGTTTGTATTGATGGTTGTGAGAACGTGTTTTACAATGGCGCAGGGTTTATATTTATACCTTGAAAATCTATCTAATCCTTGTCGGCTACAACAATATCTCTAATTTATTTAAAACAAACTAATCTAAACTACCAAAAGTATTATAATTGCCGCACAAACAGGCCTTGAAGAAGCTTCTAGACAAATCCATCCGCCAGAATCGTAAATGCTTCGGCCTTCTTGTCCCCGTATCCGATCAGGACTCCATCGGATAACCCCTGATCAGAATCAAAGACCTTCAAGTTAGAATCAGACTCGGTCTCATCCTTGGCTTCCCGGCGTTCCTCAATATACAATATTCCTTTTTCACCAGCCAAGTCAAGATCTGGTGTCAACAGGGCCATCTTTTCTTCTTCGGTAGGCTCTTTTTCGACGATTTGTTGTAGCTTTTTCTGGCGAGTAGTCCGCCGTGGGGGTGCAGCTTGGCGCTTTGGGGCATGTCGTGCTAGTGTAAGAGACATGTGTGAGCCAGCATCATCCCTATTTGGAGGTGGCAGCACTTGCTCATCCTCGTCCCTTCTTTAAGGTGATGGTGGCTGCGGGGGATCCTTGGGTGGAGTAGATGATGGCCCTTCACTGCCAAATTTGATGTAACACTTCTTCCATCGAATGATGCCACTGTGGGTAGCATCCGCTAACGTCCTTTCTCCGTCCCCACCTTCGATGTCGATGTCCAAGTCATCATATGCTTCACAAATTTGCTCCACCTTGCAGTAGCCAATTGGAATTTCTGTCGCATGAATGGTCTGCCCATGCTCCACCGGATAAGCCATACCGTAAGCCACCTTAGTGTATAAGTTCCTGCATGGTATATGTAGCTCACATGTATGCAGAGTGATTTCATCTACTGGATAGCTTGCACTGTTGTCCCTAGCATCAGCACATGGGAGCTCCGTGGAAGCAACACTACTTTGACGTTGGGAGGGCGGGCTAACACCAGCTGAGCCACAAACTCTGGTTGGTAGAAGTATTCCTCTCGGCACCGGCTGCCCTTGGCTCAGCAATGTCTGTATTTGTCTAGACACTTCATCTGCGATGCCGACCTTTGTCTGCTGAACCTCTCTTTCCAAGTTCTCAACTTTTCTCTCCTATGTGGCCTTGGTGCGCTTACGACTTTTGTAGGTGCCACTGTCCACAAAGAATGCATCCTTCCACGGGACGACGCTGACACCTCTAGCTCGTCTAGGATGTTCGGGATTCCTAGAGCCCTTGTTAGCTTGTCATTTTCTCTATCGGGAACGAATCTCCCATCGACTTTCTCTTTAAGTACAGCAAGGATACCAGTGGCCGCCTCTTTTATCTCGTCATTATACATAAGCAACCCATCATTGAGATCTAGAGTGGCCCCATGAGCATAATACCAATGCCTTGATCGCTCTGGCTAATTGATTGTCGCCTGGGTTGTTCCTCTGGCAAGCAAATCTTCTTCCATCTTGTTCCCAGATTGGAATTTTCTTCTTGTAGCTAGTTGGTCTAAGTGAGGGGAAGTATCGTTTCTTCGCGATATTGATGCTTGCTTGACGTGAGTTCTTTTTACCTAACTCCAATCGCCTATACTGCATGAATGATTCCCAATGATCCTTGAGTTGTGGGTAATCGTCGAAGTTGGGTGTTAGATTCTTCTCGGCATATTTTTTGTACAAGTTCTTCTTCCAAGTTTGAAATGAAATAGCCATCGTTTTTAGAGCCCAATTTTTCACTAACTCCTCTGGACCTTTAGGCTCTTGGAAGCGCTCTTTCAAACTTGCCCATAGCATTTCTTTCTCTGATTGAGCACATGACTGCTGAATTTCCAACCCTGCAAGCTGATGGGCACATGATCTCTAACTAGAACATCACACTGATTTATCATCTTAGTAGCAGCTTTCTCTGGCGCAACTGGCCGACCATCTTTTGCCACATCTGTGATTATAACTCTGCCCTCTAAATTTTTGGTTGGGCCACATTTCGTCCTCTTTGATGATGACGACCCAGAAGGCTGTGAGGCTGAGGGCTACAGGTACGTGAAAGAAATGTATCAAGATTGCATGCTTATATATATATATATATCTCATCGATATTGACAATATATACATATATACCTCCTCCGCCTGAACTTTTTCAGCAGGTTCTTCCATGCCATCACCTGACATATTCAGGTATTGGCTGCCATCATCACCACCTGCCTCCTCCTTGGCCTCGAGGATATTAGTGGCACGTGGACTGCCTTGTGCAATAGCATTCATCATAATGAGTTCGTTCATTTCGTCTTCCGTTATCATCTTGGCACCTAAAATTGTATTAGATTACACTAATGATTATATCATTTCCTAAACCATTTTCTATATATCATTTCCTAAAATAATTATAGGAGAAAACCTATAAGTACTTATATCATTTCCTAAACCATTTTCTATATATCATTTTCTAAAATAATTATAGGAGAAAACCTATAAGTACTTATATCATTTCCTAAACCATTTTCTATCATTAGTATTAATGTCTATGAATTTCTATCAAATTCTATGAATTTCTATCAAATTCTATGAATTTCTATAAATTCCTATGATTTTTTTATCAAATTCTATGAATTTTTATGAATTTCTATAACAGAGTTGGGATCGCTAACTAATAGAATAGTATATAATTCTATGAATTTCCTATAACTATATGTCAGTTTTTATACCGGCTAGCCTACTATGGGGGTTCCCAAAGTAGTCGAGTTGTTCGCAAGGGCCTCGCCAGAACCAGAAGCACGATGGTGAACACGACACGATTTAGACGGGTTTGGACCGCCTTGACGGTGAGCGTAATACCCTACTACGTCCTGTATGGTGGATCGCTTTGTGTTGATGGTTATGATTTTACAAGGGGTCCCTGCCTCACCTTATATACTTAGGAGACAGGGTCTACAAGGAATACATATTCCTAGTCGTATACTAAACATAGAATTCTAACATGAGTAGGCCGGGTTGCTTCCTAGTAGCCAACTAGTTTTCTTAACCTGTACGTCTCTTCCTTGTATCTATTAGAGTTGGCGGCCCAATCTCCTCATGGGCTTGCAGCCCATAAGGACTACCATGGATCTTGGTCCGTCAAGCCCCCGAGCGTCTTCATGTCTTCACGTTCGCGGAGTTGGTTCTCAACAAATTTGGCTTTTAGCCGAGTTGTTTCCTCACCATCTTTACGCCTTCATTGAAAACCTCCAGTAGTGAACATGATGTGCTCTTTGCCGACTACTTTTGCAATTAGCCCTCGGGCTTTGATTTTTAAATCAAAGATGATGCAAAAACTTCTCTGTTTAATATAATGGTGTCCATGATGGACCCATTATGGGTCAGCCCTCGAGCCTAGAAATGTTTTCAAGGACTAAAAACAATTCCTGGGTCTTTAATGAAAAAATCTTTCCAAAAGAACTATACTATTTCCCCCCAGCCCCCAAGCTTAAAGCGTAAGGCCAACTAGCTGAAAAGATTTGAAGGAAATAAATATATTCATTGATTCGGAAAAAATAATCCCAATAAGTGGCAGCCCCCAAGCGTGACAACCCCTCTGCACAAAAAGGACTTGGCCATTAAGATACATCGTACAGTTATGCATCTGGAAGATACCACGAACACATAACTGTCGATGTAGGAGTGAAAACATATTCTGCAGAATATGCCTAGGGTTACCCTTTCATTTAATAAAAACAAAAGAGAACCTCTTCGTATTCACATCTGCCCCAGTTCTCCAAAATCCGAACTCCACACCCGCACACACCCTCCAATCTACTCTAGCCACATTCAGTGATCTGCACTCACGCGAGAAGATCCCCAAACAGCAAGACGGTGAAGAAAGGCGCTTCGAGCAAGAAAGAGCCCAAAATCCCCATCTCTGGGATGCTAGTGTTCAAGACTGGACCCGCCGCAGCTCTGGTCTGGAAGTCGTCCAAGGCAACTGGAGAGTTGGTGCAGCAGTTGGTCAACCAGGGCTACCTCATGGACAAATCCATCTTGTTTTGGAGGACTGACGCTGATAAGCCCTGGCCTTTTGATGAAGTCAATGAAATCTTAGTCTTTGCTCCATTTATGAGTGCGGATTCTTTGTGTCCCGCTCATGATTTCCAAACTCGATCCTTCAGATCTCCCTCTTCATTCATCTCTGCGAAACCTTCCTAGGAATTGACCCCCATTTCAATCTTTTTCGCTTCCTGTACGGTGTTAAAGACCATGTCGGCAAAGTGATTGGGGGAGCCAGGATCCAGTTGCACCAGGGGATGAAAAAGGAATACTTCAATTTTAAGCTGAATGACCGTGTGGTACGATGACTCAAAGTTGGTGATCTCGAATGTGATGTACTTGATCCTGTAGTTAGCCTCGTACAAAATATAACTGGGAGTGATACCTGGCCAAGGGGTACGGTAGCCTTTCCTAGGTCGATGCCATAGAAGGGTGAATTGGTGGGCTTGAGTGAGTTGAGATATCCAAGCCCATCTTCTTCAGTGTCTTGGCGAACAAGATGTTGAGTCCACTTTCGCCATCGATCAGTGTCCTTGTGAGCTGTGCACGCACCACCGGGTCCAGTACAAGAGGGTACCTGTTGGTATTTTTAATGATCACAGATAAATCTGCAAGCGTATGGATACCGATGTACCTTTCACCCGAGAGTATTCCAGGGTATCGAATCCACAGGGAACGTGTGTGTACTAGTGACAAGTTAAGAACGACCAAGGACAAAAGAAGTGATAAATGTGTAGATGGTAGAGAGGGTTATTTCTAGGTGTTTTGGATAATCTAAGGATATCTCAAGTCATTTACTGCATTACTTGCTTTGGGACGCCCAACCGTCCTAGCCCGGAAAGGGATGAGAAGGGGGCTAGACAAGCCAAGCAATGGTCCTACTACTCTCTAGTGCTTCTCACGTGGTGGACTACGTAGGCCGTCAGGGCTGTCACCACCTGGGGTTACCACTACAAATCTATGGCACTAGGCGCACTCCAAGGTATTCAACAGAGTAGACATCCATCTATTCAACTAAATACTATCTTAGCTTTGCAAGTACTAAGACACTTATAATAGCGAGGAGCCCATAAGTAAATAAAGTAAAGCTTGAACTTAATTAAATATTAATCCAGAAATACAAATGTCGGTTTTTTATACCGGCTAGCCTGCTATGGGGGGTCCCTAAGTAGTCGAGTTGTTCGTGGGGGCCTCGCCGGAACCAGAAGCACGATGGTGAACACGAGACGATTTAGACAGGTTCAGGCCGCCTATACCTTACGTCCTGTATGGTGGATCTTCTCGTATTGATGGGTATGATTTTAAAAGGGGTCCCTGCCTCACCTTATATACTCGGGAGACAGGGTCTACAAGACAAGAAATACAAACTCCTAGTCGGATACAATACATAGAGTCTTAACATGAGTAGGCCGGGTTGTTTCCCAGTACCCGACTAGTTTCCTTAAGCTGTACAGTCCTTCCTTGTATCGGTCAGGGTTGCCAGCCCAATTTCCTAACGGGACTGTGGCCCATGAGGACTCCCATGGATCCTGGACCGTCAAGCCCCCGAGCGTCTTCATGTCTTCACGCCTGCCGGGTTGTTTCTCAACGATTTCAGCATCAGTCGAGTTGTTTCCTCGTCGTCTTGCATGTTGAAAACCTTCAACAGTGAACATGATGTTCTCCTTTGCCGACTTCTTTTGCAGCTAGCCCCCGGGCCTTGGTTCATGAACCAAGATTGATGCAAAAACTTCCCCATTTACTATAATGGTGTCCAGCTTTTGAAAAAAGATGGACCCATTATGGGTCTAGCCCCCGAGCCTAGAAATGTTTTCAAGGATTAAAAACAATTCCAGGGTCTTTATTGAAAAAACTTTCCATAAGAAATATACTATTTCCCCCACAGCCCCCAAGCTTAAAGCAGATGACAATAAGCTTAAAGACTTCCGTTGAAATATGTATATTCTTTGATGTGGAAATAAATCCTATTAAGCATCAGCCCCCGAGAATGAAAATTCATCGGAAAATGACCTAGCTCGTTAGGAAATGGCCGCACAAATATGCATCCGGTTTTGTAACCGCGAATACATAAGTGTTGGCATATTTTGGAAAACGGGTTACAGAGAATACGCTTAGGGTTACCGCATCAATCTTATAAGACAGAGGGTGAACCGTTCGTATTCTCCTCCCCGCCGCCGTCGCTTTCACCATTGAAATCCTCAAACTCTTTTCGCCTCCGCGCGCAATCTCCAATCCACTCAAGCCCCGTTCGAGAATCAATCCAAAATCTCGTCTGGCAAGATGGGTCGGAAACCTGCTTCCAGCAAGCCTACTGAGAGCAAATCTGCCACCAGCAAAAAGAAATCCAAGATCCCAACCACAGATATGCCAGTGTTCAAGAACTCCCCTGCGCCGGCTCTTGCCTGGAAGCCATCCAAGGCAACAGATGAGATGGTGCAGGGTCTTGTGGAGCAAGGCTACCTGCTGGATAAGTCAATCTCCTGTTGGCGCACCGATGCTGGTAAGGCCTGGCCTTTCGAAGAAATCCACGAAATCGTGGTTTTTGTCGCTTTTTATGAACGCGGATTCGCCCTCCCCGCTCATGATTTTCTCCGAGGGCTTCTTTCTTACTACAAATTAGAATTGGTTCATCTCAATCCCAATTCTATTCTTGAAATTTCCCTCTTCATTCATCTCTGCGAAACCTTCTTGGGGATTGATCCCCACTTCAATCTGTTCCGATGCCTCTTTCGTGTGAAGTCCTCCCCGGACAAAGTAGTCGGTGGGGCCGGATTTCAGCTGCGTCAGGGGATGAAGAACGTGTACTTCGACTTCAAGATGAATGACTCCATTAAAGACTGGAATGACAAATGGTTTTATGTGGACAATCAGCCCTCGAGGCTATCCAAGCACTCCGGTCATTTGCCTCGGCCGCAAGATTCATGGAATGAATCCCTCGATAGGGATAAGGTTGACGGAATCTCCAGGCTTATCAAGATGATCGCTGCTCTGAAGGACCAAGGCTTAACTGCCATTGGGATCACCAGTTCGTTCCTGCGCCGGCGCGTATAACCCTGCCAGAAGCGGGTGCACGCTGGCTATGAGTATACTGGCCCCGAAGACCCGACCAGGATTTCAACCAGCGACTTATCGTCAGATGAAGTCGCCGTCCGCGTCCAGGCACTCTTCATGGATGCCCAGGATCTGCCACGCCGGGTACCCGAGTACTCAGCAAGTCGTCCGTCATCATTGGTAAGCTTGAAAACAACCCGAATATCAATTATGATATACACCTTCTTGCTTCTTTACAACTGATCAATTGCTGCGCTATCCAATGCCAGGAATTGCGGACCAGACTTGCTTCCTCGCCTCCAGATGTAGCAGAGAACCAATCCGGGTTGCCTGGATCTCCCCCGCCCCAGCAAACTGCTGAAAGTTCAGGGAAAGGGAAGAAGAAAGCATCACCAGATATGGACCAGGTAATTCTGGAAGAAGTATCCGATTCTGATGATGACACACCCCGACCTCCTCCTGGGAAGATACTCGGGCAAGGAGGATCAGGCTTGAAGAGGCCTAGTGCTGACGATGCCCCAAGTCCAACCATCCCCAAGAAGAAACGGGCTATGCGGAAGAAAGTGTCTCCTTCGGTGAAGAAATCATCAGATACTATTCTTGATGAAGCAGAGGCACTTGAAGCAGAGCCTGAAACCAATGTGGATATTCCAATGGGAATCCCACTACAGTCTTCTCCGCCCAAGGCACCCCTATTGTCTTGTTTGCCAAAAAATCTTTGTTCTATCCCCTTGCCGAGTTGTTTTCTGAATTGAATGTATAATTGCAGAATCCTCAACAAGAAGAACCCGTCCAGTCGGAAGAGCCTCAAGGACCTCAAAACAACCCTTCTGGCGGTTTTGACTTTGTTGTGGAAGAGCCTGAATTCAACATGGAATTTGCCAGGTAGATGATCCAAATTCATGGAGCAAATTTCTGAAATGCGAATATTGCTAATCTTCAATTGTCTATGCAGCCGTCCGCCTACTGCTGCTCCTTCAGATGTACCAAGGACTCCAATAATGGAGACAGGAGGAGGAGAAGGGCCAAGCCCCCAAGCATCTTCACCGCCCCAACCCCAAGCAGCAAGCAGCAACGTCGCGCCACCGCCCCCTGTGAGAGAGCAAGCCCCTCCGAGTACCTCTGCTCCTGGGCCCTGGCCCAAAGCAACAGAAAGTATCCGGATGGCAAGCCTCCGTTCTGAGGGATTGGACACCACCACTGGCCAGATGAAGGAAGCTGCGATTGAAGAAATCATCCGGGAGCAGAAGAAACCCCGCGAGCCTTCACCAGAGCCATTCCAGATCTTCATCGGCACACCCGGCGTCAACGCAAATGAGGATGAAGACGCCTTCTTATTCAACTCTGAAGTTGACCACGAAGATCTGGAGAAGGCCGCCGAGCTGTACAAACAACTCTCCAAGCTCACAGAGGTTAGTAGAAATAGCGTAGTACTGTAAATACTTATCTCCTTTGTACTTTAATTAACCCTGCCTCCTTTAATCTGGATGTAGAGTATTCTTGTACGATCTCAGTAGAAATCTGAGATGCTTCGGAGAGCAAGCACGTCCATTGCCCGCGCTGAGAAAGCCACAGCCAATCTGGCCAAGGGACAAGCAGCTTGGGACCAAGAACGCGCCCAACTGCGCCGAGAACTGGATGAGGCGCACAAGAAAATCAACTTGTACTAGGACCAGCGCGATGATGTTGCTGAGAAGAATAAGTCTTTGCGACAAAAACTCTCAGGTGTGTACGCTGAGTACTTTTTCTCTGCCTGTATTGATCATATAATGAATAGGATCTGATGTGTTGTCTGCAGAGAGTGAAAGGCGCGTTGAAGCTCTAAAAGGCGAGTTCATCGATATGAAGAACCGCTTTTATCGGGAGCAGGAGCGTGCAAACCAAGCGGAGCGGAGGGAGACGGAATGCATGGCAGATCTTGCCGAAAAGCAGAAAATGCGCCAGCATGCCGATGCCCAACTCATCGAAGACCTGACCAAGATCCGCAATCAAGAGGCTGAAATCCAGGCGCTTCACGTGGAGGTCAATCGCCGTGGTGCGGAAATTGAGTCTTGGAAGGAAGCCGCCCTGCCCTTGGTTGATGTATATGCGAAAGTACCCGCCGGAAGTGTTGCTCCTCCTCTCCTTGATCGCCTTCGAGCAACTCCTGGGCAAGTGAAGCTGTATTGCCAACGGATCGCCCATTCATGTACTAAACAAGTACTCGAGGTTGTCCGTTCATGGTTTCCTTCACAGCCGTTAGGTGTTACTGAAGGAAGAATCAACCCGGCTTGTACCCGGGCCATGTATGATACTTACATGGAGGCGGAGAAGGACACTGTAGAGAAGATTGTATCTCGTCTTAAGTTCTAGAGTCTTCTTTTTGTAAGAAAACCCTTTGTAAAGAACTTGGTTTCAGATGTAAATACTTAATGTTTTTATTAACAAGAAGTATTTGTTTATCTGATTGAGTGCGCCGATCTCTTTGCTTTGAACAAAAAGTAGATGGCATTTGAATGTAGTCTTCCTGGATTGTTTTTAAACAACCCAACTAGATTCAAAAAATAAGTGCACCCGATCTTTCTATGTGAAACAGAAAGTAGATGACTTTTTGAACGCGACCCTTTTCTAGATTGTTTTTTAACAACCCGGGGCGAGTCAAAAAAGATGCGCCCGATCCTTCTGTGTGAAACAGAAAGTAGATGGCATTTGAAACAACCCTTTCTAGATTGTTTTTAAACAACCAAGGATGATTCAAATTTGTAAGACTGTATCTGATTTCCAAGCTTGAAGACAATGGAATATTGATACTTTATTATTATTAGGCTAAGAAGCCGATATTAGTACATAAAGAAGGCTGACTGTTTATTGACTCTTAAAAAACTCTAATAACTTCTTCAAGGGTAAAAACGCCGCATGTTCTCAATGTTCCAAGCATTGGGCACCTCTGTTCCGTCTTCCCATTGTAGCTGATAAGTACCCGGACCGATGACCCTTGATACTATAAACGGACCTTCCTAAGGAGAAGATAGCTTGTGCTGATCTTTTGTACGCTGAATTCTTCGAAGAACCAAATCACCAATGTTAAGTGATCACATTTGGATGTTTCGGTCATGATACCTCCTGAGTCCTTGCTGGTACGTGGTTGTCCTGATCAATGAGGCTAGCCTCGCCTCTTCTAGCATGTCCACATCCTCTGCCCTACTTTGCTCTGCTGCTTCCTCCGAGTAGTTTTGAATTCTTGGAGCATTGTATTCGATATCTACCGGGAGTACTGCTTCTGAGCCGTAGACCAGAAAAAAGGTGATTGCCCCGTCGCGCGGCTGGGCTGGGTTCTGAGCCCCCATACCACGGCTGGCAATTCTTGCACCCACTTGCTGTCGTACTTTTTGAGTGGTTCATAGAGCCTTGGCTTGAGACCTTGAAGTATGAGGCCGTTAGCCCTCTCAACTTGTCCATTGGTTCGTGGATGCGCCACTGATGCGTAGCGGACTTCAATTCCCAGGTTATCGCAGAAATCAAAGAACTCGCTCCATGTGAATTCTGAGCCGAGGTCGGTGATAATGCGATTTGGGACACCGAAACGATGAGCAATGTCTTGGATGAACTCGGCCGCCTTCGCTGCTGTAGTGTTGACTAGTGGCTTGACTTCAATCCACTTGGTAAACTTGTCGATCGCCACGTAGAGATACTTGAAACCTCCTGGCGCAGTCTTGAGTGGTCCAACCATATCGAGCCCCCAGCATGTGAAGGGCCAGGAGGGCGGTATGGTGTTGAGGACCGTTGCGGGGACATGAGCTTGCCGGGCAAAATATTGGCAGCCCTGACAGGTCTTCACGATTTCTTCAGCATCAGCCACAGCGGATGGCCAATAGTACCCGGACCGGAAAGCCTTGCCTACGATCGTGCGGTGAGCAGCCTGGTTCCCGCAGATTCCACCATGGATTTCTTCAAGGATTTCCCGTCCGACTTCTGGAGTGACACACTTCATCAAGACTCCAGATGAGGCGCCGCGTCGAAAGAGGGTGGAGCCAACTACTATGTAGTGCTTGCTTCGTCTAATAACTTGCTCAGCCTCCACCTTATCTTCGGGCTCCCTCTGGTGCAGTATGTACTCGATGAAGGGCTTTGTCCACTCGGGTGTAATCACCATGACTTGCTGATGGGGTGGTGTTGTAGTCGGCTGTACTTGCGCTCGGTGGGAACCCAGCTTTGAAAGTGCATCAGCAGCCATGTTGTTGTCTCTGGTGACGTGATGAAATTCGAGCCCATGAAAGTGCTTCTCGAGTTTGCGCACCTCCATGCAGTATGCATCCATGTTCTCCTTGGTGCAGTCCCAATCTTTATTGACTTGATTGATCACCACAGAGGAATCGCCGTACACCACCATGTGCTTGATGCCAAAGGAAGCAGCCAGGCGTAGCGCGTGCAGTAGAGCTTCGTACTCGGCTTCATTGTTGGTGGCTTTCCAGAGGATTTGGAGCACATATTTAAGCTGATCGCCTTTTGGGAATATGAGTAGTACTCCTGCACCTGCCCCTTCAAGCTTCAGTGATCCGTCGAAGTACATGATCCAATGCTCGAGGGGTTCTTCTGGTACTGCGTGTTGTATTTCTGTCCACTCAGCGATGAAGTCCACCAGGGCTTGAGATTTGATGGCAGCTCGTGGGACGAAATCGATGGCATGAGAGCCCAACTCGACCGCCCATTTGGAGATTCGCCCTGTCGCGTCCCGGTTGTGGAGTATGTCGCCAATTGGAAAAGAGGTGACTACAACAACCCGGTGGGCGTCGAAGTAGTGGCGCAACTTGCGAGATGTGATCAAGACAGCATATAATAGCTTCTCGACCTGGGGGTATCACACTTTTGATTCTGAAAGCACCTCGCTGATGAAGTAAACGGGCCGCTGTGCTTTGTATACATGGCCGGGTTCCTCCCGCTCGACTACAATAGCAATACTCACGACGTGAGTTGTTGCTGCTATGTAGAGAAGCAGTGGTTCCTGATCAGCTGGTGCAGTCAGTACTGGTGGTGACTGGAGAAATTTCTTGAGGTCTTCAAACACCGCATCAGCTTCTGGAGTCCATACGAACTTGTCTTGCTTCTTGAGGAGCTTGAAGAAAGGTAATCCTCTGTCACCCAACCTTGAAATGAATCGGTTGAGGGCCGCCATGCATCCAGTCAGCTTCTGAACGTCCTTTAGGGATTTTGGAGGCGCCATGGATGTAATAGCGGTAACTTTCTCGGGATTAGCTTTAATTCCTCGGTGGCTGACTATGAAGCCCAGCAGTTTTCCCGCGGGCATGCCAGCAATCCAGGAAACAGAGTAGAGAGCAGCCAGCTGTAGAATCCACCACCTGATCGATGCGAGGTAGCCCGAAGGGATCCTTTGGGCAGTGCTTGTTTAGGTCAGTGTAATCGGCACACATTCTCCACTCGTTGTTGTTCTTCTTGCGGACCAGGACAAGATTAGCGAGCCAGTCGGGGTGGAACACCTCTTTAATGAACCCGGCTGCTAAGAGTTTCGCCAGCTCCGAACGGATGGCTTCTTTCTTGTCCTGGGCAAAGCGTCGTAGGCGTTGTTTCTTCGGCTTGGCGGCAGGATCAACGTTGAGTTTGTGCTCAGCCAACTCCCTTGGGACTCCTGGCATGTCAGACGGCTTCCATGCGAAGATGTCGCGGTTGTCCCGTAAGAAGCTGGTGAGCGCGCTTTCCTATTTGATAGGCAGGTCAGCGCCGATCAGCGCTGTCTTGGAGGGGTCGCCCATGCCCAGGTCGATTGCCTTGATTGGAACTTCCTGAGAGGGCTTCATGTTTGGCACGGCTGGCTTTTTCGTTGGGATTTCCAACTCAGCTTCACCGAGTTGTTTCGCCATAGCTGCTATGATTGCTGCCTGGCTCGGTTGCTGCATGCTTGCAGCAATCGTCATTGCCTCGGTGTCACAATCGTAGGAGGTCTTCAGGTCACCCTTTAGGGATAAGATTCCTTTAGGGCCTGGCATCTTCAGGACGAGGTAGATGTAATGTGGGATCGCCATGAATTTTGCCAGAGCGGGTCTTCCCAGGATCGCGTGATACGATGATTCGAAGTCGGCGACCTCGAATGTGATGTACTCGGTCCTGTAGTTGGCCTCGGTACCAAATGTAACTGGAAGTGATACCTGGCCAAGGGGCACGGCAGCGTTGCCTGGAACAATGCCGTAGAAGGGTGAATCAGTGGGCTTGAGCAGGTTGGTGATGTCTAAGCCCATCTTCTTCAAAGTCTTGGTGAACAGGATGTTGAGTCCACTTCCTCCGTCGATCAATGTTCTTGTGAGTCGCGCGCCAGCTACCACGGGGTCGAGCACCAGAGGGTATCGCCCTGGGTTCTTGATGTTGGTCCATTGATCATCGCGAGAGAAGCTGATGGGGACTTCTGACCACTTCAGGAAGGTGGGGATGGCAGGCTCAATGCAGGCAATCTCGCGGTGGATAAGCTTTTGCTTGCGCTTTGATTCTGACTGAATGATTCCCCCAAAGATGACGTTGACAACCTTGTCGGCCTGTTGGTAACCGGTGTCTTTGTCACCCTTGTCTCCTTTGTTGTCAGGGTTGTTTGGTTTGGGAGCGCCCTCTCCTGAGAACGCTTTCTTCAGCGACCAGCAGTCCCTGCTTGAGTGTTTATCCTTTGGCTGGAAAGGGCACTGCTTGTCGAGTAGTTTTTCAAACTTCCTGCGGGAAGAGTTCTTCTCAGCAACGTTGACCGTGTCTTCAGGTTTGCGCTTCTTGTCGTTGAAGTCGCGTTTGCTGTTGTTCTCAACTTGCTTGCCCTTGTTACGGTCGTTGTTGTTGTTGCGATCTCCTCCCGACTTGTTACGGTTGAATCTCTCACGCTGCAGGTCTTCAGCATCTGACCAGCGGCTGATGAGGTCTCGCATCTGCTCTAGTGTCTTTGGCCTGTTCCTTCCGAAATCGAGGTGCAGCACGGGGTCTGTAAGGCCACCGTGGAAGCAATCAATGACGTCTTGGTCGGATAGGCTAGCACAGGTTGAGCGTTTCTCCCAAAATCGCCAGTTGTAACTGCGCAAGTACTCGTTCTGGCCCTGTTTGCACTGGGCTAGGTCAAAGCTAGTACCCGGCTTCTGCCATGAACCTTGGAAGTTGTTGATGAAAGCCTTGCAGAGTTCATCCCAGGAGTCGATGGAGCCTGGCTTGAGCCCTTCTAACCAGGTCAATGGGGCCTGATCAAGGACTACTGGGAGATAGGTGCACATGGTGTCGGTGTTGCCCCTTGCCGCCTTGATTGCCGAGTAGTAGATGCGAATCCACTGCTCGGGATCGCGTTTCCCGTCATATCTATCGATATGAGCTGGTTTGAACTTGTCGGGCCAGGAAGTAGCGCGGATGCGGTCTGAGAAGACCGGGAACCCTTCGTACTTGTGGAGGTTGTGGTGATCCTGACCTGGCACCCCGTAGACTTGGTCGTACTCCTGGCGTCTGCGGCGTTCTTGTTCTTCACGATCGCGTGCCCGTGACGAGATGATGGTGCGTGCGTCTCTAGGTGGCAATTGTTGTCGCAGATCCCTGTTGTTGTCATGGTTCCCAGGGCGTCCATCCCTGTTTCGGTTGCCGTCACGCCCGCCAACATGGCTCTGCTGAACTTCGCGGTTGCTTAGTCCGGCACCGTGGTCACGACCTCCGCCGCCGAGTACTATGCCTCCCTCATTTTGGCGTTGGCGTTGTTCTCTGCTCGGTGGTGGGATTGGTAGCCTCGGTTTCCAACTTCAGGAAGTCGGCTGCTTGCCTAGCGGCTTGGTGCTCGGGTGATGGTCTTCGCCGGGTTGACTGCGTCATGCTGGATGGCCGCTGTCTCGAGCATTGTCTTCATCCTGAGGATTTCAGGAGTTTCAGGCATCTGTCCCAGCTCTGTGACGACAGCCATGATGTTGGCTGCAGCGCTGGAGTAGACGTCCTGGCCGGCGACTTGCCGGAACATGGCGTTGAGGTCCTGTGGAGGTAGCCTACGGCCGAGGCGGCGACGTCGTTCTTGCGAGCGACATTTTGCTCCCTGCGTTGGTTACGGTCAGCTTCAGCTTCGTTCTCCACAGTTGGCTCGTCGTTGGAGACTTCTTGTTCCTGGGCGATGATCACCATGGCTTGGCGCCCTGGTGAGTAGCTCCCTGTGCTTGAAGTTACTGGGACAGTTGAGCCGCGACTGCTTGAAGAATTCAGGGGTTGCCCGTGTTGAAACGGGAGTGGATCGATGCACGCGATGATGCGAGACATGTCCAGGTCCTCCTGTGGTGTTGCTCCAAGTGCTGGCTTGCGTCACGGCCAGTGAACAAATTATCCTTCGGGGGTTGAAGTAATGACGAGTCTGACTTGTTTCCCGTTCAGGGGAAATTCGTCGAATTCGACCATAGATCGGAGTTGTTTTGAGGATGCCGCCTAGAAAGCAGAGGTGGGGCCCACGAGTCCAAAGGGATATTGGCTCGGGGTGTCGGCCTCGTGCTTAACAGTGGCTGGACTCCTTTTCTTCTGGATTTTTGAATTGGCGGATTTTGGCATAGCCGATGGTTCAGAAACCGACTCGGGTTGCCTGGTCCGCTTCGGAATTTTCCCAGCCCGAGTTGGAATTGGGCTAGGAAGAGTGATTCCTTGAGTCCGAGTCGAGTTCGAACTCGAGGTTCCCCGAGCCCGAGTTGTATTCGGACCCAGGGGCGCGATCTCATCGAGTTTGTCGGCGAGTTGCTCCGGAGTCGGCGATTTGAGGACGCGGTCGAAGTTGCCCGCGCCGTCCGCCGTGCAGACCCAGGAGCCGAAGACGAAGGTGGCGCCTTTCTCGTACGCCATGTCGCCGTCGCAGTTGATGATGACTGGTGCCATCGAGCTTGCTGAACGATTCTCGACGAGAGCCCCTACCTGGCGCGCCAGCTGTCGGTTTTTTATACCGGCTAGCCTACTATGGGGGGTCCCTAAGTAGTCGAGTTGTTCGTGGGGGCCTCGCCGGAACCAGAAGCACGATGGTAAACACGAGACGATTTATACAGGTTCAGGCCACCTCGAGTAGAGAGCGTAATACCTTACGTCCTGTATGGTGGATCTTCTCGTATTGATGGGTATGATTTTACAAGGGGTCCCTGCCTCACCTTATATACTTGGGAGACAGGGTCTACAAGACAAGAAATACAAACTCCTAGTCGGATACAATACATAGAGTCCTAACATGAGTAGGCCGGGTTGTTTCCCAGTACCCGACTAGTTTCCTTAAGCTGTACAGTCCTTCCTTGTATCAGTCAGGGTTGCCGGCCCAATTTCCTAACGGGACTGTGGCCCATGAGGACTCCCATGGATCCTGGACCGTCAACAAAGGAAATACCTGGGTGATACTCGAACCTGAGCCGCATCCGCCGAGGTACAAGAAGAGGAGAGGAGCCGACATCCCCGGCTGCTCCCGGACTCTCGCCTCACCTCTCACCTATTCTAACACTACATTGGATATTTGCCTTTGAGCTTTGCTTCCTTCTTGTGTCTTGAATGAGGGAGTGTTGGTCTCTATTTGTAGTGTAGAGGTGCCTTGAGAGAGTGGAGATCCTCCCCTTGATCCTAGGGAATATTCCACCCCCAATAGCTCTTCTTGCGACACCTGGCCAGGAACTAACGTCGAAAAGGATCAAAACCGTGTCCCTGACTTCATCCTAGGTGGTGGAGGGTGAGAACTGCACCAAACCGGTTAAAACCATGGAAGAACCGCACAAAACCAGACCTTATCCCTTCCTGTACGTCGGTAACAGAGGAAACCGGGGCAAAACCAGAGAAAACCGGCCAATCTAAGGGAAAACCAGGGGCGAACCCCGCTTGGCCCGCGCGCTGCTCCCGTGAAACCGCTGGGCGGCCTATCCACGTGCGACACATGTCCCTGCCCCCTGCGCATCCCTGCGAAAACCGGCCGGCGCTCGTTCCATTGCGTGCCACGTGTCCCCTACCGGCTCCCACCGCCGCGGCGCGGGTGCTCACGCACCGCTCGCCTTGGCCCCGCTCTCACGCGTGGGCCCCCCGCGCTGTGCTAGGCCCAGCAACAGTAGTGCTGACGTCATGCTGTCGTCAGCACTACTTAATATTTTCTCATTTCTTTATCTTTTTATTCTGAGGTCCAAAAATATATAAATAATATATCATCTAAAATTGTATCGACGAGCTCTATGCAATGGTGAACTCTAAATTGGCATTTGAGATACTTTGTGGTATAGATATATTTAGATCTCATCTCATGCTCTTAGTGTCATTTCCTACATAGCAACATAAAACACCAACACTTGTGGAAATCATTAGTAATAAACCCTACCACTATGTTTGAGATTATATTTGACATATTTTCAGTAGGAATTGATGGTAAAAAATGGTACTTAAGGACCATCAACAAGCTCCCCCACACTTAGCCTTTACTCGTCCTCGAGTAAAGTTCAAAGACCAAGGTGGAACAAAATAACTCATTGATATGATGCAAGCATATAAGTTATTCCAAGACATTCGTGTACCTGTGAATTTTGAAGTGTCTATCATGTAATCTTGGATGGTTGAAAAATGGAACGGCCTTGATTCAGTTCATCTCCACTCCTCTGCTAAGTAACTTGGGTTTTTGATAAATTTTCAAAAACAAAACCTTACCTAGCTCCTCAATTGATTCTCTCGAATTGCTCAATGTGTATGATTCCTCACCAAGGCATTTCTTTGCCTTTCTTCATCCTACTTCTAAAAGGCTTATGTGGAGCTCAAGGTAGGAGTAAAGATAAAGCATACTTGTATCACATATATTGCAAAATCAAAGAGTGGATCCAAAAAAAACTATTCATATATTCTGATCAAGATGTGCATGTGTATGGAAAATGGAGGGTGTATGAGAACTCCCTTTTTTATGATCTCTCTCTTTTTTTCAATTTATTTTGAGAACATGGCTATCTCTTTTTTCTTTTCTTTTTTCTTTCTTTTTTTCATGCTCAATGCTTTTATGAGCATGTTCTTTTTTTCTTCTTTCTTCTTTGGACCTTCATGTGTCCAAAATATTTTTCTATAGCCCATGTCTCTTTTGCAAAGGATATTTGGATAGAGATTCATAAAACATATGGAGCATTTATTTTGTGGATGAACGGATATTGCTAACTTCCAGTGTAGAAGTTCAGCATATGTATGTGGAGTGTACGTGATCTTGATCAAGAACGCATGAAGAGCGTCTTACAAGGGTCAAAACAATTTGACAAAGCTCAATGCAATAACAAGCAACATATGTATGAGGTTTTCAATGTGAACAACATATGGCTTTGGTAGGAATGGAATATCATTAAGGAGCTTTGTAGGCTATTGATTTTAAAATTTTGCAAGAAAAACATCCCAAGTACTTTATACAGAAAGAGCGAGATTCATCTTATCATACCATATCTCATTTGTCAACCATTTAGATAGCATGTTTTCCTAAAGATATATGTCCACAAGCAACAGGTGTATGTGCAAGGAATAAAGAATATGCAAGCCAATCAAGGATGACATTTAAACCAAAGGAGCAACAAGTTTTATTTGAGTTTAATATTGATGATTATCTCAAGGTTATGTTAAACTCATGAGTGAGAGAGTTGGGGATTGGCATGCAAACCATCGCATTGGATGAAGTGGAAGACGAGGTGTGCCAGAGGGCCTTGGGTTGAAGGAATTCATTCGAACCCCTCTGGTGCCTGACCGTTGTGATCTTTTTCATATTGATCCATGCGATGTTGTGAGGCGTAGTCATGGGTGGTCTTGAATGTATGAACATGGAGAAGCTCAAGAGACCCCTACACTTGATCTCGTACCTGCGGTTATTCAAAACAGGGTGGAAACAAAATAATGACTCTACTGGCCTTACGAACCAGAGAGTCTGATCTTTATTGAAATTCATTTTTTCTGTTTTCAAGTTATGCAATTTTTTATGGATTTATTATTGTTATGATTATTTTTTTCATAGCAAACAACTGTTGCAAGGTAACTTAGCAGGGCGATTAGAGGAGAATAAATGCACAGAATATTTTAGATACTTCCCTGATGAATCTTCCCCAAACTGAAATCTCGTAGGTAAATGCGAGATTTGAGCTTAAGAGTGCCAGAAGATTTCTCCATTGCTCATCTTGCTTCAGCGTGCAAATTTCTTCCACATGACCAAGGGTTCTGGATGTTGGAGTTATGCTCGATGTCCTTTAGTCATCATCCTTCCTACACAAAGTTAGTGGACAACAAATACCCGAAGGACCATTTGAGTAGATATCATTATTACCATAGGGTTAGTTGTTCACATCCACACTTAAAAACAGATTGATCTTTAACATATTAAGCATAGATTCTGTTTGCCATTTTTTATATTTATTTTCAAATGTTCTCTTTTTTCAAATTTTAATTTCACCATTTTCTTTTAAGCACAACTCAAACAAGGTTGAAATGCATCAACATGATCATAAGGAGGTTTTGCAATTTCTCACAATGAACCTTCAAAAGGTGTTGTAGCTCCTTGTATGTTGTGCAACATAGTGCATCCCATGCCTTGGTTTGTCTCCAATTTTGAATTAGGCTTGATGACTTACCCGCTCGAATTTGAAATCTTTCCTGCAGGGGTTAGTCCATACATACAACCAATATCTATACAAGCATTAACTCAAAGGTTCGTTAGTCAAACTCGACACACTACAACATTTTGGCCCTATTGCCATGGACGTCTTGACGCAACGCCCTGTTTTCATTGCATTACATAGGGTAATTGCGACAGTTTTTGCTTTTCATTGCGTTAGAAAGGCTTACTACATCGAAACGTGTGGCGTTGTGAGTAAACTATCCTGCATTGCGATAAATAGGATATATCGCAACACATAATGTTTTGTTGCAATTTCACTGTAGTTATTGCAACGCTATTTTGTCACGGTTGCAATAGGTGGCCATATTGCAATGATTATATCCCGTTGGTGTTAGTCCTATCGTCTGTTGCAATGGAGTCGTAGATATAGCAACATAAACACGTGCGTTGCGACTAAGATGTTGGATATTGCAACGGAAAGCTATGGTGTTGCAAATGTGTCTTAGATATTGCAACGCTAACACGAAAGCATTGCGAGTAGGTCTTGATATAGCAACGAAAATAGTAGATGTCGCAAATTGGTCTTAGATATTGCAACGCTCGCATGACTCGTTGCGAAATGTGGGTTGTTGGTATTTCTTAGCATCACCACTTAGAGTAGTGATGGTACTAGAGATACTTCATCGTAAATCTAGACATTACAGATATTCTGCAAGCGCACAGAAGTACGTTGTAGCATTTCACCCGGGAGTATTCCAGAGTATCGTTATTTGTTTATCCGCAGGGAAAGCGTTTAGTTAAGAGAGAGATGTCATCCCATGTAATTACTTACAACAGCATTAATATACCATAATCTAAACAGGGGTAAAGAATATAGAAATGAATGGGTAGAGTGACACACAGAAGTTCATTGCTCATCATTATGGTAGTCTTAGTTAGTAATAATACATTAGTGAAGATCACCAAGGTTTCATAAGCATCATACAAATGTGACTTAGTTATACTACAATACCCTATACAAGCTCATTCAATGATCATATGCAAGAGGACATATCGAGGTATCCAGTGGTTCCCTCATCAAGGGACGACAGTAGGACGTCTTATCATAAAGGCCTAATACCCACTCCCGTACGTGGAGGATTACAAAGGACGGACAGGGCTGTCACCACCTGCCTGTCACCACCTGCCGCCTACCTCTACTAATCCGTAGGGCAGCGGTACCCTCAACAGCATACCGTATCCCAAACACCATGTTTGCAATACGAGATACAACTCTATCTATCACGTTAATAAATAGAGCAACCAAGAGGCACATTGAGCCAATGACATTGCATACATTCACTTGATTAAGGTGTAAGACATAAGTAGCATAAACTAAATAAATATAGCATAGCTGAGGCACATGACATAAGTATGAAGGTATTTCCATTAAGATCAGAGTACAAGAAGTAAGTAAGAGAATACAAGAGATGAACTCTAGAACCTACCAAGACTCCTTCAGAAGCCCTTCAGCAGATCTAACACTATGACTATCACTACTAAGACTAAGACTAAGCTTGTAGCAAAGAGAGCTCTTCTTCTGGTGTGTGTTGAGTACGGTGCCCCTTGCAGGTATTTATAGCATCACAAGGGCGGTTGGAACCGGCCAGAGGCAGTTGAGGCCGGTTGGAGGTGGGCCTAGGTCGGCCGACCCTTGGATCCACCGTCTTCAACTCTCCACGGCTCAGATGTCATCTCCATGGCGGTTTACAGCTTCAGGTCAAAGGAGGGCCGAGTCGGGCGCACGGGAGGATCGGCCGACCTGGCTGGGTCGGCCTTTCAAGCCAGCCGGGTACCTTCTTATAGCAGTACCAGCCAAGAGGTTCCTACAGATTTATTTGAATAGAACACTATAGATTTTGACAACCATTTCCATTAGATGGACAAATAGAATGTGCTTGGCCTTTACCGTAGCGAGGTGGGAGCCGAGTATTAATCCTTTTATCGTCCCTAGCGTCATTTCTCTATGATCTTTCTTGCAACACTTGATTAACAGGAATCTTCTGTTCATAGAAAATCAGAAATTGTAAGGATATTAAAAGCTCTATCCTGAGCCCCATTGATCATGCCAGAAATCAGTGTTATTGCCATTCCCCGCACCTTCCCCCAGCATCTTCACCTCTTGCCAATATCTTTGATTGTCCATCTGTAACTAAATCAAACAAAAGACTGGCTTTCGAGGACTAGAAGGATGAGAGGAACCGTGGAGTTGGACCAATACGTTGGAATAGATAGCTCTGCTGCTTACTTTCAAGCTTTAGATAGCTCTGTTTGTTACAAGCAATATAGCTTTTGTTTTACACCAGCTACGCCCTTCCCCATTGCAACGTTGTTGAATTGTTGGTTTTTCGTTTTCTTTTTGGATCCATGCAAGCCATTTCCTGTTGATAGGAAGGCAGAGTAACAAGTTGATTTCGAGTACCGTACCTCCTTTCCGGTTCACAGACAGATCGAGGGTCACACCTTACACTTGCATCACCTGCCTGCCCTTCTCGGTTTAATTGAATAAGACCGGCCCAAGTAGGACCCAGGATTCATTTTCTGAATGGAGTCTTCCTGGAACCGGGATTGATACCGGGTCAAAGCTTCCAAGCTAACTGGACCAATACCCTAACCCTACCCTTTTTCTGAGAATCATTCCTCCCCCACTCTCTGCCCTTCTAAAAATCAAATAGCGGCCTAGCGTCGTCGCAATCATGCTATACTGCCATGGGAAAAAGACTTCCAGTGTATCAGTGGCTTTTCCCCTTCATGCTGTAGTCAGAAGGAGTCCTCCCGCCAAAGGCAAGACTTTCTCTCAAGAGTCAGAGCTTCGAGACAACTTTTGCAGATGTTCAATCTTGCGAGGCGTATGAGCAAGATTTTGAGTACTCTCCCGACCTGTTAGAGGCCACCCTAATAAGCAGAGATTGCCGGGAAAACGTTGCTCAACAAGAAGATCTCAGTAACCCACTCGAAAAAGGATACCCTGGCATAACAAGTGGTGATCTCTGTACTAGAATAGAAGCCCAGCTAATTGTGAAGAACCCCGGCCATAACCACCATTAGGGCCCACCTTCCTCTGGGAGGCTTACATGTGGGTCCTAATGTTGGTTCCAGTTGGGTACTGTCGGTTTGGGTACATTTGTCTCTGGTTGTGGGCCCTTCAATCCATGTGATGGACATGTGGCTCATCCTCCACCCTTGACTTCCACCGACCATGAATCAACGTTCAAGATCCTTACATTGTGTGCTTCTTGACCTGTGTGGAGTTTGGGCTCGATTGGGATCCAGACCAGGTCGCCCGACCTAGCCAGGTCGGCCGACCTGGGCCTGTGCCCAGTTTTGTCCATCTTCTGCACCGTAGTCCCTGTACTTAAATATATTCCAGATATGCATGGTATACTATTATTTGAATACTAATGCCTAACTTATGCCTTGATCTTTATTGGTTTCTGAGCCTATTGACGGTCGGATTTTCTGTTATAAGGACCGTCAACAACTCCCCCAAGCTTAGACTTTGCTCGACCCGAGCAAAAGACTAAAACTCTTAGGCTCAGTGGATCAGGAGTTGCTTCCTCATTACTCCTCAAAAGTACCAGTGGTTCAACAAGATATTCTATCAAAAATTGAATAAGCTGGTAAAATAAACTTCCCTTATTACCTTGGCCTTTTATGGGGCTTGTAGCTTCTCCTGGTCTTGGGCGGTTGATGGCTAGAATGACTTAGACTAAGCACCTTGCCTTCTACCTAGCTAGACAATCAAACCGGAGGTTTTGGAAGTTTTTCAAAAGAGAGAGCAGAATTCCTTAGGTGGTACTCTCAAGTCACTCATGGTGTATTTCCTTGCCAATTTCCTCTCTCAACTCTCATGTCACTCATTGAAGTGGAGCTTATGCTAGGAGAGCTTTATAGCACACTTGCAATGCACATATTGTAAAGTCAAAATCAGGATTCGAAGAGAAATAAGTCATACTCTCAAACCAAGATGTGCACATGTGTGTATGGCATGGTAAATGACAGCTCTTTTTCACAGGTACCTCTTCCCCTTAAAGAGTTGCTTTTAGAGACATGACTTTATTTTTGAATCAAGAGCTTCATTTGCTCTTTCTCTTTTTTTTTACATACTTGGACCTTCATGTGTCCAAATGTTTTTAGTCCATGTCTCTTTTTTGCAACAGAGTTAGGGAAGAGTACCATACTTTATGTAGAGCTTTTATTTTGTTGATGGATGGATGTCATGTTCACTTCCAGTGTAGAAGTATAACATGTATATGGTGACGTGTACATGATCTTGGCTTTAAAAGCATGAAGTAAATCTCTAAAAATCACAAAAACTTTGACAAAACTCAATGCAAAAGCAAGCAGCTTATGTAGGGGTTTAAAACAATATGAGCTTTGGTAGGGAATTTAATCACCACAAGGAACTCTCTTCATTTTATTTTCAAAAGATAAACTCCGGTTATCAAGTCTAACTTAGTAAGATCTTAAGGAAACTCGAGCCTTATCATATCTTAGCTAACAACAACCTAGACTAGAGCTTGCATATGCTACCCACAGATAGACAAGATAATAGAAAAGATCATGTTCAACCAACAAACTCAAAACTTAGGAGAATAGTAGGTTGAAACATAGGGACAAGAGAGAAATAAGAGCAACCATTCATCATATCCGAAGGAAAGAGATTTAAGCATAGACTTAAAACATTTATGGCATTATTATAGATGGCTCTCATTTACTAACTTTATTT
>CM014278.1:24516399-24543653 GCA_004135705.1 Alloteropsis semialata | reverse complement strand
AAAGCAGTAACGAAATGGTCCGAAACTCACCCAGACATGGTTTTTGGTCTAATAGAGTGGTTTGGAGTCATTCGTTGCGAAAAAATTGACAGCAAGTTTGGCCGCATAAAACGGTGCATTAATTGCAATAAACGGGCCCATTTCGCTACGTTATAAAAGCAGTAAGACATGGTTTTTGGTCTAATAGAGTGGTTTGGAGTCATTCGTTGCGAAAAAAATGACAGCAAGTTCGGCCGCATAAAACGGTGCATTAATTGCACTAAACGGGCCTGTTTCGCTACGTTACAAAAGCAGTAACGAAACGGTCCGAAACTCACCCACACATGGTTTTTAGTCTAAAAGAGTGGTTTGGAGTCATCCGTTGTGAAAAAATTGACAGCAAGTTGAGCCATATAAAATGGTGCATTAATTGCTCTAAACGGGCCCGTTTTGCTACGTTACAAAAGCAGTAGGACAGGGTTTTCGGTATAATAGAGTGGTTTGGAGTCATCCATTGCGAAAAAATTGACAAAAGCTGTAAGGAAATGGTCCAAAACTCACCCAGATATGGTTTTTGGTCTAATAGAGTGGTTTGGATTCATCTGTTGCGAAAAAATTGACAGCAAGTTCGGCCACATAAAACGGTGCATTAATTGCACTAAACAGGTCCGTTTCGGGTTGTCACAAAAGCAGTAACGAAATGGTCCGAAATTCACCTAGACATGGTTTTTGGTCTAATAGAGCGGTTTGGAGTCATCTGTTGCGAAAAAATTGATAGTAAGATCGGCAGCATAAAACGGTGCATTAATTGCACTAAACGGGCCTGTTTCGCTACATTACAAAAGCGGGAACGAAATGGTCCGAAACTCACCCACACATGGTTTTTAGTCTAATAGAGTGGTTTGGAGTCATCCGTTATGAAAAAATTGACAGCCAGTTTGGCCGCATAAAATGGTGCATTAATTGCACTAAACGGGCCCGTTTCGCTAAGTTACAAAAGGAGTAACGAAATGGTCCAAAACTCACCCAGACATGATTTTTTGTTTAATAGAGTGGTTTGGAGTCATCTGTTGCAAAAAAATTGATAGCAAGTTCGGCCGCATAAAATGGTGCATTAATTGCACTAAACGGGCCCGTTTCGCTACGATACAAATGCAGTAACGAAATGGTCCGAAACTCACACACACATGGTTTTTAGTCTAATAGAGTGGTTTGGAGTCATCTATTACGAAAAAATTGACAGCATGTTCGGCCGCATAAAACGGTGCATTAATTGCACTAAACGGGCCAATTTCGCTATGTTACAAAAGCAGTAACGAAATGGTCCAAAACTCACCCAAACATTGTTTTTTTGGTCTACTAGAATGGTTTGGAGTCATCCGTTGCGAAAAAATTGACAGCAAGTTTGGCCGTATAAAACGGTGCATTAATTGCACAAAACAGGCCGGTTTCACTATGTTACAAAAACAGTAACGAAATGGTCCAAGACTCACCCAGACATGGTTTTTGGTCTAATAGAGTGGTTTGGAGTCATCCGTTGTGAAAAAATTGACAGTGAGTTCGGCCGCATAAAACGGTGCATTAATTGCACTAAACGGGTCCGTTTCGCTACGTTACAAAAGCAGTAACGAAATGGCCCGAATCTCACCTAGACATTGTTTTTGATCTAATAGAGTGATTTGGAGTCATCCGTTGCGAAAAAATTGACAGCAAGTTCGGTCGCATAAAATGGTGCATTAATTTGTTCATGTAATTCTGAAGCGATCCCACGCTTCCGGAACCGTCTCCCCGGACTCTTGCTGGAAGCTGGAAATTCTTCCCCGAAGGGCATTGGTTTTTCCAATGGGGAAGAATTTTGCCAAGAAGGCATTGGAGCACTTGGTCCACGTATTCACCGCATCGCGGTTGGAATAGAACCATTGCTTGGCTCTACCCAACAGCGAGAACGGGAACAAGCGGAGCCTGATGGCCTCTTGATCCACCCCTCGGATGGTGATGGTGCTACACACCTCCAGGAAATGCTGCAGGTGAGCACTGGCGTCTTCATTGGCTTTCTCGCAGAAGGGGCTAGCCTGCACCATGTTGATCAGCGGGGCCTTCAGCTCAAAAGCATGATCCCCCACCTCCACTGCTGGTCCCGTAGGGATCTAAGCAGCGGACGGGGCGGAGTAGTCACGGATGGTTCTGTCGGCCATGGCTTCTTCAGGTTGGGGTGCTACGGGAACGGGTTGTTCTCCTTGGTTGGAGGATTCTCCGATGACTGGGTCGGTTTCCGACAAGAACACCTGAGGGATTACGACACGAGTGCGTACCCTCCTTCCTATGGTATTTGGGTTCTCGACGTAATTGGATGGTAGTTGGAAACCAGTCATGCACTACCCTGTTTCACATCACAGAGAAACAGAGCAAAAGGGTAAACCTGCTAGATTACTGGCAATTAATCTTGTTGTATTAAATACATGGATGATCAAATCTCTTTAACCAATGCTTTCCCCGGCAACGGCGCTAGAAATGCTTGTTGGTATTTCTTAGCATCACCACTTAGAGTAGTGATGGTACTAGAGATACTTCATCGTAAATCTAGACGTTACAGATATTCTGCAAGCGCACAGAAGTATGTTGTAGCATTTCACCCGGGAGTATTCCAGAGTATCGTTATTTGTTTATCCGCAGGGAAAGCGTTTAGTTAAGAGAGAGATGTCATCCCATGTAATTACTTACAACAGCATTAATATACCATAATCTAAACAGGGGTAAAGAATATAGAAATGAATGGGTAGAGTGACACACAGAAGTTCATTGCTCATCATTATGGTAGTCTTAGTTAGTAATAATACATTAGTGAAGATCACCAAGGTTTCATAAGCATCATACAAATGTGACTTAGTTATACTACAATACCCTATACAAGCTCATTCAATGATCATATGCAAGAGGACATATCGAGGTATCCAGTGGTTCCCTCATCAAGGGACGACAGTAGGACGTCTTATCATAAAGGCCTAATACCCACTCCTGTACGTGGAGGATTACAAAGGACGGACAGGGCTGTCACCACCTGCCGCCTACCTCTACTAATCCGTGGGGCAGCGGTACCCTCAACAGCATACCGTATCCCAAACACCATGTTTGCAATACGAGATACAACTCTATCTATCACGTTAATAAATAGAGCAACCAAGAGGCACATTGAGCCAATGACATTGCATACATTCACTTGATTAAGGTGTAAGACATAAGTAGTATATACTAAATAAATATAGCATAGCTGAGGCACATGACATAAGTATGAAGGTATTTCCATTAAGATCAGAGTACAAGAAGTAAGTAAGAGAATACAAGAGATGAACTCTAGAACTTACCAAGACTCCTTCAGAAGCCCTTCAGCAGATCTAACACTATGACTATCACTACTAAGACTAAGACTAAGCTTATAGCAAAAAGAGCTCTTCTTCTGGTGTGTGTTGAGTACGGTGCCCCTTGCAGGTATTTATAGCATCACAAGGGCGGTTGGAACCGGCCAGAGGCGGTTGAGGCCGGTTGGAGGTGGGCCTAGGTCAGCCGAATCCCCCAGGTCGGCCGACCCTTGGATCCACCGTCTTCAACTCTCCATGGCTCAGATGTCATCTCCATGGCGGTTTACAGCTTTAGGTCAAAGGAGGGCCGAGTCGGGCGCACGGGAGGATCGGCCGACCTGGCTGGGTCGGCCGACTCCCCATAACCGCCATTAGGGCCCACCTTCCTCTGGGAGGCTTACATGTGGGTCCTAATGTTGGTTCCAGTTGGGTACTGTTGGTTTGGGTACATTTGTCTCTAGTTGTGGGCCCTTCAATCCATGTGATGGACATGTGGCTTATCCTCCACCCTTGACTTCCACCGACCATGAATCAACGTTCAAGATCCTTACATTGTGTGCTTCTTGACCTGTGTGGAGTTTGGGCTCGATTGGGATCCAGACCAGGTCGCCCGACCTAGCCAGGTTGGCCGACCTGGGCCTGTGCCCAGTTTTGTCCATCTTCTGCACCGTAGTCCCTGTACTTAAATATATTCCAGATATGCATGGTATACTATTATTTGAATACTAATGCCTAAGTTATGCCTTGATCTTTATTGGTTTCTGAGCCTATTGACGGTCGGATTTTCTGTTATAAGGACCGTCAACATGGGTGCATGCACCAGGCCGCGTTTAGTCCGTGGACCTTTAGTCCATGGGCCACAGAAATATACACGGCAAGCCTTTATTGTTCTCCCGACCGAACCCTAATTGCAGGTCTTTAGTCCTCAAATGCATTGACTCGTCTCCTTCACGCCGACCTGCACGAAGAATCCATCTTGCATCCTCTAGGTATCATCGATCTGATCTTGCGCATGAAACTATTGAGTTCTTTAATTAGTATGTAAATTCATGTTTGAATGTTGATTTTATGAGAACCCCTTTTTTTCCCGTGGCTCAGGAGAGATCTAAACCTGCGCTCTATTTGCGGTTGATTTTCCAATGGCAAGTGAGGATCGTAGTTGGATGCTATTGCCTCAAACAGATGATGCATGGCAACTCGGATATGAGAAATTCATTGAAAAAACCTTTGAACGCACCTTTGAAGGAGAGATTATGCCCTGTCCATGTAGTAAATGTCGTGCCATGGCATTTAGAGAAAAAGAGGAGATCCAAGTACACTTGCTTGCAAACGGGTTTGACAAGGCTTTCATCATGAAAGGACAACCTAGTGCTTCTACATCTATCCCTATGGATGATGATCGTGACTTTGGTGATGTTAAAGGTACTGATTATTATGATGATGGGCCATCCACCAATAATCTGCTTTCGTCGCTAATCAGTGGCGCCATACATGGTAATATTGAGGAGCCAAATAATGAGGCAGCAAAGAAAATTTTCAAATTAATGGAAGAAGCCCGGACTGAATTATACCCAGGTTGCAAGGAGGCTTCCAAAGTATCTTTCATTGTCAGGCTTTTCCAGATTAAGTGCATGTTCGGTATTACGAACAATGCAATGGAGCACATAATTCACTTATTCGCTCTTGTGCTCCCCAAAGGACATTGTGTCCCAAATACCATGGATAAAGTTTGAAGGGTAATTCGAGACCTTGGGTTGGACTACCAAAAGATTCATGCTTGTGTCAATGATTGTGTGCTATTCCGTGGAGAGTATGAGAACCTGGACTCATGTCCAACATGTGGGGAGAGTAGGTGGAAAAATACTGACTCAGAGGGCCTTGGGGATTGTGCCGATGATACTGGTGCAGTAAAGAAGAAGCGCTTTCCTCAAAAAATTCTGAGGTATTTTCCACTGATCTCCACCTAGGCGTCGAAGCCAGGCGGTCCCCCGTTCATGGCGATGTCCATGACATGGATCTTCGCCTTGTGGAAGGTGTCGGTCTCGAACAGGCAGACGGGGCAGCGGAACCAGTCCTTGCCAGAGGGGGTGCTCCTGATGCGGATGCACATTCGGTCAGGATCATCATCATCGTCGTCGTCGTCATCGTCATCGTTGTCTTCCGCCGCTGGCTTCGCCTTGACGAGCTCCGGCGGACGCTCGTCGTAGTCGTCGTCGCGATCCTCCTACGGAGCCTTGGACGGCGATGGCGGCAACTCCAGGCGCGCCACCTGCGACGGCACCAACTCCGGGAGCGCCGCCTGCGACGGCGCCAACTCCGGGCCCGACTCTTCCGTCGGGTCAGCTGCACCCGAGCCCTCTTGGGAGATGGCGAGTGCGAGACGGGAGACAGCAGCGGTGACCGCGAGGTGGGAGACCGGCCACGGCTGCACGCCCCCGACGACCCGCCAGCAGCAGCACTCTGCAAGCGATGAACTCAGTATAAAAAACCCTAATTAACAGTACAAAAAACACTAATGAACCCGACGATCCTGCCAGCAGCAGCACCTTGCCCCTGAGATGTACAAACTTACCGAAGATGGTGTCATGCCAGTGGGAGCCATCGACGTCGAGAGAGGCACGGCGAGAAGGTGGAGCGCGGCTAGCGAGGAGAAGGCATGCGGAAGGTTAAATGCGCACTATGTTCTTGTTTATAGCCTCCTACGAACTGAAGACCAACGGACTCTCGTCCATCCCAAACTCACTGACGACCGGGCCCTCTTGGCATTGGGACCCATCCATCATGGACTAATGCTGGCAGACTTAGGGACGAGCATGGGGAGCCAACGGGACGAGACGTTGTGAACCGACGAGCGTGAGGCAGAGACGACGAGACGTGGGGGGTCAGAGAGTTTTGACCTTCGGTTCACAATGTACACCCTCCATCACAGACACACTGACGGCTGGGCCCCCTTGGCATTGGGGCCCATCTGTCATACACTCACCCACCTGGAAAGCGGTGACAGTAATAAATGGGTCTCTCACCCC
Organism: Alloteropsis semialata; assembly: GCA_004135705.1. Lineage (NCBI taxonomy): Eukaryota > Viridiplantae > Streptophyta > Magnoliopsida > Poales > Poaceae > Alloteropsis > Alloteropsis semialata. The sequence continues at coordinate 24,537,292 of CM014278.1, read as the reverse complement.
TCCCATCTTTGGAGCAAATAGTAAATGGGCCTCTCCCCCTCCAATCTTTTGTCTCCTGGCCAAATCTAGATCTATTTTGGATTTATTTTGATTTTTTTGAAACTTTGAACATGTATAGAATTCACAAATTTGGGCCAAATAAAGTGGTTTTTTTTCCCAAAATTCTTAGAAAAAGTATATTATATCACTTGAAAGGAAATGTCATCCCACGTACATAATCAATTGAGAGTCACAAGAATTGGGTACATAATATCAAAAGTGACCATATGGTACTAAACACTTCAAAGTGAAGGTGAGTGGGATGTGTCAAAGTGTTTTGTCCTTCTAAAAATTGCATCATATATTTCTATGACCAAATGTCTATGAGGTGTGCATACCCACAAAAGCACATTAATTGCCAAATGCAACTTCATTGGAGACTTTGACATTAGTGTATGACATGAATTTGGGCCAAATAAAGTGGGTTTTTTCCCAAAATTCTTAGAAAAAGTATATTATATTACTTCCCCACGTACATAATCAATTGAGAGTTACAAGAATTGGGTACATAATATCAAAAGTGACCATATGGTACTAAACACTTCAAAGTGAAGGTGAGTGGGATGTGTCAAAGTGTTTTGTCCTTCTAAACATTCCATCATATATCTATGACCAAATGTTTGTGAGGTGTGCATACCACAAAATCACATTAATTGCATTGCCAAATGCAACTTCATTGGAGAGTTTGACATTAGTGTGTGACATGCTAAGTTGGTTTTCGTAATGAAGTACCAAATAAACTCATGAAACTCAACGCAATGGAATCCATTAGGTTGCTTATGTTGTTCTAAGAACGTACAAAAAAAAAATCACCTGATTTGGACAACAATTGCATAATATAAACATGTTTAAAATTTTGATTAAGAATCAAAATACATAAAAATATGAACAACTGATGAACAAGTGGCCAAGATCCTGACACCGACAGGTGGGACCCACAAGGCAACCGCACGCGAGGAAGACTCCTCGTGGTCAGCGCGTCGTCGCGACCCGAGCGGTGTGTCATCAACAGCGCGTGCGTCCCTTGCTTGTGGGCCCCACCTTGTAGGCCTCGGGTTGTTGCCCGTATTGTCAGTGACTAGGATGAAAAAAATGTCATATCCCCAGATTCCATTAATAGAAGCCCAACCGCCCATCCATCCGCCAGTTGCCTTTTTGCCTTCTCCCCCAATACGTCCCATCACCATTGGGGTTTTCTTGCCTTCTGTTGACACCAGATTTTGGCTCGGCTAGGACTGTACATGAGAGAGTTAAGCAGGGGCCGAATCCGATTCTAAGTCAGCCTCCGATTTCCGATTGGAGTATGTCCGATAGAGTCCAGACCGGACACGAGAAGGAGAAGGCCAGAGCACGTACGACTTCTGGAGGGGAGACGCGTCTGGAAGCTTCTTCAGGGCCTGATTGCGCGTCAAGATTTGTAATAGTTTTGATAGTTTAAGATTAGATTGCTTTAAATAAATTAGAGATATTGTCATAGCCGGTAAGTATTAGCTGGATTTCCAGGGTATAAATATAAACCCTGCGCCATTGTAAAAGATGTTCACACAACCAATCAATCAAACACAACTTTCGGCCTTACGTGCCAACAATCCTTTTCATCGAGTTCTTCAGCAAGCAGGTCTGCATCATCTTGACCTCCGGTTTGTCTGTAAGTCCGACACCCTATAGAATTAATCTAGGCTTTAGATTGAGGCGCGTCGCCCTTCTTCGTTTAGATAATTCACCAATTTATCGAGTTGTTCTAGGCTTTAGATTGAGGCGTATCGTCCTTCTTCGGTTAGATGGCTCACCCTTTACCGTATCTTGTTGATTTTATCTTATCGGCTTATATCTATCAAAGAGGATCTATTCTGTTTTATTGTTATTCAAGTTTCATAATAGATCTGTTTATATTGTTTATATAGCTAATTTAGATTTAATAAGCAAGTTTCAAATAGATTTGATTTAAACAAGTTCCTTGATATATATCGATCTATCGGAATAAACAAGCTAATCGGTGCCCTGCTAGCGACGCTGTCTCGAAATCGATCTGATTGTTAGTGACACTAGATTTAGTTTGTTTATTGCTATCGAAATCGGACTTCTCTCTATGCTGATCCGATTTCTGGAACGAATCGGGGTCTTGGCCGATGAGTTCCTTGTTACTTACTGATTAAACTCTACCTTGTCAATTTCAGGTCAAATTGACTGGCACGCCCTGAACCTCAATATTTTGGACCTGCACTGAAGTGAAGCAAATCTTCCTGGCCACAGTGTTAATTTCTGAGAGTCAACACCTGACTTTTTAGATGTCAACACATTTTGGCATGCCCAGTGGGACAAGAAAGCTTCTGCGATGGCACCCCCTGAGATCCCAGCTGTCACGATGGAGGATCTTAGCGATGAGCAGAAGAAACTTGTAGAAGCACAGCTTGAAGAATTCAAGAATCTGTGCCTTTACTCATTCAGCAAAACTCGCAATGCGGTGATCAAGAAAAATCAGTTTCCTGTTCCCTAGGAAGCATTTGATCGGATTACCGCCGAGGAAAGAAAATTCTTCCAAGACTATCTAGCTGCTGGTGTGAGTCATGCTTTGATTAACCAATCTGGGATATTGGTTAACGCAGTGGTGGGATTGATCGCCAAGTTGCTGGATGGAGCTATACTGAAGGATGTCCAGAAGGGGCCTGCTTATTTTGACACTGGTGCTTCCTCAGCAATTAAAGATCTCAAGAAGAAGATGGTGCAGATCAATTCATCTACATCACCAGAAACACATCCTGAGTGCTATTAAACTCCCAAGGCAAAGAAGGCAAAAGCCAAGGCGGTGGAGGGAGGTGAAGAAAAGGAACAGGAAGAGAAATCGTAAGACAAGAATTATGGCGGGACCCAACATATTGATCAGTTTGGCAGCCGAATTCCTGTAGTTGAGGGCAAGAAGGTTTACCCTGCTTACTTCAACACCGAAGATCAGCCAAAGAACAAGGGGGCTGACAATCGGGAGCCGTCAATCGGACCTACTGAGACACCAGTTTTAATGACTCGTGCTCCGATCAGTCAGGGAAATTACACTCAGGAGGATTGGACAGATAAGATTGTTGATGTCATGAAAAATTAGTTTGGTTTGAAGCCTAAGGGACAATCTTATCAGTATCGGAAGCCATATCCAGACTGGTTTGACACACTGCCTATGCCAGCCCGATTCAGGATTCCGAATTTCTACAAATTTTCTGGACAAGGAGATGTTACCACCATTGAGCATATTAGTCGCTACACGATTCAATGTGGTGAAGTAGCATCGATTGATCCATTGAAAGTTAAGTTGTTTCCCATGTCACTTTCTGGATCGGCTTTTTCGTGGTTTTCTTCATTGCCACCAAATTCCATCAGTAATTGGGCCAATTTAGAAAAGCAATTTCACGCCTATTTCTTCATGGGAGTACAGGAGACCAGACTGTCTGATTTGACTGCACTCCGACAGAGAAACGGGGAATCGGTTAGCGAGTTTGTCCAAAGATTCAGAGATGTTCGCAGCCGATGCTATTCGTTGAATCTATCGGAAGGACAGTTGGTTGATTTGGCTTTCCAAGGATTGTTGCCTCAAGACAAAGACCGATACACAAGTCAAGATTTTGAAGGTTTGGGGCACATGATTCAAAAGCTCTCTCAGCATGAAGGGCGTGGAAATGATTATCGGAGGGAGAAGTTTCAGAGGAAGATTGCTAATATTGAATATGACTCCGATGGGGAAGAAGCTAAGATCAATTTGGCTGAATGGACTAAGAACAAGAATTCTTTCGCCTGTCCATGGGTTAAGGTCGAGCCAGAAAGGTACAGTTTCTATATTACCAAAGCTGATAAAATATTTGATTTATTATTAGCAGAGAAACAAATTAGGCTTTCCCCAAATCATACAATTCCTTCTACCGAAGAATTAAAGAAAAAGAAATATTGCATGTGGCACAATTTGGTTTCTCATCATACCAATGATTGCAAAGTTTTCCGCAATAAGATTCAATCGATAATTGAGAGGGGAATAATTAAAGTTGAAACTGGCAAAAAATCGATGAAGCTTGATGGGCATCCGTTCCCTCAAAATATGGTTGAGATCGGAGCATCCGATAAGAAGTTAAAAGCTAAGGTCCTCACGTCGGAGAATGCGAAGAAATCGGGAGCTGTTGATCCAGATTGCCAAGTACAGCCGATGATGTGCAAAATCGGAGTCATCAGTACTATCGGGAAGATCACCGACGCAGGGAAAAGCCTAGAGTCACATCGAGGCAGCTCATTGACAAATATATGCGCCAGCAAGAAAGGGATCGAAGTCCTCCGATGAAGAGGTTCGATAATGAAGATCATTGGGGATGTCCGTTCTTCAGGTTCTGTTGGAATGAAAAGTTAAGGCTCCCATCGACGATTGTCCAGGATGTAGTGATCAGTATGAAAGTTACAGGGATTCAAAAAGGCAACGACATTCTGTTCATGACTGATTGGATTTTGGGCGCCGATGCAGCTGGCAATGATGAGGTAGCTTATCAACAAGAGCGCGAAGATTGGCGTGAATACCATGATCGACATGAATATTAAAATCGATGCTATGACCGATGGAACGATGATCGCCGAAGGTATAATGATCGCCAAAAATATAAAGGAGACCGTCTTTCTGTGTATGATCATCTGGTGTACAGGAAAAATGAGATTGTTCAAGAGCCAGAAGATGCACAGGAATCGGAGGACTTGGAGGATAAATCGGACCTGCGTCCAGGGGTCAATCCACAGTGCTGTCCTGAAGGTTTGACCAAGACACAAAAGAGAAGGGTTCAACATCTCCGATTTAAGGAATTGCTCAAGGAAAAGCGTCAAGGAGAAGAAAATTCCAAAGTTTGGAGAGCTAAGCCTAAACGTGATGATGATGGACCATCAGCATCGATGAATATGGTTTTTGTGCTGCCTGCTAAGTACAATGTTAGTTCAACCGATGATGAGGCTGATGATATTGAAGAAGCTATGGCACAGTTAATTCTGCAACCTCAACAAGCTGTGTTTGAAAAATCAGTTGATGAGAAGCATCGGCATTTGAGGCCTTTATATGTTAAAGGGTATGTTGATGGCAAGCTGATGACCAAGATGCTTGTTGATGGGGGAGCTGCTGTGAATTTGATGCCTTATACTACATATCGGAAGCTTGGCAAAGGACCTGATGATTTGATCAAGATCGATATGATGCTCAAGGACTTGGCGGAAATCCATCACTGGCTCGGGGGGCATTAAATGTTGAACTGACGATCGGGAAGAAGACTTTGCCTACTACGTTCTTCGTCATCGACAGTACAGGGTCGTACAGTTTGCTCCTGGGACGTGATTTCATTGATGCTAATTGCTGTGTGCCATCTACCATGCATCAATGTCTCATCCAATGGCATGGAGATCACATTGAGACTATTCAAGCCGACGAATCGGTCAGCGTTGCTACCGCCGATTTGACAGTTTGGGAGTTTGAAGGAATTGAGTGCTTATCGGGCAAGATTTGGGAAGGCGATTTTATCCAAGTGTCCGATGATGGGTTAAAGCCAATCCAAGCAGTTAGCTCCGAGAGTTTGTATTAATGGATGATTTTATTGAAGATGAAGGAAAACTTGGTCAAGGGTTTATGTCGGCCGATTAGTTAGAGGAAATAGATATAGGTTTAGGAGATAGACCTCGGCCGACATATGTAAGCGCAAAGTTAGATCCTGAGTTTAAACAAGAATTAATAAAGTTATTAAAAGAGTATCATGATTTTTTTGCTTGGGAATACTATGAGATGCCAGGTTAAAGCCGATCTATTGTTGAACATCGGCTCCCGATCAAACCAGGGTATCGGCCTTTTAAACAAGCGCCGAGACGATTTAAACCTAAGTTAGATAAAGAAATAAAAGCCAAAATAACTCGGTTATATGAAGCCAAATTTATTCAACCTTGCCGATATGCTGAATGGATATCTGATATCGTTCCTGTTTTCAAGAAAAATGGGAAATTGTGAGTTTGTGTCGATTTCAGGAATCTTAACAAGGCGACTCCGATGGATGGGTATCCGATGCCGATTGCCGATATGTTGGTCGATGCAGCTTCAGGACATAATGTGATTAGTTTTATGGATGCTAATGCAGGATATAATCAAATTTTTATGGCAGAAGAAGATATTCCTAAAACTGCATTTTGATGTCCTGGTGCACTTGGATTATATGAGTGGGTTGTAATGTCTTTTGGTTTGAAAAATGCTGGTGCCACGTATCAAAGGGCAATGAATTATATATTTCACAAGTTGATCGGCATGATTGTTGAAATTTATATTGATGATGTAGTGAATGTACAAGAAAACATGGTTTAAAGATGAATCCTAACAAATGTGTGTTTGGAGTATCGGCCGGACAATTTTTGGGTTCCATGGTTCATGAAAAAGGGATTGAAGTCGGATAGAAGAGCATGAAGGCTATAAGAGATGCTAAGCCACCCACCGATAAGACGAGTCTCCAGTCGTTAATCGGTAAGATTAATTTTGTCAGAAGATTTATTTCAAATTTATCTGGGAGAATTCGTCCCTTTTCCCCGTTGCTGAAATTAAAGGCGATGAAGAATTCGTCTGTGGAGAAGATCAACAAAAGGCATTTGATGAAATAAAACAATATATGATGACACCGCCAGTTTTGATTCCACCTCAGAGAGATAAGCTATTCCGATTATATTTGTCGACCGATGAGTTGTCAATCGGATCTGTTCTTACACAAGAATTTGAAGGAAAAGAAAGAGTGGTTTATTATTTGAGTCGGAAGTTGATTGATGCGGAAACAAGATATTTACCGGTTGAAAAATTATGCTTATGCCTATATTTTTCGTGCACTGAGTTAAGACATTATTTATTATCTTCTGAGTGCACAATTGTTTGCAAAACCGATGTGGTCAAGTATATGTTGTCCATGCCGATGTTAAAAGGAAGAATCAGGAAGTGGATATTGGCATTATCGGAGTTTGATTTAAAATACGAATCGGTTAAAGCGGTTAAAGGACAGGTAATGGCTGATTTCGTAACACAACACATCGGAGATGAAGTTAAATTGGTTGAACCGATGCTTTGGACATTATTCTTTGATGGATCTTCATGTGGCCAATGATGTGGCATCGGAATCGTTATTGTTTCACCTCGGGGGGCAAATTTTGAATTCAGCTATCCGATGGATCCAAGTTTCACTAATAATCAGGTTGAGTATGAAGCATTGCTTAAGGGGTTGAAGTTATTATTGGAAATCGGAGCTGAAGCTGTTGAGATTTTTGGAGACTCCCAGTTGGTGATTTATCAATTAATTAGTAAATATGAATGCAAGGATGTTGTTTTGATTCATTATTTTGAAGAATGTCGATTATTGTTGAAGGAATTTGTGATGGTTAATATTGAGCATATCCCCAAGGCTCAAAATCAGGAAGCCAACAATTTGGCGCAAGCTGCTTCTGGCTATCGGCGTTTTCATGAGATCATAACGATTGAGCCAGAAATCGGAGACTGGAGGTATGAGATTGTAAATTATCTTAAGGATCCGTCACAAAAGGTTTGTTGGAAATTAAGATTCATGGCTGTTAAATATGTGTTGCTTGATGATCAATTATATTATAAGACGATTGATGGTGTATTGCTCCGTTGTTTGAGTAAATCGGAATCCAAAGATATGATGGATGAAGTGCATGAGGGAGTTTGCGGTGCACATCAATCGGCTTATAAGATGAAGTGGATTATTAGAAAGATGGGTTGTTTTTGGCCAACGATTTTGGAAGATTGTTTTGAGTATTATAAAGGTTGCCAAGAATGCCAGAAATTTGGAAATGTGCAAAAAGCGCTTGCGTCAGCCATGAATCCGATTATTAAACCATGGCCTTTTCGAGGATGGGGAATTGATTCGATCGGACAGATTTATCCGTCATCAAGCAAGGGTCATAAGTTCATATTGGTGGCAACAGATTATTTTACTAAGTGGGTCAAGGAGATTCCTTTGAAGATTGCCAATTCCAAAAATTTGGTGGAATTCGTTAAGGAGCATATTATATATAGATTTGGTATTCCTCAAACTATATCGATCGATTAGGGAACCATATTTATGTCTAATAAATTTCAAGGTTTTTCTGCCAGTATGGGTATTAAATTATTGAATTCTTCTCGTTATTATGCGCAAGCCAATGGTCAAGTAGAAGCGTCAAATAAAAGTATTATCAAAATCATCAAACAAAAGATTGATGAACAACCAAGGCGATGGCATCTAACGTTGACCGAATCATTGTGGGCACATCGGATGGCGTGTCATGGATCCACTAAATTGTCCTCATATCATTTGGTCTATGGACATGAAGTTGTTTTGCCTTGGGAGATCAAAATCGGATCGAGACGAATATCGGAACAAGGAAACTTGACTGCCGATGAGTATAAAAGTTTGATGAATTTTGAGTTAGACGATTTGGCTGAAACCTGTTTGAGAGCTTTGGAGAATATTGAAAATAATAAAGCACGTGTTGCTAAGTATTATGATAAAAAGGTTAAGCCAAAAGAGTTCATCGAAGGAGAATTGGTTTGGAAGCTGATTTTGCCGATAGGGACTAAAAGTTCTAAGTTTGGAAAATAGTCGCCTAATTAGGAAGGTCCCTATCGTGTAAATTAGTGCGTTCCGGAAAATGCGTATATTTTGGAAACATTGGAAGGAGAAGAGTTTTCAAAAGCACTTAACGGAAAATATTTGAAGAAATATTATCCAAGCATTTGGGTTGATTCATAAAGCTGATATTCTAAGTGATGTCGTCTGAGATAGCCGATACGATACGTATCACCTTCAGGGCAAAAAATATTCACAAATTAAGTGTTCATCGACGATCAGTATCATCGGATCTAACTGAGTTCATCGATGATCGATGTCATTGGAGCAGCACGACTAAAGAGTTTAACTATTACAAGAATTTGCGGATCATCTCGATCACGCCCAAGCGAATATTATCAACTTTCTGGATTTCTTCTAAGTCTGCTACATCGGAGCCAGGCACGTCCTTGATGCTTCTATGCACTTGGCGAACCTCGTCCAGATGTTTCTGCAGGTTCTCGCGCGTCGATGTGATAGATGCTGGGATCTGGTTAAGCTCATCTTGGGTCTACGACATTTCTTTACGGACTTCTTTGAGCCGTTTGAGCAGTTCAGCTTCAATGCCTTGGAGATGTTTCATCCGGTTCTCTAGCTGCGTTGGTTTGGCTTCAAGGGTTTTAATTTGGGCCTGCATAGCTTTCAATTCATCTCGGCCGTCGTCGCGTTTCTTGATCAAGTCTTGCTAAGCCAGTCGCTCCGATATCCTATGACGAGCAGCAAAGACTTGGGGTTGGTGACCCTCGATAAAGGCTGCGTGGATGATTGCATTTTCTAGCTTGAGGATGATTGCATTTTCTGGCAGCTGACCTTTCAGTTCCTTGAAGATTTGGCGAATTGGTTCCGCATATTCTACAAGGATGGCAATGCTTTTGTTCAGATGGTTCAACATTTCTTGAAGCTTTGCCTTGACCTCATCTGAGATGATAGAAGATGATTGCGCAGAACTGATTTCTTCTTCTCCGATAGCGGCGTCCAAATCGAGAGATGCGAAGCTCATGGTCGGAGAATCATGCGCCTAAAACAAAGTATTGATGAACGAATGTTATTAAAATAATAAATATTGACACAAAGGGGTGAATTGGTACCAATTTAAATTGACCCTCCCAAACGTAATCGGGGATTACTTGAGATTGAGCAACATTTGTACTAGCTTCTATCTGAAGCATATGGGCTGGTTCAATCGGAGGGGGCACCGATGTTGTTGGTTGCTCAGGAATGACTTCCGATTGAGCAGTTACAGCTTGTTGACACCAGATTTTCGCACCTGACATGATGGGTCAGATGGCTACGGGGTAAGGTTGAAACTGTACAGTGGACCCATTGGCTGGTCAAAGCCGAAGGTGATAGAGAAGGAAGCCGATGCTGAAGAAGGGTCCGATAAAGCAAGGAGTCCGATCCGATGGGTAAAAGAAGAACGCGTCGGCTAAGAAAGGGAAGCGTATCAGATGCGGGGACTATTTCCTTTTCAGAAGGCGTATGAGAGTCCCGTTGTATCTTAAGTTTAGTTTACCTTATTTAGTTAGTCTGGTCCGATCAGGACTCTTCTTGACCAGGGTATAAATATGAGCCCTCGTCCATTGTAAAAATTATTCACACAATCAATACAACCCGGCTTCACGCCAAAACCCTTAGTAGTAGTTACCGACGAAGCTCATTGGTGGACGGGCTGCATCAGTTCTGATCTCCGGCTTACCAGTAAGTTAGTCAATTTATCGAACTAATATAGGCTTTGAATTGAGGCGCATCGCCCTTTCTCGTTTATATGTTCAACCGACTTATCTCTGGATAATCAAGATTGATATAGATTCCCTACGTCGGAGCTAGATCAATATTGATTATTCAACAGATTATCGTTTATCGGACTATACTTTAAGCCTAGATTCCCTATGTCGGAGCTAGGTATCAAGATTAGTCTAGATTCCCTACGTCGGAGCTAGAATAATCTTGGTTACTAAAGATAGTCTTTGCGGTTTGTTGAAGTTGCTAGATTGGTTTAGATCTACGCCATGTGAATCAATTCTACTTCTTCAACGGCTTTGAGCATCGGTCTTGGTCCGATTTAAGCAATATTTATCTTACAGCATCGTTCTATGTCCGATCTTGCTATGTGGTCTAATCTGGTTGTTCTTTGAGTATTGTACTGGTGTAGATTCCCTACGTCGGAGCTGGATCTTTACAATACGATTAGATTAATCTTTGATTGTCATGCTTGGTCTAGATTCCCTACGTCGGAGCTAGATTCATCTTGATTAATTAAAGGAAGCTTTGATTATGCCTTATTGCTATTTGAATGTTAAGTGTGGTGTAGATTCCCTACGTCGGAGCTGGATCTCGCTTAATTATTTGATAGCATATCTTAGAATCAGAACGAATCTGTTAATGTTTTATCTATATATTTGCTTAATCTGATCAACACCTGTGCGAGCATCTTGTTTAATTGACAGGTTGACGAGTCGAGTCCGATTATCTAGCTATCCGATCTGATCATAGTTGGAGAAATCTAGATTCCCTACGTCGGAGCTAGATTTCTCTACAAAGGCTATAGTCCGATCGGTGGTTAGATCGTCCGATAAGACGAGTCAAACTGACAATTAGGCAAGGTGGACAATGTATCGGCTTACACTTTGCTTATTTAATATCTTGTTTAAAGATATAGCTGATCCATTATTTTACATATTGGCCTCGTTTTATGCTTTATTTATTATTCAAAGGCTGGTCTGTAATATCAATCAAGGTCCGATCCTGATTGGTCCGATTCTGAGGTCCGATCTGCTGTCTGATTAAGGTCCGATGACTTGGTCCGATTGACGTCATCAGTGAGGTCCGATTTTGACGTCCGATCGGTATCGGCCGATACGTGTCTGATTGGGTCTTGGCTAAAATTCGACGTTACTCCATCGTCTGAAATAGAGCCGGCACAATCAAAGAGTAATTTAACTGTTTTATCCCCTTGTCAATTTCAGGTCAAATTGACTGGCACGCTGCGAACCTGAACTGGAGTGTAGACTGGCACTGGAGCGAAGCAGACTCTCCCCGGTCATCGTGTGCTGCACGCGGGAGATACGACCGCCGATTTTCCGCGTCAACACATTTTTGGCACGCCCAGTGGGACACGATCAATAAAATCCAAGATGTTGTCGTCTGAAACTGAACAAGAAGCCGCAGCAAGGCTTGTTGCTGAAAAAGAAGCTGCTGAGAAAGCCAAGAACGACAAGAACAAGACGCCTGAGGTGACCATTGCAGTCACAAAGGCCGATCTGTCCAAATCTCAGTTGGAAGCAGTTCAGGCCCAGATTGATGCGTTTGAGAGACTATGTCTTGGTCAATTTGGACGCAATCGTTCAGGCCCTATTCTCAAAGCTCCTCTCCCGGATCCAGAGGTGATCAAGAAGACGACTGAAGCACGAGAACACCAGATCAATATGACAGAAATGATTCACCAAGCTGTTCATCATGCATTGATCGACCAATCAGGCATTTTGGTGAATTCTCTAGACAACCTCATCAGGAAGGCGGTGGATGATGCAGTTTGCTTGAAAGGTCCAGTATACATAGCAGATTCTCCAGGAGCATCAGGATCAAGAAGAGGCAAAGAAGTTACAGATAACACAATAACTGTTGCTCCACAGAATCCGGCTGTTCCACCACCTCCTGTTGAACTGGCCAACGGTTTTCTGTTGATGACCGATGGAACCATTGTCGGCCCGCATGGTGAAAAGTATGCCAGGACTCTGAATGAAGGAGAAAAACAACCTGCAGCCGCAAGACTGCGCACAGAGGTCTGTCGGGGTTCTCTACCGCCGACAAGTAAAATTTCCTACGATCGCGTGTCAGGATCCGGATGGTGACTCGAGAGACAGGGGGTTTATACTGGTTCGGGCCTCCGGAGAGTAATACCCTACGTCCAGTGTGTGTCGCTGTTCTCAAGCCCAAGTCTGTAGTAGGGGTGTACAAACTAGTCGGGAGAGGGAGAGGGTCCCAAGTCCCTGTGTGGAGCGAGTGAGTGAGCTGTGCGTGCTGTGTCCGAATGTTCGAATGGTGTTCGGATCCGCCCCCCACTGACGTTCCCTCATCCCCTTTTATAGCTTCAAGGAGAGAAGGGAGTGGGGGGTAAGAAAGAAGAAAATTACAACAGGAGTTACTGCCCCCGAGAGCTTTATCCAGCGTCGTCCGCCGAGCCGTACAGGGAGCAGGTGTTGACGGAGTGGGCGCCCCGCCGGACCCGGGATCGTACATCCCGGGCGGTTGATGCCGATACCTTCTCGGGTAAGCTCCCGGGTAGTTCCAGGTCGTGGTTGACCTACTCGAGGCCCTTGGGTGCTCCAGGTGTCCCGCTTGGGTTCCAGATGTCGTCCGGGGGCGCCTGGAGTGGTACTGGAGTGCCTGGTGTAGCGCATGCATTCCTCTCCGAACTGTAGCGCTCCTGTTGGGACGAGACGGGCGCCACTGTGGCTGCCGTGGCGAAGGACGGACGCCCATCATGCTTCTGACTCGGCGAGTACCAAGTGGGTACGGCGCCGGATGGGCCAGGGCGCGACCGGGTAGTTTCGCTCGAGGAGTCGGAGACCACTCGGGCGCGGAGAACCTCTCGGGCGAATCGGAGAACCACCCGGGCGCGGAGAACCTCTCGGGCGAACCGAGAAGCCACTCGGAGGCGGAGAACCTCTCGGGCGAATCGGAGGACCACTCGGACGATCCAAGTAGTCGGGGTATGGGGTGTTTGCCTTGCTTTGGGTCTTTGATTTTTGTTTTTTGAGGGGTGGATCATCGTGAGCTCCTGGATTAAGAGGTGGGATTGGGCACCCCTAAATCGGATCCTCGTCAGTAGCCCCCGAGCCTGGGGGGGAGACGAAGACTCGCGCCCAGGCTAAGTGGTAGTGAGGATGCGGTGAGTTGCAATTTTTCCGGTGGGGGCGCGCGAGCGCACCCGCCGGGTGTAGCCCCCGAGCCTTGAGGAGAGCTGGTGCTCTTGTTGAGGCTTTGTGTCCGGGTGGTATGCTTTGCATGTAGTCGGGACCGAAAAACTTGTCGGGGATGAGGAACTTGTCGGGGCCGGGAAACTCGTCGGGGCTGCCTCGCTGGTGGACCGGGCGGCTGCCCAGTCGTTTGACGGGCCGGGCGCGGAAGTACCGGCCCACTCCCCGCCGCGTGGGGAGGTGGGCGCGCCTTTTGAGGAAGCCAGACGAAGCGACGTGCGCACGTCGCCGCGGCGCCAGTGGTGGGCCCACGCAATTAAGGCCGCGGTCGCTTCCGCCCCTCCCCTACTTATAGCCGCGTGTGGCGGCGGCCTGGGGTTTCACCCCTGCCAGAGCTTTCCAACTTCCAACGCGCGCTTCGTCTTCTTCGTTGCCGCCGCTCGTCCTCTCGCGTTCCCCGCCGCCGCCGCATCGCCGCTGCGGAGAGCGAGCAACCGAACCACCCATCTCGCCGGCGCTTCTTCTTCGGACTGCTGCAAGATGTCGACCTGGGAGCGCTCCCGCGTCTCACGCCGGGTGTTGGAGAGCCTCGCGGCGGAAGGCCTGCTCCCGCCGCTGACGAAGGCCATGGAGTGGAAGGTGCCCGGCGTCGAGGACTACCCCCAGCCGCCGGAGGGGTACGTCGTTTCTTTCGTCGCCTTCCACGAGCGCGGGTTCTCCGTCCCCGCCGGGAGATTCATCCGCGCCGTACTCAACGAGTACGGGCTGGAGCTCCATCACCTCACCCCGAACGGAGTCCAGCAGATGGCGGTGTTCGTGGCCCTCTGCGAGGGGTACCTGGGGATAGGGGCCCATTGGGACCTCTTCAGGTACTTCTTCAAGTTTTCTCTGCAGACCGTGGAGGGCGGAGCTCCCGCGACGATAGGTTGCGCGGTGCTGAAGGGCAAGCAGGGGCGGATGAAGGCCTACATCTCGGGGACCTTGACCAGTTCGAACAAAGGCTGGCACCCGATGTGGTTCTACTTGAAGAACGACGGCCGCAATCCCCTCCCGGCGTACACCGGGAAGACCTTCGAGGAGCTGCCCGCGGGGTGGGCGTACGGGCCCGAGAAGGAGAAGCAGGACAAAGTCCTCGGGGACATCTGGGAGGCCCTCACTCGGCTTCGCGACGCGGGGGTGACCACGGCGGAAGTCCTCGGCGGATACCTCTCGAGAGGTATCGTGCCGCTGAGACGGCGCCCCCTCCGGATCTGGGAGATGGTCCGGGAGAATGCCCCCTTCGAGGGGACTGTGACGATGATCCCCCTGCCATCGGGGGACGAGGTGAAGCGCCGAGTGACGGCGGCGATGGGGAGGGGCCACGAAGCATATCCTCCGCCGGGCCTCCTCCCGATGCTTCCGAGCGAGCGCACCAAGGATCTGGTAAGGTTTTCTCCGTGTACCTCTTGAATCCCCGAGTGGTTTTCTGTTGGCTGAATCCTGCGATTTTTCAGATGAAGGGCCTCGCCTGCACCCTCTCCCGGCCGCCGCTTCCCGAGGACAAGGCGAGGAACCGGGCCGCGGCGGCGTACGCCAAGGCGAAGAAGGATCGCCGGGAAGTGTGGAAGAAGCAGGAGGTCGCCAAGCGTGAGCGAAACGCCGAGCGATCCAGGAGGAGGAGGAAGGGGGAGGATGACGTCTCCGAGGACGAGGACCCCGAGGAGTTCGTGGAGAACGTCTCGGGGAGCGAAGATGACGAGGAGAGCGATGACGACTCGCCTCCTCAGAAGCTGAAGTCGGTCGTGGTAATGACCGCCGGCGCCTCGTCCTCGGCGCCGCATTCGGGGAGGAGCGGGAGAGGAGCGCCGCCGCCACCGCCGGACTTGGGCAGAGGCGAAGGCTCTCGGTCGGACCGACATCGGCGGTCCTCCGAGGAGCACCGGCGCGAGAGGCGCAGCCGCACGCCTCCGCCCTCCCGTCATGAGCCCGAGAAGGGGAAGACTTCCCGGCGGGAGCCGATCTCCCCTCCTCGGGAGAGGAGCCGGAGCCGGGACTTGTCGGAGCGCGCCCACCAGGGGAGCTCGTCCTCGGGGGCGTCGCGCTCCCCCAAGAGGCCCGTGCCGCGGGACGACAGGCGGCCGCCGTCGGCCCCTCCAACAGCGCGGGCGCGGAGCGAAGGGCGGGACGCGCCCCGGACGCCCGTGGTGGAGACGCAAGCCCCTCCCGCCCCGGTGAGGGTCACGACAAGGCGGCCGGACTCGACACCGGTCGAGGGGGGAGGCTCGTCAGGTCGGGCGGCGCCCCACTCGGGCAGGGACGCCGTAGTCGCGCCCGCGGCCCCTACTCCGACGACGCCGGCGGGGTCCAAGAGGCCCGCATCCCCGAAGGCCCCGGCGCCGCCGGGGTCCAAGCGGACGCGGCAGATCGCGTCGAGGTGAGTGATGACCCGACTTTCTCGAATGGTTTCGGTTTTTCCTGTAGTTACCGTTTTTCCCGGTCGGGCTTTGCTGACATGTAATGAACCAGCCGGGTCGATACTCCGCTTATGGTGGCGCCGAGGAAGACGCTGCGCCTGGAGGCGCAGCAGCCCGGGCCTGTGGCGGAGCAAGCCAGGGGGGTGACGGAGGAGCCCGTGGCGGAGCCGGCCGGGAAGGCGGCAGTGGACCCCGTGGTGGAGCGGGCTGAAGTGACTCCGCCGGTGCCCTCGGCGGAGCGAGCCGAGGAGGATACACCAGTGTCCTCGGCGGGGCAAGCCGAGGAGAGGACTCAGAGGGTGGCGCCTTCCGTGGAGGAACGGGTGCCGGAGGGGGACGGCGACAGCCCGGGAGACACACTCCCGACTGGCCTAGTCTTTGCACAGGCCGTCCCCCCGGAGGCGGCCGTGGCGGCGCTGCAAGCGGAGCTGGCCGAGGAGTTGGCGGAGGCGGCCCTGCCTACTCCTCCGGAGGAGCCGGCTCGCCCCGGAGCGGGGGAAGTCGCCGGAGAAGATGGCCGTGGGGACGCGGTCGAGGACGATGGCCGCGATGTTGCTGCCTCGCCAAGGGCTGCGGCTGGCCCTCATGAAGCGGAGACGGGGGCCTCGGGCGCTCGTCCAGACGCCACCATCCCGGCGGCCGCTGCAGCCCCCGAGTCCTCCGGGGTGGCTTCCCCGGAGATCGTCGAGGTCGAGGACTCGCCGGGGGGTAGCTCACGGCAGGTCGTGGGCGAGTGCAGCAGAGGGCCGGGCGTAGAGTCCTCGGGGTCCTTGGGCCCGCGCCATTCCTTTCGCCCTATATGCGAGGGCCCGCGTCATCTCCGGGAGACGCCGGGAATAATGGCGGTGGACCGCCGAATTGCTGCCCTCGTACCCATCGAGGACGACCCGAACCTTCCGTGCGAGGGTCGGTACTTGTGGTACGACCGCCAGAACCCGGCGGCGGGTCCCGTCTTCGAGCTGGACGATGCGGCGGAGAGGGATCAGTGCCAGCTTCTCCGTGACGGCCTCGAGGAGATGAAGGAGGTCTTCAATAAGCTGATCATCGATCCTTCCCGGGTGAGTCTCTGGATTTCGTTCTTCTGATCCTGACGCCGTTCTGGGGCATGCCTTACCACTCTTCTTTTCATTTTTGTTCAGGAAATTATAAAGCGCAGTGCCGAGAAGTCGGCATTCCTCCGTCGGGAGTCCGGGCTCTGGCACGCTGTACAGCAGCTGAAAGCCGAGAAGGAGCAGCTGAAAGCCGAGAAGGAACAGCTCGAGGCTCAGCTGGCCGAGGCCCGGGAGGCCAAGGAGGAGGCGATCACCGACGCCGAGGAGGAGAAGGCCGCCCTCGAGGCCAGGTGGACGAGGCCGAGAAGACCGTGAGGGAGGCGTTGGTGGCCGCCGATGCCTCCAATCGGGAGAAGGCTGCCGCCCTGCAGGAGGTCGAGGATCTGAAGGCGAAAGTGGTGGACCTCCAAATAGATGTCCAGCACCGCAACCTCGACCTCAAGACGGTCACCAACCAGCTGGTCGAACATGCCGGCAAGCTGACGGCCGCAGAGGAAGAGGGGGCCCGCCTCAAGGAGATCGCCGCGAAGCGGAAGGAGGAGATCCTGGGTAAGTCATTCCTCTTATCAGTTATCGAGTGGTTCCTTTCTGTTCTCCTTGCATGGGGGCGGGTTTGCTTAAGCTTGAGTGTTAATGCAGCCCTGCGGAGGGGGAAGACCGACTTAGAGGCCCAGCTCGAAGCCGGGAAGCGTGAGATGGCCAGGGCTGTTGCTGTTAACCAAGAACTGGTGCAGCTTAGTCATGATCTCAAGGCGCAGATGGGCAGTAAGTATCGTGTGTCGATTGGCTCTTCTTTTTGCAGAGTGATGCTGACGAAGAGTTGTCTGCAGGGGTCGTTGAGGACCTTCGGGTGTCCCGGGAGGCAGGCGAGCAGAGACAGAGGGCCCTCGAGAAGAAGTCCGAGGTCCATCGGGCTTTGGTCCAGGCGGTCGAGCATCTGCTCGAGGAGCTCGGCGTCGGTGGCGGCCCATCCTTGGTGGATCGCCTCGCCCTCGTCACGGGAAGAACTCGGGCGCAGGCCTCGGATCTCGCTCGGGGTGTGGCACGCAAGATCATCGCCATGTTCTTGTCACACTACCCGACCATGGATCGGAAGGCTCTGCAGGATGGATGGGCCCCCGGCTACGAGGATACCGAGTACGACGAGATTTAAGCCGAGTCCTCCTCGTTCGCCGACCGAGTGGCGTCCGTTGCCCTGAAAGAACTTGAGTCGGAGCAGCCATAAGGAACTTGGTTGCTTGTTGTTATGTAATGGACAAAGTTCCTAGGATGATTGTTGTTGCTCCGAAAAACTCGTGTTTTATTTGTTGTTTGCCATTTTCGCTTTCTTCCGAATACTTGTTTGGGGGTCGTGGACCGAGATAGAAAGGCACGGGGCCTTGCCCGTCGGACTCTGTTCCGTAGCCGCCGGGGCGTAGGAACTCGGGAGGTTGGGCACTCGGACTCGCAGCCCCCGAGTAGTTTCGGAAGGTTTGAACGATGACAAGCAACAAACCGGGTAAGCCAGAGCTACGACTATTCGAGGCGGTTCCTTTATCGCTTCTCGGGAAAAGGACGTCGGCCCGAGGGCTTGGACTTCGCTCGCAAGTTAGCGCCGTAGCCGCGGGGGCGTAAGCACTCGGAACTTGGACAAGCGTGGTCGCAAAGCCCTTTGAGCTGACGTTCCTTTCTCGTAAGCGCAAAAGTATACCGGTTGATCGCGCGCGAGAGCGATCGCTTGTTGGGTTTTTGCGAAAAAACGGAGGGGCACTGGGCCCCGGGTGGAGCCCCCGAGCGGTGGGCGATCCTGCACAGGGGGAGGGTCGCCCGCCGCTAAGCTCTGGGAACTCGCGGGGTATATCTTAGCCGTATGCGAATGAAGTACTCGGAATAGCACAGTACTTCGATTATAATCGCGAATTGAAAAGTACAGGTACTTTTAAGGGTAGAGAGACATAGCTGTGCGAGCTCGCAGAGGAGTGTGAGCCTGTGAGGCTCTTCGGTAGAGGCAGGGACTCGTCGGGCGAGGTGCCGTCGGGGGTGTAGCCCCCGAGCCTGCAGGGGAGCAGTGGTTCGCCTGCAGGTTAAAGTAAGGGTTGCTGTCTTCGTGCGGTCCTTGCAGGATGACGCCGCGTTTGTTCCGATGGATCGAGTCATGATCCGCTTTCATCAGAGGCACGGTTTCCCCTCCGAGCAGTCGTGTCGTCCTTTCTGAGCTCACTGTTCGTCAGTGAGGCTCTGTCGCTTTGCATGGAGGGCCACGCGGCGCGTTTTCGTACCCGGCCTGAGTGCTGACTCAGGTGTCTCCAGGCTATAAGTAGGGTTCCCCGGGCCTTTTTCCTGGGACACGCAACTACCCCGCTCCTTCTCTCTCTCGTTAGTATGAGATCTCTAGTCGGCGAGCCTCCTCGAGGGCGTCCCCCTGGTCTGGGGGCCGAGGGACTAGTTGCTTGATGCCACAAGAATGACTGCGACTTCGGGGGGTTCCGGCATGGAGAAGTGCTGCTCGGTGTCGCAAGTGAAGGACGGCTGGCTCCAGCAACCCCTCCCGTCCGTTCGCCCCGCCTCGGTGGCGATGAAACGGGTTCGAGGGAGGGTGCACGAGCGGAGGCGTCATGTCCGTCAGGCATCCGGACGCACCGTGTGCCGCGGCGTCCTGAAGCCACTCCTCGACTTGCGTCGCCAGGGCAGTCGCGGAGGTCGTGTACAGCCACCTGCGCGCTTCCTCTCGCCGAGTTCCCCTCGTGGCGTCGGCGGGCGGGGAGATGCTACAAGAAGGACTGCGACGTTCGCAGTTCGGTCCTTCTTGTTGCATCGGATCTCCTGCTCCCTTCGTCACTTGATTTCGTCGCCGAGGGTGGCGAAACGTGTTTGCGTTATTTCACGGCCTTTGGCCACGTGTACTTTTTGACCTTGTTCGAGAAATAAAGGAACCTGGTAGATTCGGGCGTCTTTCTGCGGCCGCGTAGTCGGCCCCTTTTTTTTTGTGATTTCTGCATCAACTCGGGCGCCCATTTGGCCATCCTCCCGTCGGCCTCAGGGTTCCATTGCATTGATGCGGATGGTGGGGAGCCGGACGGTTCGCTTCCCCCGGCCAGTTACTGGGGAGCCCGACGGTTCGCTTCCAAAGGAGCCAGACGGTTCGCTTCCCTCCGGCCAGTTACTTCAAGAGTAATGGGGAGCCAGACGGTTCGCTTCCCCCCGGCACTATAAATTCGGCATTGTCATCACCCAGTCCTGCCATCACCCAGTCCAACACACAGACCGGCGGCAAAGGCGAGCGGGGAGAGCGGCGGCGAGCAGGGAGAGTAGGCCAAGAAGAGCGGCGGCGGCATGGCATCGTCGAGTGACCGTTCGTCGATGAAGCGGGGAAGGGAGGAGGACGACGACGACAGCCGTCGGAAGAAGGCTAAGGAGGAGCAGGAGGCCAAGGCGGCGGAGAAGCGGGGGGCCAAGGCGGCGGAGATCGTCGCCGACAACATCTGGAGCGGCAACATGCTCCGCGAAGCGTTCACGAAGCTGGAGGCCAAGGCGGCGGAGATCGTCGCCGACAACATCTGGAGCGGCGACATGCTCCGCGAAGCGTTCACGAAGCTTCGCGGTGTGGCCACTGCGTTCGGCATCAAGGCACCAGATTATCCGAAGGACTGGACCGTCAAGGATTTCGCCTTCAAGATCTATGGCCTGGCTGAAGAGCTTGAGAAGCTCCCCATGGTCCGGGATGCCTGCAGCGACGACGACGACGATGGCGGCGACGGCGATGACGCGGGCGGCGACGACGTTGGCGGGACCAGCGGTGGGACTCCTGGGGGTGCCGGGTG
>CM014278.1:24447736-24510250 GCA_004135705.1 Alloteropsis semialata | reverse complement strand
GCCGCCGCTACCACGCGGCCATCGCGCCCCCGCTTGTCCTTTCGTTTCTTCTGGTCGGGCCGGGCGGAGGTGCCTTCGTCTACCGTCTTCGATTTCTTGCCCTTGCCCTGAGGTCGATCCAGGGTTGCGGCAACGGCATCTTCTCCGTCGGCGTAGTGTGGACTGGTCCCTGTTTGGGCACAGTTTTTTGGTTCGGTAGTGAAACTGACATAGAGGGTTTAGTTAGTACTTCGAGTAAAACGTTACCTGGGAGACGTGTGCGTTCGGCAGTGGCTTTCGCGAGCTTGTCTGCGTCGCTGTTGAACTCCCTCTTAACGAACTGTACTTCGAGTCCCATAAATTTGCTTTCCATCTTCCTGTACGCCTCCAAGTAGCGCGATGTCAAGGAGCTCCCGGATGGTTCGTGGCTTCCGGCGTCCCAACTCATGGATGAGAGTCGAGCAGGTGGTTCCGAACCGGAACGCGGAGACGACGTCGGTGTCAGCGGTGTTAGGCAGCTCGGTGCAGCGCTTGGAGAAGCGCTTGATGTAGTCGCGCAGAGACTCGTCTTCTGCCTGAAGGCAGTTACGGAGGTCCCAGGGGTTCCCAGGACGAGTGTAGGTGCCCTGGAAGTTGCCAATGAAGGCGTCACGCAGCTGCGCCCAGCTGTCGATCTTGCCCGCAGGGAGATGCTCCAGCCATGTTCGGGCCGAGTCGGCGAGGTAGAGGGGGAGGCTCTTGATGATGAAGTAATCGTCTTGGGCTCCCCCCGCATGACACGCGAGCCGGTAGTCCTCCAGCCAGACGCTGGGATTGGTGTCTCCATCGTACTTGGGCACCGTCGTGGGAGCACGGAAGCGTGGGGGAACCTGAGCGCCGAGGACACGGGGTCCAAAGGCGCGCGGGCCCCTGGGGTCAGGCGACGCGCTCCTGCTCCGATCTTCGCCGCTATCATAGCGGCCCCCACGCCGCCTGTTGTAGGCTCGGCGTGGGCGGCGTTGATGGTGCTCGTCCCGTTGCTTGGCGCCTTCGTCAGCTGCAGCCGCGCGATGGTGCACAGAACGCTCATGCTCGAGTTCTCGAGGAGCCCGCTGGCGTGAGGCAGAACTTTCCGCCTGCTGGACTGCTGCGGTTTCCAGGAGCGCACGGAGCTGCTGATGGATCCTCCGATCTTCGGGCGCCGCTGGTTCGGGATGCTCGCGGAGCAGGACAGCAGCCGCCGCGAGGTTCTGGGACGCCCGGTTGAAGACCTGCGCGTCGTTGGCGTTGCCGCCGTCGTTGACGATGCGCTGTTGTACGTCCCGGGCCCGCGCGCGGGCGGCTCCTCCGTCCGCGTTTCGCCGGAGCTCGCGGTTGAGCTGCTGCCGCTCTTCCTCAATCTGGCGCCGGGCTTCGTCCAACTCCTGCAGCCTGACCCGCCGAGCATCGTCTGCCGGGGCGTTGGGCGGTGGCGCCATAGGAGCGTTGGCAGGTGGAGCTGCAGGGCCTCGGGCAGGCGGAGCTGCAGCAGCGTTGGCAGGTGGTGCCGCGGGGGCGCCACCTCCCGTGGAGCTGCTCGCGGAGTGCACGTCCCCGTCGGGGGTGTGACACATGAAACACTCCCGATAAGGGTCGAAGTTCGGCGGAGCCCACGTCAACCGTGGGCGGGAGCTTTGCTTGCTCGCCGTACCCTCGGTGGTTGGCGAAGCGCGGGGGGCGATCTCCGCCGGTGTCGGGGTGGCCACCGGGTCGCTTGGCAAGCCAGGCTGTCCCTCCGGGTACATGGCGTTGTAGCAGTCGATGAACTCGTCCCAGGGGAGCTGCTCCTGCCCTCCAACCTGGAGGGCGAGGTTGGTAAGCATGTAGGAGACGTTGCGGAAGTGTTCCTGGGACGGGCTCCGTCCCAGGGCGGCCGCCAGGTCCCCTCCGAGTAGGTCGAAGACGTAGGCGGTGGCACCCGCCATGGCGTGGGAGGGCTTGGGCCCCTCGTCGTGGAACGTCTTGCCGTCGTCGCGGGCAAGCTTGGGGCGCACGAAAGTCGCCCCGATGATGGGCTCCACCGACTGGTCGATGACGAAGTCGAGGGAGCCGAACCGCAAGCGATCGCCGGGCGCCAACGGGGCGCCACTATGGGCCATCCGGACCCTGGTGAAGTGTCGTGACACGCGAAATGCCCCTACCTGGCGCGCCAACTGTCGGGGTTCTCTACCGCCGACAAGTAAAATTTCCTACGATCGCGTGTCAGGATCCGGATGGTGACTCGAGAGACAGGGGGTTTATACTGGTTCGGGCCTCCGGAGAGTAATACCCTACGTCCAGTGTGTGTCGCTGTTCTCAAGCCCAAGTCTGTAGTAGGGGTGTACAAACTAGTCGGGAGAGGGAGAGGGTCCCAAGTCCCTGTGTGGAGCGAGTGAGTGAGCTGTGCGTGCTGTGTCCGAATGTTCGAATGGTGTTCGGATCCGCCCCCCACTGACGTTCCCTCGTCCCCTTTTATAGCTTCAAGGAGAGAAGGGAGTGGGGGGTAAGAAAGAAGAAAATTACAACAGGAGTTACTGCCCCCGAGAGCTTTATCCAGCGTCGTCCGCCGAGCCGTACAGGGAGCAGGTGTTGACGGAGTGGGCGCCCCGCCGGACCCGGGATCGTACATCCCGGGCGGTTGATGCCGATACCTTCTCGGGTAAGCTCCCGGGTAGTTCCAGGTCGTGGTTGACCTACTCGAGGCCCTTGGGTGCTCCAGGTGTCCCGCTTGGGTTCCAGATGTCGTCCGGGGGCGCCTGGAGTGGTACTGGAGTGCCTGGTGTAGCGCATGCATTCCTCTCCGAACTGTAGCGCTCCTGTTGGGACGAGACGGGCGCCACTGTGGCTGCCGTGGCGAAGGACGGACGCCCATCATGCTTCTGACTCGGCGAGTACCAAGTGGGTACGGCGCCGGATGGGCCAGGGCGCGACCGGGTAGTTTCGCTCGAGGAGTCGGAGACCACTCGGGCGCGGAGAACCTCTCGGGCGAATCGGAGAACCACCCGGGCGCGGAGAACCTCTCGGGCGAACCGAGAAGCCACTCGGAGGCGGAGAACCTCTCGGGCGAATCGGAGGACCACTCGGACGATCCAAGTAGTCGGGGTATGGGGTGTTTGCCTTGCTTTGGGTCTTTGATTTTTGTTTTTTGAGGGGTGGATCATCGTGAGCTCCTGGATTAAGAGGTGGGATTGGGCACCCCTAAATCGGATCCTCGTCAAGGTCCCTGCACATCAGCGTATGGTCAGCGATTACAATAACTATGTAATGGACGTAGCTGATGGACTGCCACATGGAAATCAACAGTCCGATTGGTCACAAAAGATAGCCGAGGTGATCCAGAACCAGTTCGGCTTGAAGCCTAAAGATGAGGCGAGGTTGTATCGGCACCCGTACCCATCTTACTTTGATGCAGTGCCACTTCCTCCGCGTTACAGAGTGCCGGATTTCTCCAAGTTTTCCGGGCAAGATGATATAACCACCATTGAACATGTGAGCCGATTCTTGGCTCAGTGTGGTGAGGCTGCTTCTGAAGAGGGATTAAGGCTCAGATTCTTCCCTCTGTCGCTATCAGGGCCGGCGTTTACCTGGTTTACGTCGTTGCCAGCAGGGTCAGTAACGGGATGGTCAGACATGGAAAAGCAATTCCACAAATACTTCTTTTCTGGTCTCAATGAAATGAAGATCTCCGATTTGATCGCTATCAGGCAGAGGAATGATGAGACCGTCAAGGAGTACATTCAACGGTTCCGTGATACCAGGAATCGATGCTATAGTTTGAAGCTGTCTGACATGCAGTTGGCCGAGCTTGCATTTCAAGGTTTGCTCGCGCCGATTAAAGAAAAATTTTCTGCTCAGGAGTTTGAAACATTGGGGCAGCTGGTTTAGAAGGTGTCAGCTCATGAGGTCCGATATCAGGAGATGAAGCGCATGAAGTTTTCAAAGCAGGTATCTTATCTCTCTGAGTCTGAAGAAGAAGCTGACGTTAATATAGCTGAATGGACCAAATCCAAGAAGCCGGTGTCGCTCCCATGGATCAAGCAGAATCCTGAAAAGTTTGGTTTCGATATAACAAAGGCCGATAAGATCTTTGATTTGCTGCTCAGTGAGAAGCTCATCCAGCTTTCTCCAAATCATTCTATTCCATCGGCCGATGAGTTGAAAAAGCGTAAATATTGCAAGTGGCACAACTCAACTTCTCATGAGACCAATGAATGCAAAGTGTTCAGAAGGGAAATCCAATTGGCCATTGAGTCTGGCAAGATTAAATTTGAGGACAATAAGAAGGCCATGAAGATCGACGGTCACCCTTTTCCAAACAACTTTGCTGATTTCTCCTTTTCTGTTAACGTGGTTGATGCTAGTGAAAAGGGGAAGTTCAAGGTGCTCACATCGGACCACGCCAAGGATTCTGGTGCTGTTGATCCTGCAGTTCAAGTCACTGTTGAAGAGTTGCGCAGGAATCATCAGGGATTTGGCCGTGAATCTAATGTTCCTGGTGGATATCGGCCGCGTGTAACTTCCCAGATGCTGATCAACAAGTACAAGAGACAGCAAGCAGCAGCCCGAGCATGGGAAGAGCGTGAGGAACGGCGACGTCGGAGGCGTGAGTATCAGGAGAGACGATTCGATGAAGAGTATGATCAGCGCCGACGTGATGATAGGTCCGGTGGCCGACGCCGATTTGATGACAGGTCCGATGGCCGACGCTGGTATGATGATAGGTCCGATGGCAGGCGTTGGACTGATGATAGAGTTGGTGATCGCTATTATTATGGATATAGGTCCGACTGGTATGCAGATAGACATCAAGCTTATGACCAATATCAGTAGGATGATGATCACTGGGGATGCCCTTTCTTTGTATATTGCTGGAATGAAAAGCTCAGATTGCCATCAAGGGCAGATTGTCCTGAATGTAGTTTCCAGTATGAGGAATATAGAGCTTCCAAGAGAGGTCGACGATCAGTTCATGAACGGATCGGCGTCAGAATTGATGATCGTCATCAAAGAGATGAAGGCCGGGTTAATACTCATGGCCACAAAAATAATGAAGGCCGGGCTGATGCTCGTGGCCCTGAAAAAGTGGAAGAGAAGGCTCCAGTTCATAATCGGACCGAAGAACCTCCGATGAAGCCTGGACAGTGGTGCCCGTCAGGGATTTCTAAATCCAAAAAGAGACGTGTTCAGAGGTTGCGCTATAATGAGCAGATTCGGGAACAGGAATTAGCAAAAGAAAAGAAGTGGCGCGTTAAGATGGCCAATGATGATGAAGCAAGCACATCGGCCGCAATAAATATGGTTTTGATGCTGCCTTCTGATTTTGCTGCTCCTGGTGATCAGGATGACCATGAGGTCGACTACGAATTGGAGGAAGCCGCTGCATGCTTGGTACTTGATTCAGAGAAGGCGGTCTTTGAGAAACCAAATGCAAATGGATATCGGCATCTGAAGCCCCTGTATATCAAAGGATACGTTGATGGGAAGCCGATGACCAAGATGCTCGTTGATGGGGGAGCTGCTGTCA
Source organism: Alloteropsis semialata (assembly GCA_004135705.1). Lineage (NCBI taxonomy): Eukaryota > Viridiplantae > Streptophyta > Magnoliopsida > Poales > Poaceae > Alloteropsis > Alloteropsis semialata. Next base: position 24,504,750 of record CM014278.1, on the reverse strand, counting down.
ATCTCATGCCCTACTCTACATTCCGCAAATTAGGGAAAGGGATTGATGATTTGATTAAGACAAACATGACGCTTAAGGACTTTGGCGGCAACGTTTCAGAGCCTCGGGGGGCAATCCATGTGGAGTTGACCATCGGCAGCAAGACATTGCCGACTACCTTCTTTGTGATTGATGGCCAAGGTTCTTACAGCATGCTCCTCGAACGTGATTGGATCCATGCCAATTGTTGCATCCCATCCACAATGCATCAATGTTTGATCCAATGGCAAGGCAATAAGGTGGAGATCGTCCCAGCTGATGATTCGGTTAGCATTGCTACGGCCGAGTCAACGATTTGGGAGTTTGAAGGTGTTGAATGCCTGTCAGGAAAAGCATGGGATGGTGACTTCCTCAAGGTGTCCGATCAAGGACTAAAGCCGATCCAAGCAGTCGGCTCTGAGACATTGTTTTAAATGGATGATTACATAGAAGATCTTGAAGACCGAAGTGAGTTCGGTAAATTAGGATTTGGATTTACGTCGGCCGATGAATTAGAAGAAATAGATATAGGATCTGGTGATAGACCAAGGCCGACGTATATCAGTGCTAAGTTGGATCCCGAGTATAAACAAGAGTTAATAAAGCTTTTAAAAGAATATTCTGATTGTTTTGCTTGGGAATATTATGAAATGCCAGGATTAAGCCGTGATATTGTTGAACATCGACTACCTATCAAGCCAGGGTATCGACCACACAAGCAGCATCCAAGAAGGTTCAAGACTGAGATGCACGAACCAATTAAGGCCGAAATAACAAAGCTATTTGAAGCTAAGTTCATCAGGCCGTGTCGATATGCTGAGTGGGTATCAAATATAGTTCCTGTTTATAAGAAGAATGGAAAGCTACGTGTTTGCATCGATTACAGGAACTTGAATAAGGCAACCCCGAAGGATGAGTATCCGATGCCAGTGGCCGATATGCTTGTTGATGCAGCATCAGGCCATAAAGTGATGAGTTTTCTGGATGGTAATGCTGGTTATAATCAGATTTTTATGGCGGAAGAAGATATTTCCAAAACTGCATTCCAGTGTCCAGGTGCTATCGGTTTATATGAGTGGGTTGTTATGACTTTTGGTTTGAAAAATGCCGGTGCTACTTATCAACGTGCTATGAATTATATTTTTCATAGGTTGATCGGCAGAATAGTCGAGATTTACATTGATGACGTGGTGGTCAAATCAAAAGGTTATCAAGAACATTTGGCCGATCTGAAGGAAACGCTAGAGTGTACAAGGCAACATGGATTGAAGATGAATCCGCTCAAATGTGCTTTTGGCGTATCGGCCGGCCAATTTCTCGGTTTCTTGGTGCATGAGAGAGGAATTGAGGTGAATGATCGGAACCGCAAGGCAATTGATGATATTGAACCTCCAGTAAACAAGAAGGAGTTGCAGAGTTTGATTGGAAAGATTAATTTTCTGAGGAGGTTTATATCAAATCTGTCGGTCCGATTGGAGGCGTTTACTCCTCTTTTGAAGCTAAAAAATGAAGAAGAATTGGTTTGGGAGCCTAAACATCAAAAGGCCTTGGATGAAATCAAGCAATATTTGGCATATCCACCAGTTCTTATTCCACCACAGAAGGGTAAGCCGTACAAGCTTTATTTATCGGCTTTTGATCATGCAATCGGCTCTGTTTTGATTCAAGAGGTTGATGGGAAAGAGCGAGTTATATTCTATTTGAGCCGAAGATTGCTAGATCCTGAGACTCGGTACTCATATGTGGAGAAGCTTAGCCTTTGTTTGTATTTTTCCTGTACAAAATTAAGGCATTATCTATTATCGGCTGAGTGCACTGTGATCTGTAAAGAGGATGTGATTAAGTATATGCTATCAATGCCAATCATGAAAGGAAGAATTGGCAAATGGTTTTTGCTCTGACAGAGTTTGATCTCAGATACGAATCGGCCAAAGCGGTAAAAGGACAAATAATGGCTGATTTGGTTGCTGATCATTGTGGACCTAACAGTGACGCTGTTGAGCAAGGCACTATGGAGCTTGATATGTCTGGTCCGATGAAAAGGGTCAATATGGTTGATGCGGTTCCATGGACTATATTCTTTGATGGTTCTTCTTGCAATGATGGTTGTGGAATCGGCCTGGTTATTATTTCGCCTCGGGGGGCAAGGTTTGAATTTGCTTTTCCAATTGGGAAATGTACAAATAATCAGGCGGAATATGAAGCATTGATGAAAGGTCTCCAAATTCTTAAAGAAATCGGTGCTCAGTTTGTTGAAGTATTTGGAGATTCTTTGTTGATTATCAATCAGTTACTCGGCAAATATGATTGCAAGATGGATGCTCTGTTATCTTATTTCGAGAAATGCCGAGATTTGATTAGTCAATTCGCTTTGGTAACTCTTAAGCATATTCCGAGGCATCATAACGAAGAAGCAAATCGGCTGGCGCAAAAAGCGTCTGGCTATCAGCCTACGTCTGATGTGATGGTGCAAGAAATACCAGAAGGGGATTGGAGAAGAGAAATCGTTGAATATCTGAAAGATCCTTCTGTCAAGACTTCTAGAAAGATACGTTATAAATCGGTCAGGCATGTCTTGGTTGAAGGAGTGCTTTATTTTCGCTCGATTGATGGAGTCTTGTTAAGATGTATCGGACCTGAAGAAGCCAAAGTTTTAATGGGAGAAATTCATGAAGGTGTTTGCGGGGCTCATCAATCGGCGTTTAAGATGAAATGGATGATAAGAAAAAATGGGTATTATTGGCCGACGATTTTGGAAGACTGCTTTGAATATTATAAAGGATGCCAAGAGTGTCAAAGATATGAAAATATTCAGAGGGCTCCAGCATCGGCCATGAACCCTGTTATCAAACCATGGCCGTTTAGAGGATGGGGAATTGATTTGATCGGCCAAATTTTTCCACATTCAAGTAAGGGACACAAATTCATATTAGCAGCAACAAATTATTTCACCAAATGGGTTGAAGCTATTCCTTTAAGAGAGGTGAAGACGCAGAATGTTATTGAATTCGTTAGAGAACACATCATTTACCGATTTGGAATTCCACAGACAATTACAACAGATCAGGGTACGATGTTTACATCGGACGAGTTCAAAAGTTTTGCTGCTGATATGGGTATTAAGCTTCTTAATTCATCACCGTATTATGCACAAGCCAATGGTCAAGCTGAAGCTTCCAATAAAAGTTTGATCAAGTTGATTGATAGAAAGATTGAAGAATATCCAAGAAAATGGCATATTGTGCTTCCTGAAGCTCTATGGGCATATCGGATGGCGTGTCATGGATCGATCAAGGTTTCTCCGTATGAATTGGTTTATGGACATGAAGCCGTTCTTCCATGGGAGATTCGTACTGGATCAAGGCGAATTGAGCTTCAGGATAAGCTAAAGGCCGGCGAATACATGGATCTCATGAATAGTGAGTCCGATGACTTGGCTGTCCGTCGGCTACGCGCTCTTGAGAATATTGAGGCCAACAAACTCAGAGTTGCGAGGCATTATGATAAGAAAGTTAAAGGGAAAGAATTCAAAGAGGGCGATCTTGTCTGGAAAGTTATTCTGCCAATTGGTTCTAAGGATCCCAAGTATGGCAAATGGTCACCAAACTGGGAAGGGCCTTATCGAGTCGTCCGATGTGTTCCTGGGAATGCTTATATTCTACAGATACTTGAAGGGGAAATGTTTCCTAAAGCATTGAATGGGAAATATTTGAAGAAGTATTACCCTAGTATTTGGGTTAACTCATAAAGCCGATGCTATGCGTCAGGCTTGAAAGCCGATGAAAAATCGCCTCAAGAACAAAAATAAAAGCCGATGCGATATGCATCGTCTTAAGGTTATACATGAACAGAGAAAATGTATTACATCATCAAGCCACTCGATGGTGGGGCAGAATATTAAAAAGGGGTTGCATATATATTCATATATTTCTCATACAGAGGGGTTACAGAAGATAAAAGGATCTAATAGGCGCTGATGCACTTTGTTCATCATGGCCAGAACAGGGCTAGAAAAAGTGGGGCAAAAGGAAGCGCAAGTTTGAGGAGATATCTTCTTCATTGAGTCGAAGAAATCCGCTCTGGATGCAGTCCCTTGAAGAGCGCGCCGGCGGACCGGTGGCTTTGCCCCAGCTTGTAAAGGTCACTCTATTAACCCCTTCTGAAGAACCTTCCTTGCGATGAACCATGGAGGAACCTCACGAGGATTCTTTTAGCAGAAGTTCTACCTGGATTCACTGCAGGATCAGAAAAGGGGGGGAGTGACCTATACTTCTTCACGAGAATTCTTCTAGCAGAAGAGGAGAGAGGGGTCGGATCCTATATCAAACAGAAGAAGTTTGTGCTCTATCATGAGTGTTAGCTGCGCCATGGCTAAAGGATGGTGGAAGAAGAAGGCCCGAGGCAGGTATTTATAGCCGGTGGTCGATGAGAACATTAAAAGAAAATGGAATCCAAGGGATGCTCGTGGAAACCTTCCAGATGAGAAGCAGTATTCTCGTGAAGATATGGCATTGATTCAGAGCTGCTGTAATTGAAGGAGGAGCGTCTTTTGAGGAGCTGCGTTGAAGAGTCGTTTCGTCTGGGTCAATGGACGTGTGGATACCCGTGAGGTAAATGCAGGGTTCCATATGCTATTCATTGTCAGAGATGTTATCACTTGAGAGAAAGGGAAGAGAAGATAAGCTCTGCAGGGATAGAAAATTTCGGCACGAAAATCGGTGAAGGAGTTATGATGACAGATACGAATTTTGGAACAAAATGATATTTTATTCCAAAATTGGGGGGCATGTGTTGACACCAGATTTTCGCACCTGACATGATGGGTCAGATGGCTACGGGGTAAGGTTGAAACTGTACAGTGGACCCATTGGCTGGTCAAAGCCGAAGGTGATAGAGAAGGAAGCCGATGCTGAAGAAGGGTCCGATAAAGCAAGGAGTCCGATCCGATGGGTAAAAGAAGAACGCGTCGGCTAAGAAAGGGAAGCGTATCAGATGCGGGGACTATTTCCTTTTCAGAAGGCGTATGAGAGTCCCGTTGTATCTTAAGTTTAGTTTACCTTATTTAGTTAGTCTGGTCCGATCAGGACTCTTCTTGACCAGGGTATAAATATGAGCCCTCGTCCATTGTAAAAATTATTCACACAATCAATACAACCCGGCTTCACGCCAAAACCCTTAGTAGTAGTTACCGACGAAGCTCATTGGTGGACGGGCTGCATCAGTTCTGATCTCCGGCTTACCAGTAAGTTAGTCAAATTTATCGAACTAATATAGGCTTTGAATTGAGGCGCATCGCCCTTTCTCGTTTATATTGTTCAACCGATTTATCTCTGGATAATCAAGATTGATATAGATTCCCTACGTCGGAGCTAGATCAATATTGATTATTCAACAGATTATCGTTTATCGGACTATACTTTAAGCCTAGATTCCCTACGTCGGAGCTAGGTATCAAGATTAGTCTAGATTCCCTACGTCGGAGCTAGAATAATCTTGGTTACTAAAGATAGTCTTTGCGGTTTGTTGAAGTTGCTAGATTGGTTTAGATCTACGCCATGTGAATCAATTCTACTTCTTCAACGGCTTTGAGCATCGGTCTTGGTCCGATTTAAGCAATATTTATCTTACAGCATCGTTCTATGTCCGATCTTGCTATGTGGTCTAATCTGGTTGTTCTTTGAGTATTGTACTGGTGTAGATTCCCTACGTCGGAGCTGGATCTTTACAATACGATTAGATTAATCTTTGATTGTCATGCTTGGTCTAGATTCCCTACGTCGGAGCTAGATTCATCTTGATTAATTAAAGGAAGCTTTGATTATGCCTTATTGCTATTTGAATGTTAAGTGTGGTGTAGATTCCCTACGTCGGAGCTGGATCTCGCTTAATTATTTGATAGCATATCTTAGAATCAGAACGAATCTGTTAATGTTTTATCTGTATATTTGCTTAATCTGATCAACACCTGTGCGAGCATCTTGTTTAATTGACAGGTTGACGAGTCGAGTCCGATTATCTAGCTATCCGATCTGATCATAGTTGGAGAAATCTAGATTCCCTACGTCGGAGCTAGATTTCTCTACAAAGGCTATAGTCCGATCGGTGGTTAGATCGTCCGATAAGACGAGTCAAACTGACAATTAGGCAAGGTGGACAATGTATCGGCTTACACTTTGCTTATTTAATATCTTGTTTAAAGATATAGCTGATCCATTATTTTACATATTGGCCTCGTTTTATGCTTTATTTATTATTCAAAGGCTGGTCTGTAATATCAATCAAGGTCCGATCCTGATTGGTCCGATTCTGAGGTCCGATCTGCTGTCTGATTAAGGTCCGATGACTTGGTCCGATTGACGACATCAGTGAGGTCCGATTTTGACGTCCGATCGGTATCGGCCGATACGTGTCTGATTGGGTCTTGGCTAAAATTCGACGTTACTCCATCGTCTGAAATAGAGCCGGCACAATCAAAGAGTAATTTAACTGTTTTATTCCCTTGTCAATTTCAGGTCAAATTGACTGGCACGCTGCGAACCTGAACTGGAGTGTAGACTGGCACTGGAGCGAAGCAGACTCTCCCCGGTCATCGTGTGCTGCACGCGGGAGATACGACCGCCGATTTTCCGCGTCAACACAGCTGTTTCTTCGATCTGCTACTCAGGGATGGCCTCCGATTGAATATTTGCAGTTGATTCTCCAATTTGCTGTTCAGGGGTTGCTTCCGATTGGACGTTTGTACTTGGCTCCTCAATGATGGGTTGCAAAGTGGCAGTCTGTGTCGGATGTTTGGACCCGGCAGTCCACACAGGGTAGCCTACGTGGTTGATTTGTTGAGGGACAGATCGAGGATCAGAAGTCGATGGTAACACAAGACGCAAGGATTGAACAGGTTCGGGCCGTCAAGATGACGTAATACCCTACGTCCTGTGTTGGGGGTGATTGTATTGCTGTGTATGAAGTTCCTGAAGGATCTCCGTAGTTGGGTTCTGTCCTAGGGTTGTATGATTGCTCGTAATGTCGTGGATGGTTGTAGGTGTTGTGTTTTGGAGGGGGGTCTCAAGTGAATGTATGCTATGACATTGGCTCAATGTGCCTCTTGGTTGCTCTATTTATTAACGTGATAGATAGAGTTGTATTACATATTGCAAGCATGGTGTTTGGGATATGGAATACTGTTGAGGGTACCGCTGCCCCACGGATTAGTAGAGGTAGGCGGCAGGTGATGACAGCCCTGTCCGTCCTTTGTAATCCTCCACGTACGGGAGTGGGTATTAGGCCTTTATGATAAGACGTCCTACTATCGTCCCTTCATGAGGGAACCACTGGATACCTCGATATGTCCTCTTGCATATAATCATTGAGTGAGCTTGTATAGGGTATTGTAGTATATCCAAGTCCCATATGTATGATGCTATTGAACCCTTTGTAATCTTTACTAATGTACTGTTACTAACTAAGACTACCTTAATAATGAGCAATGAACTTCTGTGTGTCACATTACCCATTCACTTCAATATCATTTACCCCTGCTTAGATTATGGTATATTAATTGTTGTTGTAAGTAATTGCATTGGAATGACAACTCTCTCTTAACTAAATGCTTTCCCTGCGGATAAACAAATAACGATACTCTGGAATACTCCCGGGTGAAATGCTACAACGTACTTCTGTGCGCTTGTAGAATATCTGTAACATCTAGATTTACGATGAAGTATCTCTAGTACCATCACTACTCTGAGTGGTGATGCTAAGAAATACCAACAAGCATTTCTAGCGCCGTTGCCGGGGAAAGCAATGGTTAAAGAGATTTGATCATCCATGCATTTAATGCAACATGATTAATTGCCAGTAATCTAGCAGGTTTACCCTTTTTGCTCTGTTTCTCTGTGATGTGAAACAAGATAGTGTATGACTGGTTTCCAATTACCATCCAACTACGTCAAGAAACCGAATACCATAGGAAGGAGGGTATGTTCTCGTGTCGTAATCCCTCAGGTGTTCTTGTCAGAAATCGAACCAGTCATCAGAGAATCCTCCAATCAAGAAGAACAACCCGTTCCCGTAGCACTCTCAACCGGAAGAAGCCATGGCCGACAGGACCATCCGTGACTACTCTGCCCCATCCGCTGCCCAGATCCCTGTGGGTCCAGAAGTGGAAATGGGGGATCATGCTTTTAAGCTAAAGGCCCCGTTAATCAACAGGGTGCAGGCTAGCCCCTTCTGCGGGAAAGCCAATGAGGACGCCAGTGCTCACCTGCAGCATTTCCTGGAGGTCTGCAGCACCATCACCATCCGAGGAGTGGATAGAGAGGCCATCAGGCTCCGCCTATTTCCGTTCTCACTGCTGGGAAGAGCCAAACAATGGTTCTATTCCAACCGTGATGTGGTGAACACGTGGACTAAGTGCTCCAATGCCTTCTTGGCGAAGTTCTTCCCCATTGGGAAAACCAATGCCCTTCGGGGAAGAATTTCCAGCTTCCAGCAAGAGTCCGGGGAGACGGTTCCGGAAGCGTGGGATCACTTCCAGGACTACATTCTGGCATGCACCCACCATGGTATGCAAGAGTGGCTCCTGCTCCAGAACTTCTACCATGGGCTGTCCCAAACAACCCGTGAACACATGGACGCTGCTGCTGGAGGGGCATTCCTCTCCTTGACTATGGCCGCCGCGCTAAGCTACTCATCGTGAAGATGGTGTCAAACCAATCTTGGAATGATGACCGTCTTCATGGACGCAAATGTGGTATGCACACCGTAAAGGAGGTGGACATGCTGGCCGCCAAGATGGATCTCATCATGAAGTGCCTTGATGACCGCACCAAGGATGGAGGCGCCGACAATGAAGGGCCAATGGACTCACACATGACGTTGTTGACAGTCCTTATAACATAAAATCCGACTGTCAATAGGCTTAGAAACCAATAAAGATCAAAGCATAACTTAGGCATCTGTATTCAAATAAGGTTGTACCATGCATATCTGGAATATATTTGAGTACAGGGACTACGGTGCAAAAGATGGACGAAACTGGGCACAGGCTCAAGTCGACCGACCTGGCTAGGTCAGGCGACCTGGACGGAACCCCGATGGAGCCCATTTCCTACACAGGTCAAGAAGCACACTAAGGAAGGATTGTGAACATTGATTCATGGTCGGTGGAAGTTAATGGTGAAAGATGAGCCACATGTCCATCCCATGGATTGAAGGGCCCACAACCAGAGTTAAGTGTACCCAAATCGACAGAACCCACCTGGAACCGACCTCAGGACCCACATATCAGTCTCCCAGAGGAAGATGGGCCCTAAAGGCGGTTATAGGGGGTCGGCCAACCCAGCCAGGTCGGCCGATCTCCACGTGCGCCCGACTCGGCCCTCCTTTGACCTACAACTGTAAACCGCCATGGAGATTATATCTAAGCCGTGAAGTGCTAAAGATGGTGGATCCAAGGGTCTGCCGACTTGGGGGATTCGGCCGACGTAGGCCCAAGTCCCAACTGCCTCAACCGCCTCTGGCCGGCTCCAACCGCCTTTGTGATGCTATAAATACCTGTAAAGTGCGCCGTACTCAACACACAACAGAAGAAGAGCTCTCCTTTGCTACAAGCTTAGTCTTAGTATTAGTAGTGATAGTCATAGTGTTAGATCTTCTGAAGGGCTTCTGAAGGGGTCTTGGTAAGTTCTAGATTCAGTTCTTGAATTCTCTTACTTACTTGTAGTACTCTGAGCTTAATGGAAATACTTTCATACTTATGTTGTATTCCTCAGTTATACCTTATCCACTTAGCATATACTACTTATGTCTTGCACCTTATTCAAGTGAATGTATGTCATGACATTGGCTCAATGTGCCTCTTGGTTGCTCTATTCTGTGCGCTTGCAGAATATCTGTAACATCTAGATTTACGATGAAGTATCTCCAGTACCATTACTACTCTAAGTAGTGATGCTAAGAAATACCAACAACCATTTCTGGCGCCGTTGCCGGGGAAAGCATTGGTTGAAGAGATTTGATCATCCATGCATTTAGTGCAACAAGATTAATTACCAGTAATCTAGCAGGTTTACCCTTTTTGCTCTGTTTCTCTGTGATGTGAAACAAGGTAGTGCATGACTGGTTTCCAATTACCATCCAACTACATTGAGAACCCGAATACCATACGAAGGAGGGTACGTTCTCGTGTCGTAATCCCTCAGGTGTTCTTGTCGGAAACCGAACCAGTCATTGGAGAATCCTCCAACCAAGGAGAACAACCCATTCCCGTAGCACCCCAATCAGAAGAAGCCATGGCCGACAGGACCATCCATGATTACTCTGCCCCATCCGCTACCCAGATCCCTACGGTTCCAGCAGTGGAAGTGGAGGATCTTGCTTTTGAGCTGAAGGCCCTGCTAATCAACATGGTGCAGGCTAGCCCCTTCTGCGGGAAAGCCAATGAGGACGCCAGTGCTCACCTGCAGCATTTCCTGGAGGTATGCAGCACCATCACCATCCAAGGAGTTGATCAAGAGGCCATCAGGCTCCGCTTGTTACCGTTCTCACTATTGGGAAGAGCCAAACAATGGTTCTATTCCAACCGTGATGCGGTAAACACGTGGACCAAGTGCTCCAATGCCTTCTTGGCGAAGTTCTTCCCCATTGGGAAAACCAATGCCCTTCGGGGAACAATTTCCAGCTTCCAGCAAGAATCTGGAGAAACAGTCCCGAAGGTGTGGGATCGCTTCCAGGACTACATTCTGGCGTGCCCCTACCATGGCATGCAAGAGTGGCTCTTGCTTGAAAACTTCTACCATGGGCTGTCCCAGACAGCCCGTGAACACAAGGATGCTGCTGCTCGAGGGGCATTCCTCTTCTTGACCGTGAACACCACCAAGCTTCTCATCGAGAAGATGGTGTCAAACCAATCCTGGAATGACGACCGTCTTCAGGGATGCAAACGCGGTATGCACACCCAAAGGAGGTGGACATGCTGGCCGCCAAGATGGATCTCATTATGAAGCGTCTCGACGACCGCACCAAGGATGGCGGCGCCGAGAACGAAGGGCCACTGGACTCACACATGACGTGTGAAGTCTGTGGAGAAACTGGCCACTCGGGGAACAACTGCCCCGAGACACAAGAGGAGGTACAGTTCGTGAACGGTAACAACGGGTACCGGCCTCAAGGGAACTGGAACCTGCAACGCCCATTCTACCAGGGAGGTAACAATAATAACTCTTTTTCCAGCCAACCTTCCCTTAAAGATCTTGTCCTTGGTCAGGCCGAGATTAATGAATCTATCTCCAAGAGGCTTGCTGCTAATGATAAAGCTCTGAAGGGCATAAATTCTAAAATAGAAAGTTTGTCCTCCACCTTTTCAGAGCCAGCTGAGCTTTAACAAAATGCTAGAAACCCAATTAGCTCAGCTAGCTGCTGCTGTTCCGTTTGGTGATAAGGGAAGAATTCCCAGGCAACCGGAGTCGTCTTTTGAAAATGTTAAGGCTGTATCCACGAGGAGCGGTAAGGCTACTCGGGAGCCAGTTCCACCTAACCATGCAGGAAAAACAGCAGCGCCAAGAAAGGAGATCCCCGCAGTGGAAGAAGAGCCTGAAGCCGAGCTAGTACCAGCTGGACAAACTGCACCACAAGAATTCTATGACAGCAACGTCTTGCCGTTCCCTCAACGCCAAAAGAAACCATCGGCGGACGAACAATTTACCAGTTTCATAGAAGTTATCCAAAAGTTAAATATACATGTGCCACAGTTGGATGCTATGCAGGTACCGACCTACGCAAAGTACTTGAAGGACATCCTCAACAACAAATGTCCACTCTCGAGTACCGAGGTCGTAAAGTTGACTGAGGAGTGCAGTGCAGCCATCTTGAACAGGGTCCCGGAGAAGAAAAAGGACCCAGGATGCCCCACCATCACGTGTACAATCGGGACACAGCACTTTGAGCATGCACTCTGTGATCTGGGGGCAAGTGTTAGTGTAATGCTAAAGGTAGTTTTTGACCGCCTAAACTATACTACCTTGTCTCCTACTCCCATGAGATTGCAGCTGGCAGATTCCACGGTCCGCTACCCGGAGGAGATAGCTGAGGACATTCCGGTACGCATCCGGGATTGCTTCGTCCCTGTCGACTTTGTGGTGTTGGACATGGATGTGGACAACGACTCATCGCTCATCCTAGGGCGACCCTTCTTGAGTACAGCAGATGCTCACATCAATGTGGGTGCTGGAGAGATTCAGCTCCACATAAATGGAAAGAAGGAGAAGTTTGAGTTCAGGCCAAAGGTGGAGCAGTGCTCCATGATCAAAATCAAGTATGGGAGAAACAGTCAGAACGTCAAAGAGGTGGAGGTGATGCCTCCAGAGAAAGACAGCCTGATTAAGTTCATGGAGAAGTTCTGGGAGGAAGCTTTCCCCATCGGGTATTATGCAAAGCACAACAAGAAGTCTATACGAGGTGCAAAAGCACAGACAAAGAAAACACCGGAACAAGCTGTCGACCGCCAGAAAAAGGTAAAACAGGTATGGCGGGTTAAATCATCTGTATCCTCATCTCCAGGGTCAGATGCTGCTTCGTCAAGTTGAATCCTACAAAGGAGACGTCTTCGCTCGATGACATAAAACACGAGTCCTGCGCCGACAGGTACATCGGTGTCAACAGACTAGCTTGGGGGAGGACCCTCAATCAGGTAAGTTCAGGTAAGTATTGTTGAATAAAATTTTTCATTCAAATAAAGTTAGTAAATGAGAACCATCCATGATAATCCCTTAAATGTTTTAAGTCCATGCTTAAATCTTTTCTTTTGGATATGATGAAAAGTTGCTCTTATTTCTCTCTTGTACCTATGTTTCAACCTATTATTCTCTTAAGCTTTGAGTTTGCTGGTTGGGCATGATCTTTTCTGTTATCTTGTCTATCTGTGAGTAGCATATGCAAGCTCTAGTCTATGTTGTTGTTGGCTATGATATGATAAGACTTGAGTTGCCCTAAGATCTTACTAAGCTGGACTTGATAACCGGAGTTTTCTCTTTTAAAATAAAATAAAGAGTTCCTTATGGTGATTAAATTCCCTACCAAAGCTCATAATGTTTTAAACCCCTACATAAGCAACTTGCTTTTGCAATGAGTTTTGTCAAGGTCACTGTGATTCTTAGAGATTTACTTCATGCTTTTAAAGCCAAGATCACGTACATGCCACCACATGTTATACTTCTACTCTGGAAGTAAACATGGCACCCATCCATCCACAAAATAAAAGCTCTAGATAAGGTTTGATACTCTTCCCTAACTTTATTATAAAAAGAGACATGGGGCTGATGAAAAAAAGATAAAAAGAGAGAGCAAATAAAGGCTCTAGGTTCAAACAGTAAAGCCATGTCTCTAAAAGCAACTCTTTAAGGAAAGAGGAGCCTGTCAAAAAAAAGAGAGAGAGCTATCATTCACCATGCCACATACACACGTGCACATCTTGGTTTGAAGGTATGATTTATTTCTCCTTGAATCCTGATTTTGATTTTACAATATGTGCATTACAAGTATGCTATATAGCTCTCCTAGCACAAACTCCACTTCAATGAGTGACAAGAGAGTTGAGAGAGGAAAAGGGTAAGGAAATACGCCATGAGTGACTTGAGAGTACACCTAAGGAACTCCACCTTTTGAAAAATCCCAAAACCTCCGGTTTGATTGTCAAGCAAGGTAGAAGGCAAGGTGCTTGGTCTAAGTCGTTCTGGCCATCAACCGCCCAAGACAAGGAGAAGCTACAAGCCCCATGAAAGGCCAAGGTAATACGGGAAGTTTATTTTACCAGCTTATTCAATCCTTGGTAGAATATCTTGCTGAACCACTGGTACTTTTGAGGAGTAATGAGGAAGCAACTCCTGATCCACTGAGCCTAAAAGTTCTAGTCTTTGCTCGGGAAGAGCAAAGGTTAAGCTTGGAGGAGTTGTTGACGGTCCTTATAACATAAAATCTGACCGTTAATAGGATCAGAAACCAATAAAGATCAAAGCATAACTTAGGCATCTGTATTCATATAAGGTCGTACTATGAATATCTGGAATATATTTGAGTACAGGGACTACGATGCAAAAGATGGATGAAACTGGGCACAGGCCCAGGTCGACCGACCTGGCTAGGTCAGGTGACCTGGACTGAACCCCGATGGAGCCCATTTCCTACACAGGTCAAGAAGCACACTAAGGAAGGATTGTGAACATTGATTCATGGTCGGTAGAAGTTAATGGCGAAAGATGAGCCACATGTCCATACCATGGATTGAAGGGCCCACAACCAGAGTTAAGTGTACCCAAATCGACAGAACCCACCTGGAACCAACCTCAGGACCCACATGTCAGTCTCCTAGAGGAAGATGGGCCCTAAAGGCGGTTATAGGGGGTCGGCCGACCCAGCCAGGTCGGCCAATCTCCACGTGCGCCCGACTCAGCCCTCCTTTGGCCTACAACTGTAAACCGCCATGGAGATTACATCTGAGCCTGAAGTACTGAAGACGGTGGATCCAAGGGTCGGCCAACCTGGGGGATTCGGCCGACATAGGCCCACCTCGCAACTGCCTCAACCGCCTCTGGCCGGCTCCAACCGCCTTTGTGATGCTATAAATACCTGTAAAGGGCGCCGTACTCAACACACACCAGAAGAAGAGCTCTCCTTTGCTACAAGCTTAGTCTTAGTCTTAGTAGTGATAGTCATAGTGTTAGATCTTCTGAAGGGCTTCCGAAGGAGTCTTGGTAAGTTCTAGAGTTCAGTTCTTGAATTCTCTTACTTACTTGTAGTACTCTGAGCTTAATGGAAATACCTTCATACTTATGTCGTATGCCTCAGTTATACCTTATCCACTTAGCATATACTACTTATGTCTTGCACCTTATTCAAGTGAGTGTATGTTATGACATTGGCTCAATGTTCCTCTTGGTTGCTCTATTTATTAACGTGATAGATAGAGTTGTATTACATATTGCAAGCATGGTGTTTGTGATATGGAATACTGTTGAGGGTACCGCTGCCCCACGGATTAGAAGAGGTAGGCGGCAGGTGGTGACAGCCGTGTCTGTCCTTTGTAATCCTCCACGTTTGGGAGTGAGTATTAGGCCTTTATGATAAGACGTCCTACTGTCGTCCCTTGATGAGGGAACCACTGGATACCTCGATATGTCCTCTTGCATATGATCATTGAATGAGCTTGTATAGGGTATTGTAGTATATCCAAGTCCCATATGTATGATGCTAATGAACCCTTATTAATCTTCACTAGTGTACTATACTAACTAAGACTATCATAATGATGAGCAATGAACTTCTGTGTATCAACCTACCCATTCATTTCTATATCTTTTACCCCTGCTTAGATTATGGTACATTAATATTGTTGTACATAAAAGCATTGGATGGCACATCTCTCTTAACTAAATGCTTTCCCTGAGGATAAACAAATAACGATACTCTGGAATACTCCCGGGTGAAATGCTACAACGTACTTCAGTGCGCTTGCAGAATATCTGTAACATCTAGATTTACGATGAAGTATCCCTAGTACCATTACTACTCTAAGTAGTGATGCTAAGAAATACCAACAGACATGTGAAGTCTGTGGAGAAACTGGCCACTCGGGGAACAACTGCCCCGAGACACAAGAGGAGGTACAGTTCGTGAACGGCAACAAGGGGTACCGGCATCAAGGGAACTGGAATCAGCAACGCCCATTCTACCAGGGAGGTAACAATAATAACTCTTTTTCTAACCAACCTTCCCTTAAAGATCTTGTCCTTGGTCAGGCCAAGATTAATGAATCTATCTCTAAGAGGCTTGCTGCTAATGATAAGGCTCTGGAGGGCATAAATTCTAAAATAGAAAGTTTGTCCTCCACCTTCCAGAGCCAGCTGAGCTTTAATAAAATGCTAGAAACCCAATTAGCTCAGCTAGCCGCCGCTGTTCCTTCTGGTGATAAAGGGAGGATTCCCGGGCAACCTGATTCCTCTTTTGAAAATGTAAAGGCTGTTTCTACGAGGAGCGGTAAGGCTACTCGGGATCCAGTCCCACCTAACCATGCAGGAAAAACAGCAGTGCCAAGTAAGGAGATTCCCGCAGTGGAAGAAGAACCTAAAGCCGAGCTAGCACCAGTCGGACAAACTGCGCCACATGAGTTCTACGACAGCAACATCTTGCCGTTCCCTCAACGCCAAAAGAAACCATAGGCGGATGAGCAATTTTCCAGGTTCGTAGAAGTTATACAAAAGTTAAATATACATGTGCCATTGCTGGATGCTATGCAGGTACCGACCTACGCAAAGTACTTGAAGGACATCCTCAACAACAAACGTCCACTCCCAAGTACCGAGGTCATAAAATTGACTGAGGAGTGCAGTGCGGCCATCTTAAACAAGATCCCGGAAAAGAAGAAGGATCCAGGGTGTCCCACCATCATGTGTACAATCAGGACACAACATTTCGAGCACACACTCTGTGATCTAGGGGCAAGCGTCAGCCTAATGCCAAAGGAAGTATTTGACCGCCTTAATTATACTACCTTGTCTCCTACTCCCATGAGACTGCAGCTGGCCAATTCCATGGTCCGCTACCTGGAGGGGATAGCCGAGGACATTTCGGTGCGCATCCGGGATTGCTTCGTCCCTGTCGACTTTGTGGTACTGGACATGGACGTGAGCAATGACTCGTCGCTCATCCTTGGGCGACCCTTCTTGAGCACAGTAGACGCTCACATTAACGTGGGTGCTGGAGAGATCCAGCTTCACATTAATGGAAAGAAGGAAAAGTTTAAGTTCAGGCCAAAGGTGGAGCAATGCTCCATGATCAAGATCAAGTATGGGAGAAACAGTCAAAACGTCAAAGAGGTGGAGGTAATGCCTCCAGAAAAAGACAGCTTGGTTAAGTTCATGGAGAAGTTCTGGGAGAAGGATTTTCCCATCCGGTACTATGCAAAGAACAACAAGAAGTCTACACGAGGTGCGAAAGCACAGACAAAGAAAACACCGGAACAAGCTATCGACCGCCACAAGAAGGTAAAGTAGTATGGCGGGTTAAATCATCTGTACCTTCATCTCCAGGGTCAGATGCTGCTTCAACAAGTTGAAATCCGACATCGGAGACGTCTTCACTCGACGACGTAAAACACGAGTTCTGCGCCAACAGGTGTATCGATGTCAACAAAATAGCTTGGGGGAGGACCCCCAATCAGGTAAGTTTAGGTAAGTATTGCTGAATTCTTTTGAATAAAGTTAGTAAATGAGATCTATCCATGTTAGTCCCCTAATGTTTTGAGTCTATGCTTAAATCTTTACTTTGGACATGATGAATAGTTGCTCTTATTTCTCTCTTGTACCTATGTTTCAACCTGCTATTCTCTTGAGCTTTGAGTTTGCTGGTTGAGCATGATCTTTTCTGTTATCTTGTCTATCTGTGGGTAGCACATGCACGCTCTAGTCTAGGTTGTTGTTGGCTATGATATGATAAGATTTGAGTGACCTTAAGATCTTACTATGCTAGACTTGATAACCGGAGTTTCTCTTTTAAAAATAAAATAAAGAGTTCCTTATGGTGATTAAATTCCCTACCAAAGCTCATATTGTTTAAAACCCTATAAGAGCTACTTGCTTTTGCATTGAGTTTTGTCAAGGTCATTGTGATTTTTAGAGATTCACTTCATGCTTTTAAAGCCAAGATCACGCACACGCCACCTCATGCATGTTACACTTCTACTCTGGAAGTGAACACAACACCCATTATTCCACCAAATAAAAGCTCTACATAAAGTATGGTACTCTTCTCCATTCTGATTGCAAAAAAGAGGCATGGGCTTTTGAAAAAAAAATATTTTGGACACATGAAGGTCCAAATATCTAAAAAAAAGAGAGAGCGCAAGAAGGCTCTTGGTTCAAAAAATTAAAGCCATGTCTCTAAAAGCAACTCTTTAAGGGGACGAGGAACCTGTAAAAAAGAGCTATCTTTTGCCATGCCACCTACACACGTGCACATCTTGGTTTGAGAGTATGACTTATTTCTCTTCAAATCCTGATCTTGACTTTATAATACGTGCATTACAAGTATGCTATAAAGCTCTCCTAGCACAAACTCCACTCCAATGAGTGACATGAGAGTTGAGAGAGGAAATTGGTAAGAAAATACACCATGAGTGACTTGAGAGTGCCACCTAAGGAACTCTATTCTTTTCAAAAAAAACTTCCAAAACCTCCAGTTTGATTATCAAGCAAGGTAGAAGGCAAGGTGCTTGGTCTAAGTCGTTCTAGCCATCAACCGCCCAAGACAAGGAGAAGCTACAAGCCCCATAAAAGGCCAAGGTAATAAGGGAAGTTTATTTTACCAGCTTATTCAATTCTTGGCAGAATATCTTGCTGAACCACTGGTACTTTTGAGGAGTAATGAGGAAGCAACTCCTGATCCACTGAGCCTAAAAGTTTTAGTCTTTTGCTCGGGACGAGCAAAGGCTAAGCTTGGGGGAGTTGTTGACGGTCCTTACAACAAAAAATTCGACTGTCAATAGGCTCAGGAAACAAATAAAGATCAAGCATAACTTAGATATTGGTATTAAAATAATGCTATACCATACATATCTGGAATATATTTGAGTACAGGGACTACGGTGCAAAAGATGGACGAAACTGGGCACAGACCCAGGTCGGCCGACCTGGCTAGGTTGGGCGACCGGGCCTGAACCCCAATCGAGCCCATTTTCCACACAGGTCAAGAAGCACACAAAGGAAGGATCATGGATGTTGAATCATGGTCAGTTCAAGTCAAGGGTGAGGATGAGCCACGTGTAACTCCCACGGATTGAAGGGCCCACACCTCAACTCATTTGCACCCAAACGGAGTGTACCCACCTGGAACCGTCATAAGGACCCACACGGCAGTCAACCAGAGAAGAGTGGGGCCGAAAGGCGGTGGAACCAGGTCGGCCGACCTGGCTAGGTCGGCCGACTTGGGCCTGCGGCCGTTTCGCTTCCCCCTTGACCCGTACTTGTAAACCGCCATCAGGAGTTCATCTGAGCCGTGCAATGCTGAAGACGGTGCATCCTAGGGTCGGCCGACATTAGCACATCGGCCAACCTAGGCCCACCTCCAAACTGCCACAACCGCCTCTGGCCGGCTCCAACTGCCTATATGATGCTATAAATACCTGCAAAGGGCGCCGTACTCAACACACACCAGAAGAAGAGCTCTCCTTTGCTACAAGCTTAGCCTTAGTCTTAGTAGTGATAGTCATAGTGTTAGATCTTCTGAAGGGCTTCCGGAGGAGTCTTGGTAAGTTCTAGAGTTTAGTTCTTGTATTTTCTTACATACTTGTAGTACTCTGAGCTTAATGGAAATACCTTCATACTTATGTTGTATGCCTCAGTTATACCTTATTCACTTAGTATATACTACTTATGTCTTGCACCTTATTCAAGTGAATGTATGCTATGACATTGGCTCAATGTGCTTCTTGGTTGCTCTATTTATTAACATGATAGATAGAGTTGTATTACATATTGCAAGCATGGTGTTTGGGATATAGAATACTGTTGAGGGTACCGCTGCCCCACGGATTAGTAGAGGTAGGCGGTAGGTGGTGAAAGCCCTGTCCGTCCTTTGTAATCCTCCATGTACGGGAGTTGGTATTAGGCCTTTATGATAAGACGTCCTACTGTCATCCCTTGATGAGGGAACCACTGGATACCTCGATATGTCCTCTTGCATATAATCATTGAGTGAGCTTGTATAGGGTATTGTAGTATATCCAAATCCCATATGTATGATGCTATTGAACCCTTTGTAATCTTTACTAATGTACTGTTACTAACTAAGACCACCTTAATGATAAGCAATGAACTTCTATGTGTCACATTACCCATTCACTTCTATATCATTTACCCCTGCTTAGATTGTGGTATATTAATTGTTGTTGTAAGTAAGTGCATTGGAATGACAACTCACTCTTAACTAAATGCTTTCCTTACGGATAAACAAATAACAATACTCTGGAATACTCCCGGGTGAAATGCTACAACATACTTTTGTGCGCTTGCAGAATATCTGTAACGTCTAGATTTACGATGAAGTATCTCTAGTACCATCACTACTCTAAGTGGTGATGCTAAGAAATACCAACATATGTCACCGAGACTCCTTTCTTGTGACCCACCCCGCACTTCATTTCATCATGTTCATAGAACCGTCAATTTTAAAAGAGGACTCCAACTATCACGGTGTTGATTATCCTAGTCAACCTTCCCACAATATATCCTAACCTTCTACTCTAAGCATGGCTAAGCATTTAGCAAATTAGAGGTGAATTAACCCAAACTAACGAGTGACAAGGTAAAGGTATATAAATCAAGGAAGGTAAATGACAACATAGGTGCTAAACAAATGCAATACATATATAGTTCCCATGCAACCCATGCATAACATAATAACCAATTTAATTGCAAAAGTAGGAGAAGTATGCATAGCGGCTTGACTTGGTCCTCTTCGGGATCAGAAACGGCTTCGAACTCGGCTTCGGGCTCGGGCTCAACGGGCTCGTTCTCCGGACGGTCACTCTCTATAATGAATGAATGATGCGGAAATAAGAATGATGCCATGAATGCAAGTATGAGCATGAGAAATATAACACAATCATAGTACTGCACAAACAAATTAAAAACAGCACCTAAACAAGATTAAATCAATACAAGGACTAATTCTTTAGCTAGTTTATTTGAGAGCAAACAAACACCACAATAAATTCTCAGGTTGCTTAATAGATGTGAAATAATTCATGTCAGCAGAGGATACCTAAATAAGACTAAAACAGTTGGATTTACACTAAAAACCATTTTAGATATTTAATTACAATTTATACAAGCTAGAGCTACCTAGAACACATTAATTCATAAAAAGCATATAAAACATCCAGAACCTCACGAAAGTCATTTTTCCCAGATTCTACACAGAAAACAAGACTAACAAAGTTGGTTTCATGATTTTACCATTTTTGAACTAATTACTAAGCATTAACTCATTTTCAGCCAGCATAAAGGAACAAACACATGAAATGACAGTGAAACTGCAACTTTCAAGAGCTCAGTCACAGATCTGCATAGAGCATGACCAGAGAAACCTAACAAAGCTGAAAATACATTTTTAGGAGCAGTATACAATTTATCATGCATTTATTTAGCTAAAAAAGATAAAATCATAGATGCAAATGTACAACAGTACAATTTACATCAATATTTTTTTGTGACAGAACAGCTCATAAGGAATCTAATAAAACAAGTTTCATCATTTTAGGAGCTATATTTAATTTTCTATGATTTATTGAATCTTCAGCCATTCATCAAGATTTAAAGGAAAATGGATTTCGTGATTTTGCAGTCAAGTCCTTCAGACCTGGAACATTTGCGCCGTAGCCCCAGCAGCCATGGGCCACTGACGAGTGGGTCCAGGCGGGGCCGGCCGGGTCAAGGCCAAGGCTCGGCCTTGACCATGCCCAGGCACGCATGCGCGCGCGCATGACGCGACGTGGCGGCGGGACGGCCCGGCGGCGGGGCCTGTGGAGCACCGCCCAGAGGCGCGCCCGTCCAAGAGGGAGAGGGGCGGAGCTCACCCCGGAGACGGATGGCGAGGATGGAGGGCGAGGAGCGGCTCCCCACGGCGAACGGCGGCGGCGGAAGGGCGGCTCCGGCGGCGGCCCTATACAGCGAGAAAGAAAGGTAGATAAGGGCCGGAATAGAAGCGCAATGACACGAGGAAGGAGTGGCCGGGAGGAATCGGCACGAGGCTCACCGATGGCGGTGAATTCCGACGGCAAAGCTCGGCGGCGGCAATGGTGGTGGCGGCTCGGAGGAGGAAAATGGCTAGGGTTTCTTTGGCCGGGAGTGCTTGGGCTTCTAAAGGGAGAGAGAGAGAGAAGGGGATTGGACGGGGCCGAGGCGCGGCTTGGGCATGCCGTCAGCCGCTCCATGGCATGGACGTGGCGTCCACCGCCCACGGTGGCCAACAGGCGAGCGCGCCCGCGCGTGAGAAAGGAAAGGACGCGGGAGAAAGGGAGGGAGGAGGATGACGAGTGGGGCCCACAGCCAGGTTGGGCCGGCGCGCGGGTTGGGCCTCATGGGCTGGATTCGGGTCGTGACAAATCTCCCTCCCTTAAAAGAATCTCATCCCGAGATTCAAGAAACTAGAGTAGGTAGGAGAAACATAAGATTATTGAAAGATCCTTGGAACCGGCGATGTCATGAGGCGAAAACTAATTATAGGGATTCACTTGGACAAGATTAAACTATCAAACAAACTCCCAAAGAACATGGTTGATTAAAGTGATACTATCCAAACTATTTTGATGGTGATTGTGTACACATATAGGATCATAAGAAGATGAATGTTCACAAAGAAAGCATGGTGTGGTGTGGGTAGGTCTTACTTGTTGGAGAAGAGCTCGGGATAGTCCTCTCACATTTTATCCTCTTGCTCCCAAGTAGCCTCATCTTCGGAGTGATTACTCCATTGAACCATGACGTATTTTGCAATTCCTCTCTCAACTTCCTTTCGACGTGATCAAGAATACCAATATGATGCTCATCATAGGTGAGGCCCAGTAGAAGATCAAGAATTTCCACATCAATGGCTTTGGTTGGAACACGAAGGTGTTGACACCAGATTCTGACTCGGCTAAGATTGTGCATGACAGAGCTAAAGCTGAGGGGCCGAGTCCGATTCTGAGTTGGTCTCCGATTCCGATTGGAGTTCGTCCGATAGAGTCCCGATCGGACACGGAGCAGAGAAGGCCGAAGCCCGTACGACTTTCAAAGGGGAGATGCGTCTGGAAGCTTCCTCAAGGCCTAATTGCACGGCGATTGTAATAGTTTTGATAGTTTAAATTAGTTTAATTTAAATAAATTAGGGATATTATCGTAGCAGATATTGGCATTTCTTAGCATCACCACTACGGGAGTGATGGCACTAGAGATGCCTTAATATAAATCTTAGCGTTACATAAGTTCTGCAAGCGCACAGAAGTACATTGTAGCATTTCACCCGGGTGTATTTTAGAGTATCATATTTATTTCCTCAGCCCAGGTGTATTTTAGAGTATCATATTTATTTCCTCAGGGAAAGCGTATGGCAAAATAATGTGTTTTCCAATGCATCAACTATATCATGATTAATATACGAAGACTAGAACAAGGGATAACATGATATGAAAAGTTTGGTAGGTTGACACACAGAGGATTTCATGGCTCATTATGTAAGTCTAGTTAATATGAAGGTCCTACAAGAGAACTAGGGATTTTATGTACTTCTTACTTACGGGTTACACTCCTACAAGTATATCCTATACAAGCTCAGCAAGAGACACAAATTAGAGGGCAAATCGAGGAGTCGTGGGATCCCCTCATCCAAGGGTACTGTCACGATGTTTATCACGAAGGCCTGCAAACGCCCAAACCCGAACGGCGAGGATTACAAAGGACGGACAGGGCTGTCACCACCTGCCGCCTACCTCTGAATACATGGGGTAGGGTATCCCCAACGGCATTCCATACCCCAAACACCACGTTTGTAGTATGAAATACATCATTACCCAATTGTACGGAAAGGTAAAGAACAATCATAAAGATTCATTGGGCCATTGCCATAACATGCATCTTCTACACTAAGGTGCAAGACATACAACTCATATGATGAACACACAAGACTATAAGTCAAGTAACATAAGCAAGATAGCATATCCATTAAGGCTCTAAGTCTTACAAATAAGCAAAGGATACAAGATAACTGAGCTCTAGGCTTACCAAGACTCCTTCGAAAACCCGTAGAAGCTCAACTCCTAGAACTACTTCTCTACTAACTAAGACTATGACTTGTAGCAATTGGAGCTCTTTCTTCTGGTGTGTGTTGTACAGGAGGCGTTGGTCATCTATTTATAGTACTGGGAGGCGGTTCAGGGCCGGTACGAGGTGGTTGAGGACGAGTGGGCCCACCCCGAGTCGGCCGACGTGTTGACGTCGCTCGATCGTCTGATGCACCGACTGAGCTCATCCATGGCGCAGATTTGGTCCTGAAGTCGATATAGACGCGCCAGAGAAGGAATGGCTGCAATGGCCTCCAGACTGGGTCGGCCGACCTGGCCCAGGTTCGCACCGCCTCGGTCTTCATCTGTGTAACTGGAATGTGGGCCCTGATAGTCGTGGAGTTAGGGTATGAGATCTTTGAGTAACTCTTGGTTCTCATGTGGGCCCATCAATCCATGTGCTTCTCCTTATCCTCCTTGTCATCCCTTGGATGTAACCATCATTGATTCAACGTTCTAGATGACATTAACTTGTGCTTCTTCTGGATGGCCAAACTTGGGCTAATTTGGGCGCCAGGCGAGGTCGGCCGACCATGGCAGGTCGGGCGACCTGGGCTTAGCCCTGTTTTCCTTCGTCTTTTGGCCCATATCTCCTGCAACCAAATAATCTCCATGTACAAGTGGAACTACATTATTTGAAACCAAATCCTACTGATTATTGTTGGTTTGTTTTATTTTACCATGTTGGCGTTACAAGATAATCATGACTTAAAAAGCGCCAACAAACTCCCCCAAGCTAAGACCTTTGCTCCTCCCTGAGCAAAACTTGGTGAGTTAGAAACTATTGGATCAGATTTTGCTTGCTTCCCAAAGAGATAATGTCAATAAGAAAGCATTTTATAGCTTGAATAAGTTGGCAAAGATTAAATCATCCCTTTTTACCTTGCCACCTATGGGGCTTGTAGCTTTTCTTCATCTTGAGCAATTGAAAGCCAGAACAACTTAGCAAGAATGCTCCCCCCAAACCTTCGTTTCACCCTTTCACCGAAGGTTTTTTAAAGAAACTTTTGCAACGGAAAACAAGGGTCCTCAAGTGACTCTCACTCTCAAGTCGCTCATAGGTGTATGAATCCTTTCCATCTCTCCTCTTAAAATTTCCCTCAATAGCATAAACAAGTGTGGTTCATAAATGGGAAACTTTTGTTTCACGCATGCATTGCTTATTTTGTTGAGTCAAAACCAGGATCAATGAAGAATTAAATCATACACTCAAATTGAAGTGTGCAAGTGTGGATATGTGGTAGTGGAAAATGAACTCCTTTAGGAAATTTCTCTCCTTTAGGAATTTGCTATAAAGCTGGGCTCCCTTTTTTCTTCTTTCTCTCTCTTTTATTTTTCATGGACTAGACATGTGTCCATTTCTTTTGCTTTCTTTCTCTTTTTTGAACATGGGGAGCCTAAGCCTTATGCCTAGGAATATTTTTGGAGAGAAATCCCTTTACTTTGGACTATTTTATTTTGGTAGGCAAATGATAGGCATGTTGTGCTTTACTTCCAGAGTAGAAGTATGGCAAAAATGGTGGCGTGTACTTGACTCTGATTTTTAAGAGCATGAAGTAAATCTTATAAAGATCACAATAAGCTTCACAAAACTCAAAACAACTGCACATGCTTTTTGTAAGTGGTTGGAATGTAAGGCTGTGGTAGGATTTTCACTCTTCACTGAGGAGCCTGGAATTTTATTCTTTTTGAAATAAAAACTCCGGGATCAAGTTTCACTTGGGCATAGATAAAGCAACTCTAGCTTATTGTATCATAGCTCCCAACAACCTAGAATCAGATTTAGCATTTGCTACCCACAAGTTTTAAGTTTCCAAGAAAGTCATTGTTTTAAGCCAACAAATCCAAGACATAAAAGACTTCCTTATTGAGACTTGAATAAAAGAGGAAGATCATAGCAAAAATTCATCATTTCCTTACAAGGACAAATTTTTTTTATCAAATTACTCTAAATGAAAACCAAAAAATAAAAGACATGGTTGGATGAACTTACCTGTGCGGGGGTCCTCCCCCAAGCTAGACTTCTTACTGCTGGCAATAACGAGGGTCATTCGGGTCGAATCCTTGGTATCGGAAGTAGGCATTCATGCTCTGATTGCCTTGCTGGATGCTGTTCTGTAGGGTGTTGTAATTCTGCACTGACTGGTCCCACCAAGCCTGCGACTGCTGCAAATGATGGGTCAAAGTATCATCAATGCGGTGGGTGGTTACCTCAATGGTTCCCATGCGGTTGGATAACCCATCCATGCTGCTGCGCCAGTCCCTTGCTGAAAAGGACCATCGGGCATCGAACGGAGGAGGGCCACCACTTGAGCTGGACAACTGATGATAGCGCGGGTCTTGGAGATTCCATTGTGCTTGCGGGGCTTCTTGCCATCCCGAACCTCCCGCCATATATGGTGGGGGCAGCTGTGGCTGCTCCCAGTTTGATCCTGCTGGTATGTATGGTGGAGTTGGAGGTTCCCATGTTCCTTGGATTTGTGGCACCGCGGCTTCTTCCCGTCGGGACATGCTTCTTGTCACCCTTCCTGTCACGCTCCGCTTGCCTTCCTGCTGCAACTCCAACAAAAGTGATTTGCACTTGTACAACCAGTATTCCGGTGCTGGCAACGGAATTCTGGTTGTACTGTTATGATAGACCATAACAAGCTTTTGGTCTATGGCATGCGTAACAAGGTGACTCTGAACAAAATGAGATTCATCCAGAGTTGGATGAGGCTGCGGAAGGATCTCGACTCGGTAATTATCCAAAAGGCCCATTGACTCAAAGATACGAGTGACACTCAATGGGACCTTGCCTTCTAAAAACACCCATCCATTGATCGATCATAAAAACGACTGAGGAAATTTTTATCTTCTTAACCATCGCATATAATGATTTCAATTCATCAATGCGAACGGTCCGAAGATCATTTCGAGGAAAAAGTCATGGCAAGCCAGCGGTGCATAAAACAAAGAGTGGGGTTGTGAATGTGGCGTTCTTGGAGGAGTCCCATCTGTGATACCCGAGATGTCCCGCCAGAAAGATTCTCTCACAAAAAGCCTCAAAACTTTATCAATCTCCAAAATACAACACTTGCTAAAACCCAAATGGCTACTAAGCTACCTCCAGGAAATGAAATACTCTTCCCTTAGAAAGCGAAAAGTAATCCCCTCCTCAGATTTTCTTAAAGTAGCAAGAAATTGAATTGTTAACAAGCGACACCCAACCTCATGAATGCGCGCAAAATCCGACCAACCCACAGCACCCCAGACGCTTTCGAAGTCAATGGCCATACCAGATTTCTCCATGAGTTCGCTTGTGAACACACGTGTGTGATCAAAAGCGTGACCCAGGAGAATTTGATACACTTCTGTCTCGTAGCCTTTGTCGTTGTCGAGTTGGTCGTCGGAGATGAACGCCGGGCGAGGGTCGTCTTCGTTGTGGTTGCTGCTGGAGCTGTCTCCGTTACCTTCTCCATTGCCGCCGCCGCCTCTGCCTCCTGCGGATGTGGTGCTAGCCCCGGTGTAGTAGTACTGGTCTTCGGAGATCTCCATGGAATGTTGGCTGCCCATCCTTTCTTCGGAGCCACCGGCTGAGTCCATGATCTCCGTGCTAGAGGAGACCAACTCAGTGCTTCCAGAATGTCGGCTCCGCCTCGAGCTTGACCCCTTCAACCTTTTTGCTTGCTTCACGACTCCTCGGACGAGGTTCATGATGCCTGCACAAGGAGCAACAACAAGAACGATTCTTGGAAGACAAAAGGATTAGCATTAATGGGTTAGTCGTCCAAGAGTTAGTCATTCTTGTGGGGCGTGGTTGCCTCCACAACAGTGTTCTTGTGGGTTATGACACACCACAAACAAACGTTCCTGCGGGGTTGAGGACCTCCACAACTCGTTCAAGCACTTGAGCACAAGAAGAATAGCACCATTATGCAAAAATGAAGTCCATTTTTACTTGGTTTTTTTATTCTCAAACTAAGGAGCTAAAAACTTGAGAACTTAACAGAGGGAGAAGAGAAACTCTGAGGGTGAAAC
Organism: Alloteropsis semialata; assembly: GCA_004135705.1. Classification (NCBI taxonomy): domain Eukaryota; kingdom Viridiplantae; phylum Streptophyta; class Magnoliopsida; order Poales; family Poaceae; genus Alloteropsis; species Alloteropsis semialata. Next base: position 24,476,849 of record CM014278.1, on the reverse strand, counting down.
GCAGCTCGGGTTGGGGCGAAGTGATCAAGCACCTTGCCAAGGCTTTTTATAGCCGAAGCTCACCCCTGATCGGCCGACCAGGTGGGGTCAGCCGACTCTCCCGCAGGCGTGTTTTGGCCAGGCTTTGATCATGAGCGCGTTGGATACCCTGGCAGCTGCAAGATGGTTGAAAACTTTGCAAAAGAGGGATTCATGCATCGGGCGACATGAGCTGGTCGGCCGACCGGAGATGGACACTGTTGAATGCCTTCTTTGCAAGATGTGATGGATGCTTATGGTAGTGCAAATGGTGTTTGAGTGCTCTGCAAATGCCAAAGGTTGGGGTCGGCCGACATGCCTCGGTCGGCCGACCGAGCCGTAGCTAGGTTCGGGCTTTGCTTTTGTAGAGTGGCACATGGTTCAAAGATGCGATGAATGCTGGGTGTAATGAATGTTGGTGGCCAGGTATCCAAGGGAAATTCAAGTAGATGGCTCCAAAGTTTAAGAATTTAAATGCAATGATTTGTGGAAATTCAAACATGCTTGAGAAATAAATATGCATTGTGAAATAAGTATGGGATACATACCGATGCACCTACCGGGGAAGACTCGTTGTTTTTCGTCCGTCAAGTGTGGACGTCTCCAAGATATGATTCAGCTTGTGTAATACCCTAAAATCTAGGCCTTAATAAAAATTAGGGATTCAATATATTTAATTATGAATTGTTCATGTCATATAGGAATTAATTAGAATTATGATAGAAAAATAGAAGCAAAGGTAAGCGTAGGAAAACATGTTTGTGCACCCATGCCGATGCATATTTTTGTTTGTTAGCTATTTAATTGATGGATGTTAAATTTGTATTTAAGATCCTCATTTAAAAAAGCTTTGGAATGAGTGGTTGTTTTCTTTTTCGCTTTAAGTCCGTTCTTGCCCCCTGAGCTTTTGGCCCGGATCGCCTTTACCCCCTTAATTCCCTGACCCGGCCCGCCTCACCTCCTCCCGCTTGCAGCGCCGCGGCCCACCTTGGCCCAGCTCGGCCCAGCGCAGCGCTGCGTCCGCCTCCCGCTCCCGGAAAACGCCCAGCGCCCGGGGCGCCTTCAGCCGCGCCGCTGACAGGTGGGACCCACCTGTCAGGGCCGTCGTCCCCCTCCGCTCGGACTCCGGCCGAGTCCGACGCCGCCCCGCTCAACCGCCGCCGCGATTCGCGCGCGCGCCCGGCCCTATCCGCCCCGGATTCCGCGCACGCCTATCCCCTCGACCCTCCGCCCTATAAAGCTACCCCGAGCCCCCTCCCTTACCTTGTTTCCCGCACCCGAGAGCTTGCGCCGCCGCCGTGCCGTCCGCTTCGGTAAGCCGCCGCCGCCGCTCGTTTTGACGCCAAGGAGGAGCTGCGCTCACCCCTAACCCCCTTCCCCGTGCTCACAGGAGCTCTTGGAAGCACCCCGACGCCTGGAACCCCGGCATCGAGCCCCGGAGCCCCGCCGCCACCGAGGACCGAGCCCGCCGCCGCTCTTCAACGCCGGCGACCCATCTCCGCCGCCCAATCGCCGCGCCCGAGACCCTAGGTGAGTCCGCCGTGACGCCCTCGTTCTTCCAAGCCAAGCCGCACGCAAAACCGAGCCCTCTAGCTCTAGTCCGACGCAGCGCCGCCGCTCGCCGCCGTTCCCCAACTCGCCGCCGGCCCTTACCGCCGCCCGCTTCGATCTTGGCCCTCGGATCTGATCTGAACGGCTCAGACCACCCCGTACCCCTTCACCCCCTTAACCGGTCCACCGTGGACCCGTGAACCAGGTCCACGGCGCGGTCCACGGCCACGTCAGCGCCACGTGTCTGACACGTGGATGCCACGTCAGCGCCACGCAAGCCCAGCAGCCACGCAGCGCCTGTTTTGCAGAAAAGCCCCTCGGTTTTACCAAAATCAACCCGCAGTCCTGTGTAGTTCAAAAATAATTAGATATAGGTCCTTTTTCTTACGGTTTGAACCCTAAGCTTTTGAATAATCGAACCCGCCGTCCTAGGTTGTTTTATTTACGCGTTAGACCTTCTGTTTTTATACGTAATTACGTATAGGCCCCTGTTTTCTCACAGATAGGTCCCTGGTAGTTTAGTTTCTTTGCCAGCAAGCCCCTAGACCTTGTTTTAGCCCTAGATTATGCGTTTTAACTCCGATTTCAGTGATTCTTGCGCTCATGTGTTCGTAATAATGCGTAGAATAGTTTTATTTGCTTTTTAGCCACTGTTTGAATTATTTGGTGTACTGTTCTAATTTATTTCACTTGATATGCATGTACTGGCTTGTTTGGTTTGCGTGTTGGTGATTGTTGATCGTGTCCAGCCGGTGAGCCTTTCGAGCCGACTTTTGAGCAACACTTTGAAGAGCAAGAGCAGCAGCTGCAGTACCAAGAGGAAGGCAAGTATAACACGAGAAATCCTTGATACCTATACACCATTAATGTTCACTTACATTCATGCATGAGTTAATTTGTTTAGGATATCCCTAGTACTTTTGAGACTTACTTTCTTGCTCAACCGGGTTATGCATTGATGGTTAAATTGAGCTAGGCTTTGCAACTTGTGCTTACTGTCTTCGGACAGTGATACATGATATTTATACAAAGATGAATGTTAAAACTTGCTTTTTAGCAACATGGTTAGGAAGCTGGGGCATGTGCTGTGTGCTTTGTCCTCGGCAACCCTTGTTCTGGAATATGTGCTGTGTGCTTTATTCTAGACAATTCACGATCTGAAACATGTGCTGTGTGCTTTGTTCTAGGCAACCTTTAATTTGGACATGTGCTGTGTGCTTTGTTCCATCCAACCTAAATCGGAACATGTGCTGTGTGCTTTGTTCGTTAATCAACCTTTAAACTGGGACAATTGCTGTGTGCTTTGTTCTGGGCATCACTTGTTATGGTCTATCTTAAAGTGGCAACCCGGGAAAACAGTGCAACCACGGGAATCAAATGGGCTCTGGTCTTAACTAAGTAAATTGTATGATCCTAGCTTGTCTAAGTGGCTATCTGGCTTGACTTGGAGGAGAGGGCCAGAAGCGGTGGCCTTGGTCTGTCTCGGAAATGGGTCGATATTTACCTTTGGTGGGAGCAGAGAAGGTTCACACTGTCACTAGCGGCTAGGGTCTCTTTTGAAAGGTTTCGTAGCGTCCCTATGCAGTCACACCAAAGGTAGTGTGATGAATGTGCCTGGCTAGCACTGCATGGTTGGGTTATAAAGTTCTTTTGAGCTTTTACGCGACCAGTGGGGAAAGTGTACAACCTCTGCAGAGTGTAAAAACTGATATATCAGCCGTACTCACGGTTACGAGTGGCCTGGATCCTTTTTGACAGTGATCTTTACCCTGGTGATGTTTAAAATGCAAGGAACTGGATTGATGGTGAATTAAGAAATCTCTTTACTTATACTTAATTTGGGTTACAACTGGGATTTACCTATTACACTGTAGTAATTTGGTTAATGCTAAAATTGAACGATTAAAAGTGCTTACCGCAGTTAAACCGTGTCTAGCCTTTTAAGCCTTCATCACTCGTGTTATATTTGTTAAGTAAAGTTGGTTTACTTACACTTGTGTTATTCAACAAAATCCCGGATGGGTAATCAGATGAACCTGAAGGTGTTGTGGAGTTCCCTGAAGATTTCCCAGACTTCTAGGCGGCTGTCAACCAGTCGGTGTCCTTGTGGAGTAGATGGAGCCACGAGAGTTTATCTTTTCGTATGAGTAAACTTTGATTAAAGACTTGAGTCTTATTTGTAATAATTCTGGATGCTATTCTTTTGTAAGCGAGCACTTGTTTTACTTTGATATTCTGTTATTCTAAAGCTATATGTGTGTGTTGGACTTCCTGGGTACACATATAGTAGCATTCGGGTTTATTCGTAAATCCTGGTGTGATAGCTTGATGGCTTTTCTTCCGCATTTGAAGATGATGTGGAAGCTTTGCAACGCCACTCCAGTTCTGTCTTTTCAACGCAAGGTGAATTTGGTGTTGTTGCCTTCAGAGCTTTAACTCCTTGTGTGAATTCTTTGGGCAGGGGCAAGAGCGGCTCACTGTTAGTGACCGGTGGTTTTCGTGGCTTCCATCCATAAATGACCTTGATTTCAGGCCCGTCATGTTTTTGGCTTGATTCTTTCTTGTTTCCTGCATGGTTAGCCAAAATCTCCCAACTGGTTTCTTTCACCACAACAGCTAGTTGAGCTGACTGGGCATCTAGAATTTTACTTAAGCGCAGCTGGTTCTTCATAGTGACAGATAGGGCATGGAATTTAGAGCTTAGATCATTCACCTCTCTCTTGGCGGGTATGGTGTACGAACTTCCTCCTTGCTGGGATGGGTTCCAGTTATGTGCTAGGAATAAATCCCTGCACTTTTGCCAAGAATCCATCTCCGCCTGGTGATGGTTGTACCATTGCAGTGCCCTACCTACTAGTGAGAACGGGAATAACCATTTCATTGCCCTTCCTGCTAGTTGACTGCATATTGCTGAGAACCATCAGAGATGGTCTGTTGCGTTTGCTGTAGCCTTTCCATTGAATGGCTTAGCTTGCACCATTGCGATGTACGTTGAGTCAATCATGAGAGTTTCAGTTGCCATCTTGGTGCAAGAGTGTTTCGATTTCGACCGGCAAAGTTGAAAGAGCACTTGCGTGCTCTCTTCTAGGTGAAGGAGTTTTTCGGCGAATCGATGACGTGATCTTCTGTTTCACACAAAGAGAAACAGAACAAGGGTAAACCTGTCTAGACGCTGGTATTTTAATTGTGACACAAAGTTAATACAGAGGTTAACACATTCTTTAGCCAATGCTTTCCCCGGCAACGGCGCCAGAAATGCTTGTTGGCATTTCTTAGCATCCCCACTACGGGAGTTATGGCACAAGAGATGCCTTAATATAAAACTTAGCGGTACATAAGTTCTACAAGCGCACAGAAGTACATTGTAGCATTTCACCTGGGAGTATTCTAGAGTATCGTATTTATTTCCTCATGGAAAGCGTATGGCAAAATAATGTGTTTTTCAATGCATCAACTATATCACAATTAATATACCAAGACTAGAACAGGGGATAACATGATATGAAAAGTTGGGTAGGTTGACACACAGAGGATTTCATTGCTCATTATGTAAGTCTAGTTAATATGAAGGTCCTACGAGAGAACTAGGGATTCTATGTACTTCTTACTTACGGGTTACATTCCTACAAGTATATCCTATACAAGCTCAGCAAGAGAAACAAATTAGAGGGCAAATCGAGGAGTCGTGGGATCCCCTCATCCAAGGGTACTGTCACGATGTTTATCACGAAGGCCTGCAAATGCCCAAACCCGAACGGCGAGCATTACAAAGGACGGACAGGGCTGTCACCACCTGCCGCCTACCTTTGAATACGTGGGGTAGGGTATCCACAATGGCATTCCGTACCCCAAACACCACGTTTGTAATATGAAATACATCTTTACCAATTGTACGGAAAGGTAAAGAACAATCATAAAGATTCATTGGGCCATTGCCATAACATGCATCTTCTACACTAAGGTGCAAGACATACAACTCATATGATGAACACATAAGACTATATGTCAAGTAACATAAGCAAGATAGCATATCCATTAAGGCTCTAAGTCTTACAAATAAGCAAAGGATACAAGATAACTAAGCTCTACGCTTACCAAGACTCCTTCGGAAGCCCGTAGAAGCTCAACTCCTAGAACTACCTCTCTACTAACTAAGACTATGACTTGTAGCAATTCGAGCTCTTCCTTCTGGTGTGTGTTGTACAGGAGGCGTTGGTCATCTATTTATAGTACTAGGAGACGGTTCAGGGCCGGTACAAGGCGGTTGAGGACGAGTGGGCCACCCCCGAGTCGGCCGACGTGTTGACGTCGCCCGATCGTCTGACGCACCGACTGAGCTCATCCATGGCACAGATTTGGTCCTGAAGTCGGTATAGATGCGCCAGAGAAGGAACGGCCGCAACGGCCTCCAGATTGGGTTGGCCGACCTGACCAGGTCGGCCGACCTGGCCCAAGTTCGCACTACCTCGGTCTTCATCTATGTAACTGGAATGTGGGCCCTGATAGTTGTGGAGTCTGGGTATGAGATCTTTGAGTAACTCTTGGTTCTCATGTGGGCCCATCAATCCATGTGCTTCTCCTTATCCTCCTTGTCATCCCTTGGATGTAACCGTCATTGATTCAACGTTCTAGATGACATTAACTTGTGCTTCTTTTGCATGGCCAAACTTGGGCTAATTTGGGCGCCAGGCCAGGTCGGCCAACCATGGCAGGTCGGGTGACCTGGGCTTAGCCCTGTTTTCCTTCGTCTTTTGGCCCATATCTCCTGCAACCAAACAATCTCCATGTACAAGTGAAACTACATTATTTGAAACCAAATCCTACTGATTATTGTTGGTTTGTTTTATTTTACCATGTTGGCGTTACAAGATAATCATGACTTAACAAGCGCCAATAGCCGACAAGGATTAGCTAGATTTCCAGGGTATAAGTATAAACCCTGCGTCATTATAAAAGATGTTCACACAACCATTCAATACAACACAACTTTCGGCCCTCGTGCCAACAAACCCTTTTTGTCAAGTTCTTCAGCAAGCAGGGCTGCACTATAAGTGCGACACCTATCATGTTATTTTAGGCTTTAGATTGAGGCGTATCACCCTTCTTCATCTATATAATTCACAATTTATTGAGTTGTTGTAGGCTTTAGATTGAGGCATATCGCCCTTCCTCGTTTAGATCGCTCACCCTTTATCGTATCTTGTTGATTTTTATCTTATCGGCTTACATCTACTTGAAAGATCTATCGTGTTTTATTGTAATTCAAGTTTCATAACAGATTTGTTTACACTGCCTATATAGCTGATTTAGATTCAATAAGCAAGATACAAATAATTCTATTTAAATGAGCTCTTTAACATATATCGATCTATCAGAATATGCTAATTAGTGCCCTGCTAGCAATGCTGTCTTGAAACCGATCTGATTGTTAGTGACATGAAATTCAGTTTGTTTATTACCTTTGGAAAGATGCATATTAAAGAATGAGTTTAAATTAGGTTTATCTCCGATTCGGCTTTTATAGTCGATGGTTTGCTTCAAATACATGTTATATCATCATGAATCGGACTCAAGGCCGATAGTTCATGCTCTCGAATCAGACTCCTCTTAATGTTGATCTGATTTGCTGGAACGAATCGGGGCTTTGGCCGATGAGTTCCTTATTAAATTCTACCTTGTCAATTTCAGGTCAAATTGACTGGCACGCCATGAACTTCAAGATTTTGGACCTGCACTGAAGTCAAGCGAATCTTCCAGGCCACAGTGTTAATTTTTGGGAGTCAACGCCTGGATTTTTGGACGTCAACACATTTTGGCACGCCCAGTGGGACACAAAAGCTTCTGCATTTGCACCTGGAGACAAAGTCGGTGAGATTCCTGCAGTCACGATGGAAGATCTCAGTGACAAGCAGAAGAATCTCATGGAAGCACAACTTGAAGAATTCAAGAATTTGTGCTTGGACTCATTCAGCAAAACTCGTAATGCCGTGATTAAGAAAAATTAGTTTCTTATTCCCAAGGAAGCGTTTGATCAGATCACAGCTGAGGAAAGAAAATTCTTTCAAGACTACATAGATGCTAGTGTGAGTCATGCAATGATTAACCAATCTGGTATATTGGTTAACACGGTGGTGGGATTGATCATCAAGTTGCTGGATGGAGCAATTTTGAAGGATGTCCAGAAGGGACCTGCTTACTTTGATACTGGTGCTACTTTGGCAATTAAAGATCTCAAGAAAAAGATTGTGGAAATTATTTCATCCACATCACTAGAAACACACCCTGAGTGCTATGAAACTCCTAAAACAAAGAAATCAAAAGCCAAGGTGGCAGAAGGAGGTGATGAAGAGGAAGAGGAGGAAGAAAAAGGAGACAAGAATTCTGGCGCAACTCAACATATTGATCAGTTTGGCAGCCGTATTCCTATAGTTGATGGTAAGATGGTGTATCCTTCCTACTTCAACACTGAAAATCCACCAAGGAATAGAGGAGCTTACTACCGGTAGCCATCGATTAGGCCTGCTGAGACACCAGTCATCGTGACGTCGACACGTGGTCCGATCAGTCAGGGAAATTACGCTCAGGAGGATTGGACAGATAAGATTGCTGATGTCATAAAGAATCACTTTGGTTTGAAGCCTAAGGGACAATCATATCTCTATCGGAAGCCGTATCCGAACTGGTTTGACACATTGCCTATGCCAGCCCGATTCAGGATTCCAGATTTCTACAAGTTTTCTGGACAAGGAGATGTTACCACTATTGAACATATCAGTCGTTATACAATTCAGTGTGGTGAGGTGGAATCAATTGATCCATTAAAAGTAAAGCTTTTCCCTATGTCTCTTTCTGGTTTGGCCTTTTCCTGGTTTTCTTCATTACCACCAAATTCCATCAGTAATTGGGCTGATCTAGAAAAGCAATTTCATGCATATTTCTTCATGGGAGTTCAAGAGACTAGACTGTCCGATTTGACTGCTTTCCGACAGCGAAACGGGGAATCGGTTAGTGAATTTGTCCAAAGATTCAGAGATGTTCGTAGCTGATGCTATTCATTGAACTTATCGGAGGGACAACTGGTGGATTTGGTTTTCCAAGGATTGTTGCCTCAAGTCAGAGATCGGTATACAAATCAAAATTTTGAAGGCTTGGGACACATGATTCAGAAACTCTCTCAGCATGAAGGACGTGGTAACGATTATCGGAGGGAGAAATATTAGAGAAAAATTGCTAACATTGAATATGACTCCGATGGGGATGAAGCAGAAGTCGATCTGGCTGAGTGGACAAAAAATAAAAATTCTGTTGCCTGCCCATGGGTGAAGGTCGAGCCAGAGAGGTACAGTTTTGATATCATTAAAGTCGATAAAATATTTAATTTATTGTTAGCAGAAAAGCAAATCAGGCTCTCCTCAAATCATACAATTCTGTCTGCCGAAGAATTAAAGAAAAAGAAATATTGCAAGTGGCACAATTCAGTATCTCATCATACCAATGATTGCAAAGTTTTTCGCAATGAGATTCAATCGGCAATTGAGAAAGGAGTTATTAAAGTTAAAACTAGTAAGAAACTGATGAAGCTTGATGGACACCCGTTCCCTCAAAATATGGTTGAAATCGGAGCCCATGATAGGAAGTTGAAAGCTAAAGTCCTCACATCGGAGCATGCGAAGAAATCGGGAGCCGTTGATCCAGATTGCCAGGTATCGGCCGATGATGTGCAAAATCGGAATTATCAGAATTATCGGGAAGATCGCCAACGCAGGGAAAAACCCAGGGTTACATCAGGACAGCTCATTGACAAGTACATGCGCCAGCAAGAAAGGGATCGGAGTCCTCTGATGAAAAGACTTGATGATGAAGATCATTGGGGATGTCCGTTCTTTAGGTTTTGTTGGAATGAGAAGTTGAGGCTCCCATCAATTTATGATTGTCCAGAATGAAGTGACCAATATGAAAGTTACAGAGATTCAAAAAGGCAACGTCATTCTGTACATGACCGATTGGATTTTGGGCACCGATGCAGCTGGCATGATGAGGTAGCTTATCAGCAGGAACGTGAAGATTGGCGTGAATACCACGATCGGCGTGAGTACGAAAATCGGTGCTATGACTGATGGGATGATGATCGCCGAAGGTACAATGATCGCCAATAATATAAAGGAGACCGTCTTTCTGTGTATGATTGTTTGGTGTACAGGAAAAAGGAAAATGTTCAAGAGCCGGATGATGCACAGGAATCGAAGGAGAATTTGGAGGTCAAATCAGGCCCACATCTGAAAGTCAATCCACAATGGTGTCCTGAAGGTTTGACCAAGACACGGAAGCGAAGGGTTCAACGTCTCCGATTTAAGGAATTGCTCAAGGAGAAGCGCCAAAGGGATGATAATTCCAAAATCTAGAGGGCTAAGCCTAAACGCGATGATGATGGACCATCGGCATCGGTGAATATGGTATTTGTGCTGCCAGCAGAATATAATGTAAGTTCAACCGATGATGAAGCCGATGACATTGAAGAAGCTATGGCACAGTTGATTCTGCAATCTTAATAGGCCGTGTTTGAAAAGCCAGTTGATGAAAAATATTGGCATTTGAGACCTATATACGTTAAAGGATATGTTGATGGCAAACCAATGACTAAAATGCTTGTTGATGGGGGAGCTGCTGTGAATTTGATGCCATACACTACAAATCGGAAGCTTGGCAAGGGCCCTGATGATTTGATCAAGACCAATATGATGCTTAAAGATTTTGGTGGAATCCATCGCCGGCTCGGGGGGCATTAAATGTTGAATTGACGATCGGGAACAAAACATTGCCTACTTCATTCTTCGTCATCAACAGTAAAGGATCTTACAGTTTGCTCTTGGGGCGTGATTGGATTCATGCTAATTGTTGTGTGCCATCTACCATGCATCAATGTCTTATCCAATGGCATGGAGATCACATTGAGACTGTCCAAGTCGATGAATCGGCCAGCGTTGCTACTGCTGATTTGACAGTTTGGGAGTTTGAAGGAATTGAGAGCTTGTCGGGCAAGGTTTGGGAAGGCAACTTCATTCAATTGTCTGATGATGGTTTAAAGCCGATCGAAGCAGTCAGCTCTGAAAGTTTATATTAATGGAAGAGTTTATTGAAGATAAGGGTAAACTTGGTCAAGGGTTTATGTTGGCTGATGAGTTAGAAGAGGTAGATATAGGTTTAGGAGATAGACCTCAGCCGACATATGTAAGTGCAAAGTTGGATCCTGAGTTTAAACAAGAATTAATAAAGTTATTAAAAGAGTATAGTGATTGTTTTGCTTGGGAATATTATGAAATGCCAGGTTTAAGCCGATCTATTGTTGAACATCGGCTCCTGATTAAACCGGGGTATCGGCCTTTTAACCAAGCGCCGAGACGATTTAGACCTGAATTAGATAAAGAAATAAAAGCCAAAATAACTCAGTTATATGAAGCTAAGTTTATTCAACCTGGCCGATATGCTGAGTGGATATCTAATATCGTTCCTGTTTTCAAGAAAAATGGGAAATTGCGAGTTTGTGTGGATTTCAGGAATCTTAACAAGGCAACTCCGATGGACAGGTATCCGATGCCGATCACCGATATGTCGGTCGATGCAGCTTCAGAACATAAGGTGATTAGTTTTATGGATGGTAATGTAGGATATAATCAAATTTTTATGGGATAAGAAGATATTCCTAAGACTACATTCCGATGTCCTGGTGCACTTAGATTATATGAGTGGGTCGTAATGACTTTTGGTTTGAAAAATGCTGGCGCCACATATCAAAGGGCTATGAATTATATTTTTCATAAATTGATCGGCAGGATTGTTGAAATTTATATTGATGATGTGGTAGTGAAGTCCGACGGATACAAGCAGCATCTGGCCGATTTGCGAGAAACTCTCGAATACACAATAAAGCACGGTTTGAAGATGAATCCCAATAAATGTTCATTTGGAGTGTCGGCTGGACAATTTTTGGGTTTTATGGTTCATGAAAAAGGCATCAAAGTCGGACAAAAGAGCATGAAGGCTATCAGAGATGCTAAACCACCTACCAATAAAATGAGTCTCCAGTCGTTAATCGGAAAAATTAATTTTGTTAGAAGATTTATTTCAAATTTATCTGGAAGAATTCGCCCTTTCTCTCCGCTGCCGAAAGTGAAAGCCAATGAGGAATTTGTATGGGGAGAGGCAACAGAAGGCATTTGATGAAATAAAACAGTATATGATGATGCCGCCAGTTTTGATTCCACCTCAGAGAGATAAGCCATTCCGATTATATTTGTCGACCGATGAATTGTCAATAGGGTCTGTCCTTATACAAGAATTTAAAAGAAAAGAAAGAGTGGTTTATTATTTGAGTCAGAAATTGATTGATGCGGAAACGAGGTATTTACCAGTTGAAAAATTATGTTTATGTCTATATTTCTCCTGCATTAAGTTGAGACATTATCTATTGTCTTCTGAGTGCACGGTTGTTTGCAAAACTGATGTGGTCAAGTATATGTTGTCTATGCCGATGCTGAAGGGCAGAATCAGAAAATGGATATTTGCATTATCGAAGTTTGACTTAAAATATGAATCGGCTAAAGCAGTTAAATGGCAAGTAATGGCTGATTTTGTAACACAACACATCGGAGATGAAATTAAAATGGTTGAACCGATGCCTTGGACATTGTTCTTTGATGGATCTTCATGTGGTCAAGGATGTGGCATCGGAATTGTTATTGTTTCGCCTCGAGGGGAAAATTTTGAGTTCAGCTATCCGATGGATCCAAGTTTTACAAATAACCAGGTTGAGTATGAAGCATTACTTAAGGGATTGAAATTATTGTTGGAAATCGGAGCTGAAGCTGTCGAGATTTTTGGAGAATCCCAGTTGGTGATATATCAACTAATCGGTAAATATGAGTGCAAAGATGATATTCGGATTCATTATTTTGGAGAGTGCTGATTATTATTAAAGGAATTTGTGATGGTTAATATTGAACATATCCCCAAGGCTCAAAATCAAGATGTCAACAATTTGGCACAAGCTGCTTCTGGTTATCGGTATTTTCATGAGATTATGACGATAGAACCAGAAATCGGAGATTGGAGGTATGAAATTGTAAGTTATCTTAAGGATCCATCACAAAGGGTTTCTAGGAAATTAAGATTCATGGCTATTAAGTATGTGTTGCTTGATAATCAACTATATTATAAGATGATTGATGGTGTGTTGCTCCGATGTATGAGTAAATCGAAATCCAAGGATATGATGGATAAGGTGCATGAAGGGGTTTGTGGTGCGCATCAATTGGATTATAAAATAAAATGGATAATCAGAAAGGCAGGTTGTTTTTGGCCAACGATTTTGGAAGATTGTTTTGAATATTATAAATGTTGCCAAGAATGCCAGAAGTTTGGGAATGTACAAAAGGCGCATGCATCAGCCATGAATTCGATTATCAAACCGTGGCCTTTTCATGGATGGGGAATTGATTTGATTGGACAAATTTATCCATCATCAAGCAAGGGGCACAAATTCATATTGGTAGCAACTGATTATTTTACTAAATGGGTTGAGGCGATTCCTTTGAAGGTTGCTAACTCTAAAAATATGGTGGAATTCGTTAAGGAACATATTATATATCGGTTTGGTATTCCTCAAACTATCACGACCAATCAAGGGACTATGTTTATGTCTAACGAATTTCAAGATTTTGCTGCCAGTATAGGTATTAAGTTATTAAATTCTTCTCCTTATTATGCGCAAGCCAATGGTCGAGCAGAGGCGTCAAATAAAAGTATTATCAAAATTATGAAACGGAAGATTGATGAACAACCAAGGCGATGGCATCTAACATTGACTGAATTGTTATGGGCATATCGTCGGATGGCGTGTCATGGTTCTACTAAATTGTCTCCATATCATTTGGTTTATAGACATGAGGCTGTTCTGCCTTGGGAAGTCAGAATCGGGTCAAGACGAATATCGGAACAAGAAAACTTGACTGCCGATGAGTATAAAAGTTTGATAAATTTTGAGTTGGATGATTTGGCTGAAACCCGCTTGAGAGCTTTGGAAAATATTGAAAATAATAAAGCATGTGTTGCTAAGTATTACGATAAAAAGGTTAAGCCAAAAGAGTTCATCGAGGGAGAATTGGTTTGGAAGCTGATTTTGCCGATAGGGACTAAAAGTTCTAAGTTTGGAAAATGGTCGCCCAATTGGGAGGGTCCCTATCGTGTGAATCGGTGCGTTCCTGGAAATGCGTATATTTGGTAAACATTGGAGGGAGAAGAATTTTCTAAAGCGCTTAATGGAAAATATTTGAAGAAGTATTATCCAAGTGTTTGGGTCGACTCTTAAAGCCGATATTCTAAGCGATGTTGACTAAGATAGCCGATACGACACGTATCGCCTTAAGGGCAAAAATATTTACAAAAACAAGTTCGTCGGTGATTAGTGTTATCAGATCTGAAAGAGTTCGTCGATGATCGATGTCATCGGAGCAGTACAGCCAGAGGTTTTAAATATTACACATACTTGCGGATCATTTTGATCGCGCCCAAGCGGATATTGTCAATTTTCTGGATTTCTTCCAGATCCTTGACATCGGAGCCAGGAACATTATTGATACTTTTGTGGACCTGGCGGACCTCATCCAGATGTTTCTTCAGGTTCTCTCGTGCCGATGTGATACATGCTGGAATTTGACTGAGTTCTCCTTGGGTCTCCGATATTTTCCCGCAGATTTCTTCGCTCCGATATCCTTTGGCGAGCGGCAAAGACTTGGGGCTGATGGCCTTCAATAAAGGCGGCACGGATAATTGCACTCTCTAGCTCCGGTGGTAGTTGACCTTTCAATCCTTTGAAGATTTGACGAATCGGTTTTGCATCTTCTAGAAGGACGGCAGTACTCTTGTTCAGATGGGTCAGCATCTCTTGGAGTCTTGCTTTGACCTCATCGGAGATGGTGTTCGAGGATTGCGTGGAGTTGACTTCTTCGTCTCCGATTGCGACGTCCAGGTCGAGTGATGCGAAGCTCATGGCCGGAGAATCTTGTGCCTAAAAAAAGACATTGATGAACAAGTGTTATTCAAATAATAAATTGATGCAAGAAATTGATCGGTACCAATTTGAAGAGTCCTTCACAGACGTAATTAGGTACTTCTGCTATTATCGAAGCTTGGAGATTGGATGGCTCGATAAGGGGCGTCTCTTGGGTTGGTGCAATTGGAGGGGTTGCGGGCTGTTGAGAATATTGTTGTTGAATGGCACTTGTCTCTGATTGTACATTTGCAGCCGGCTCTTCTACAATTGGCTGGAGAATGGTCTGAACATATTTAAATGAATCGGTTGATACTGAAATCTGAGCATTGAGTTGGAATGTTTGAATATTACCTGTTGAGCCGATTCTGTTTGAATGTCATGAGCTGGGGCCGTTTGAAGATCGGGCAGTATAATGTTTGTTTGCTGAAGAAGGAATTATCGTTATTGATTTATTTCAAGGAATATATGATAAATAGAATCAGATTGTTACCACTACTGCATTGAGAAGCATCTTGGTGTCCTAGGCAGCTTTTTCTGCAGTTTTCTCAGCAGCACGAGAGGTTGATTGGCCGAGAATTTTTCCAGTGGGCTGTATAAAAGTTATTTGCATGATTTTCAATCAGAAAGAAGAATCGGAAGTATGAGGAAATCGTAACAGAGCATGGCCTTTCTTCAGTTTCTTCAGCACGGACACCCTAGTAGGATGGGTTTTTCTTTTGCCTTTTCCATCCATAAGTTCTAAGAGAGATGGTGCAGAAGAGCCGATTCTTGGATTTGGAGTCCTGACAACGTATCGAATCAGTTTCCCACTGTTGCTTACCACTGGTATGTTCTTTTCGATTGGCTGTCAAAGGATTAAGATACAAATTATGGAGAGATTATTTAAATGAAAGGTGGATAAAAAGGGAAGATTTCAAGCGAGAAAGCTTACAGGATTTCCTAAGGCCTCAAAATCGGAGCCTATAAGACTGCAATAGGTGATGGTCGGAATTTTGAATAGGTGAAGACGTAGCTCTTTCCACCAATTTTTGAAGAGTCTGGACTGGAAGCTAGTGCATAGCCATTCAGGGATTTCAAAATCGGCTTGAGGGGCAAATGCCATGATCCGATCCATCTCTTGGTCAGTTGACACCGATTCACGGTGTTTGATCTTATCTGCAAAATAGAGGCCGATCGGGAGTTGGCCGAATTCATAGGATGAATTCTTGTAGCCATGTGCAATATTGCTGCCAAGTATGGCAGGCGTGATGAAAGATTTGAGAATCGGCAGGATCGTTGCAAGCTCATTTTGAATGTTGAAAAGAGGTAGTTCATAATCATGATCGGGATCAGCATATGCAAAATAGTGGAGGTGCTCCGATGCGACCCCATGATAAAAGCTTTCAAAGAAGGTGGCCATATTTTTTGCATCAAGCCTTGACCCAGGGCAAGCCAATGCTGCTTCTCCAAATGACATGCATCGGCGAGTAGTTGCGTCTTCTTCTTCTGTATAATAATTTGGAAATTGACAGTTTTTGAAGTTGAACTGAAGAGCGAATCGGAATTGGGTATGTAATCACAGCTGGATGAACCACCAGGGGCCTCCAATATGTCTGACTGCTTGACCTTCTGAGAGTTCGGCCGATACTTGGTGGAGCAGACGATAAACTACGCCAAGAAGGAGACGGCCAAGTGGCACCGATCCACCATGAGCCAATGTTTCTGCCATTGACTGCATGTTGGTTGTGGCTCCAAGTGCAGAATATGAATCATTCTAACCACATGTTAAGAAAGGCTATGTGTTATCTCTCTCCGATGGAACCATTCTTGTGGTGATCGGAGACATATTTCTTCCAACCCTTAGAACCCGTGCCAACTAGTTTGTATTCCAAATCGTGGAGGAGTTTCCTTGGGTTGGTGTTATCTGTAGTATTGAGGCCGGTCAGCATGTGCATGTCCATCAGCGTTGGTGTCATCGGACCATGACCAAACAAATAAGCATTGAGGGCATCAGACCAGAAAAAGGAGCTAGAGGCTAGTAAATTTTCATCCCTAGCCATGTCAGCAAGAGATAAAGTGAGGCATTGACTTATGTTTTTCTCATCCCAGAAAGAGGACTTGATAGCATGAATTCTGAGAAACCAATTTCTCCATCCTGGGACGGTGCCGGGCCATGATCGGAAGGAGCCTGACCAATCGGATACTTGTAGGTCCGATCCCTTGAATGGTAGTCTCTCTGATTCGTTATTGATGAGATCTGTTGGATCGGGGTCGCCCATCGGACCAAGATAATACCCGTCATCAACATGGGAGATGGGAATAACTAGGTTGTTCTTAAGATGCTATAGTCAAGGGAAAATAAAATGATAAATACAATTGTAGTGACTCACAAGTGATTTTGGAAGTAGAATACCGGAGTTAAGATTGAAGATTTTAGATATTTTACATCAGGCACTTGTGTGTTGTCGGCCTTGTCAGTAGGAGCCGCCATTGATGGAGGAATAGATCTACAACGAACAGTGATGCGGGCGAAAGGTTTGAGAAAATCATCGAGGAGAATGCAATAAAACACAGATGCATAATATGAATCATATGCGGGGGAGTTCCTTACTTGATTCGCGGTGAAAGATTTGGGGATGAAGGCCAAATGTTCGCCGTATGAAGCTTTGCAGAGATGGCAATGGCGGAGCGTGCAAGCGCGATAGCAGATGCGGGCTGGAGGAAGGGGACGACGGTTCAGTTCTGTATTTATAGGGCTTATGGGAGAAGGAACCGTCCAGAGGCCGAGGCGCCGAATTCACATGGGAATCAAGGATTACAACAGTGGAAGGATGCAAGTTTCCATATGCTGTTCGCTGCCAGAGTCATCATTGCTCGGAGAATTTTGGAATAAAATAATATTTTATCGCAAAATTGGGGGGCATGTGTTGACACCAGATTTTGACTCGGCTAAGATTGTGCATGACAGAGCTAAAGCTGAGGGGCCGAGTACGATTCTAAGTTGGTCTCCGATTCCGATCCGAGTTCGTTTGATAGAGTCCCGATCAGACACGGAGCACAGAAGGCCGAAGCGCGTACGACTTTCGAAGGGGAGATGCGTCTGGAAGCTTCCTCAAGGCCTAATTGCACGGCGATTGTAATAGTTTTGTTAGTTTAAATTAGTTTACTTTAAATAAAGTAGAGATATTGTCGTAGCCGACAAGGATTAGCTAGATTTCCAGGGTATAAATATAAACCCTGCGTTATTGTAAAAGATGTTCACACAACCATTCAATACAACACAACATTCGGCCCTCGTGCCAACAAACCCTTTTTGTCGAGTTCTTCAGCAAGCAGGGCTGCATCATCTTGACCTCCGGTTTGTCTGTAAGTGTGACACCTATCGAGTTACTTTAGGCTTTAGATTGAGGTGTATCGCCCTTCTTCGTTTATATAATTCACCAATTTATCGAGTTGTTCTAGGCTTTAGATTGAGGCGTATCACCCTTCTTCGTTTAGATCGCTCACCCTTTACCGTATCTTGTTGATTTTTATCTTATCAGCTTACATCTACTTGAAAGATCTATCGTGTTTTATTGTAATTCAAGTTTTATAATAGATCTGTTTACACTGCCTATATAGCTGATTTAGATTCAATAAGCAAGATACAAATAAATCTGTTTAAACGAACTCTTTAACATATATCGATCTATTGGAATAAGCAAGCTAATTAGTGCCCTGCTAGCAACGCTGTCTCGAAACCGATCCGATTGTTAGTGACATGAAATTCAGTTTGTTTATTACCTTTAGAAAGATGCATATTAAAGAATGAGTTTAAATTAGGTTTATCTCCGATTCGGCTTTTATAGTCGATGGTTTGCTTCAAATACATGTTATATCATCATGAATCGGACTCAAGGCCGATGGTTCATGCTCTCGAATCGGACTCCTCTTAATGCTGATCCGATTTGCTGGAACGAATTGGGACTTTGGCCGAAGAGTTTCTTGTGATTTACTGATTAAATTCTACCTTGTCAATTTCAGGTCAAATTGACTGGCAGGCCATGATCTTCAAGATTTTGGACCTGCACTGAAGTCAAGCAAATCTTCTAGGCCACAGTGTTAATTTTTGAGAGTCAACGCTGACTTTTTGGATGTCAACAGAAGGCATTTCTTCAATTGTGATATATGGAACACATTGTGAATAGCCGATAATGATTGCGGAAGATCCAATTGATATACCACCATACCAACTCTCTTGATGACCCGGAAAGGTCCAACATAACGAGGGGCTAGCTTCCCTTTAACTTGAAAGCGACGAATGCCTTTGAAAGGAGAAACCTTGAGATAGACATGATCACCAACTTTGAAACGTAGTTCACGACGACGACGATCAGCATAACTCTTTTGGCGAGATTGAGCTATGCGAAGGTTTTCGCGAATAACCCTTACTTTCTCCTCGGCTTCATTGACCAGGTCTGGGCCAAAGAAAGGCCTTTCCTCGGACTCAGACCAATTAATGGGGGTTCTACATCTTCTTCCATAGAGAGCTTCAAAGGGGGCCATCTTGATGCTTGAGAGAACTCCACAAATGGCAAGCAAGTCACCCACTTTTTCTCATATATGAGTGCACAAGCACGCAACATACCTTCTAGAACTTGGTTGACTCTCTCGGCTTGGCCATCGGCTTGAGGATGATAGGCACTACTATATGTGAGATCAGTTCCCATAGCTTGATGAAGACTCTTCCAAAAGCAGGCAATGAATTGAGAATCTCGGTCAGAGACAATTGTTTTAGGAACACCATGGAGACATACAATCCGAGTGATACAACTCCACATATTGTTTGGTGGAATATATGGTCTTGACCGGAAAGAAGTGAGCCGATTTGGTCAAGCGATCAACAATTACCCGAATAGAATCATACCCTTGGGAAGTCTTTGGTAGGCCGGTGATAAAATCCATCCCAACATCTTCCCACTTCCAAGATGGAATAGGCAAGGGTTGAAGAGTGCCGGTCGGTTTGAGATGCTCGGCCTTTACCCTTTGGCAAACATCACACTTGGCAATGTACCGAGCGATTTCACGCTTCATTCTTGTCCACCAAAACCATTGCTTGAGATCTTGATACATTTTAGTGCTCCCCGGATGAATAGAGAGTTGAGAACTATGAGCTTCATCAACAATCAAACGCCGCAATGAGGGATCCTTAGGTACAACAATTCTTTTCCCAAAGAAGAGAACTCCTTGATCATCAACGGAAAAACATTGGGCTTTACCCTCCTTTTTGAAGGCATGAATTCAGGCCATTCCCAGGTTCGTCCATTTGGCTTCCTTGATTTGGTCATAGAGGTTGGATTTAACAATGAGAGCGGCAAGAGAACCTTCCTTAACCATTCCAAGTCCAAGTTTCCGAAATTCATCACATAGAGTGTCCATATGAGGTCCCACAGTCAAGCAATTGCACCTAGCCTTGCGGCTCAAGGCGTCGGCAACAACATTGGCTTTTCCGGGGTGATAGTGGACTTCAAGATCATAATCCTTAATTAACACAAGCCACCTTCTTTGCCTCATATTAAGATCGGCTTGAGTAAAAATATACTTGAGGCTCTTATGGTTGGTGTGGATATTTCTATGATTACCAAGAAGATAGTGCCGCCATATTTTTAGAGCATGAACAACGGCCGCAAGCTCTAAATCATGAGTAGGATAATTTTCTTCATGACGCTTCAATTGATGAGAGGCATAGGCCACCACTCGACCTTCTTGCATGAGAACACATCCTAGACTGATGCGAGACGCATCTCAATAGACATCAAAGCTCTTATGAAAGTTTTGTTGAGAGAGAACTGGAGCGGTAGTAAGACGAGTTTTGAGAGTTTGGAAGGCTTCCTCACATTCCTTGGACCATTCAAACTTGACCCCATTCTTCAACAACTCGGCCATAGGCTTGGCTATCTTGGAAAAGTTCTCAACGAACCGGCGGTAGTAACCCACAAGTCCAAGAAAACTTCGAATATCCGAAACATTCTTTGGTTGCTTCCAATTGAGAACATCTTGCACCTTGCTAGCATCAACGGCAACACCGTCCTTAGATAGAATATGCCCAAGAAAAGCCACTTCTTCAAGCCAAAATTCACACTTGATAAACTTGGCATAGAGACGATGATCTCTAAGTTTTTGGAGGACAATATGTAGATGATGGGCATGATCTTCCTTGGTCTTGGAATAGATGAGAATATCATCGATGAATATAACAACAAAACATCAAGTTCTTCCATGAAGATGCTATTCATCAAATACATGAAATAGGCCGATGCATTAGTGAGACCAAAGGACATAACGGTATATTCATAAAGTCCATACCGAGTAGAGAAGGCCGTTTTAGGAATGTCTTCCTTCCGGATTTTGATTTGATGATATCCCAATCTTAGATCAATTTTAGAGAAATACCGAGCACCAGATAATTGATCAAATAATATATCAATGCGAGGTAGAGGATATTTGTTCTTCACGGTGACCTCATTTAACGGGCGGTAATCAACACACATCCACAAACTATGGTCCTTCTTTTCCACAAAGAGAGCCGGGCATCCCCATGGTGAGGAGCTCAGATGAATGAAACCCTTCTCCAATAATTTCTTAAGTTGCTCTTTCATTTCCTTCAACTCATTAGGAGGCATTCTATAGGGACGCTTAGAGATTGGAGCCGTCCTGGGCAAGAGTTCAATGACAAATTCGACCTCTCGGTCAGGAGGCATTCCCGATAACTCTTCCAGAAAGACATCTGGATACTCGCAAACGACGGGAATTTCTTCCAATGCCACGGTCGCGGTACCCGTCAAGGCATAGGGAGATTTTTCTTGATTAAGATATAAAATAACCCTTTCTCCAAATTCATGCAAGAGATCCACGGTTCGTGGTGCACACTTAATAACCCCATCATGTTTTCCCAACCAATTCATACCAAGAATGACATCTAACCCACCTTATCAAGAATAAGAAGATTGGCTTTAAAGGTAACCCTTCAATGGCAATCAGAACCTTATCCACAAAGTGCCTAGCAATGATTTCCCTACCCGGTGAATCTATGAAATATGGATGGTGTAGGATTTGTACTTGTAGTTTACTTTGCATCACAAAATTCTTGTTGATAAAAGACCGAGTAGCTCCGGAATCAAAAAGCACAACGGCGGGAGTGTCGGATGTTTGGACCCGGCAGTCCACACAGGGTAGCCTACGTGGTTGATTTGTTGAGGGACAGATCGAGGATCAGAAGTCGATGGTAACACAAGACGCAAGGATTGAACAGGTTCGGGCCGTCGAGATGACGTAATACCCTACGTCCTGTGTTGGGGCGATTGTATTGCTGTGTATGAAGTTCCTTGAAGGATCTCCGTAGTTGGGTTCTGTCCTAGGGTTGTATGGTTGTCAATGATCGTGTTTCGGAGGGGGGTCTCAAGGCGCCTTATATAGTCCGGCTGCCTTGAGTTACAAGTCGGCCAGAGATCGTAACCTACCCGAAATACAAGGATTCGATCCTATAACGATTACAGATATCTTTCCCTATAATTCCGGCTAGTTTATCTTGATCTCCGAGCTTCTTGCGGGATACGCCGTGTTGTTCCTTGCTATGCGCGCCGTCGCGCCCATCCGGTTCGCCCGACTGGTGGGCCTCCCGACTGGTGGGCCACCCAGTCCGACAAACCGATCCAGTTGCACTCGGATTTGGCCGCCCCTTGCTGGTTGGGCCAATCCGCCTTCTGGGTGCCCCTGGGGGTCTACCCCCGACAAGCCCCCGAGTAGTACGTGGTTGAGAGACAAGTCGGCGAGGTCGTGCTGTCTGATGAGCGTCGAGCCCGCTGCAGTTGGAAGCGAAACCGCGTGATACTGGAGAGAAAAGAGCCGTTTTCCAACGGATGCGCCGCGAGGTGCGTCCGTTGGCCGTAGCCCCCGAGCCTTGAAGCGATTCCGAAGGAATCGGTCCAAGGGTTAGTAGCCTTCTTCTGAGGTCGTCAGACAATCAACGGATGCGCCGCGAGGTGCGTCCGTTGGCCGTAGCCCCCGAGCCTTGAAGCGATTCCGAGGGAATCGGTCCAAGGGTTAGTTAAGGAGCATCTGGCTAGATCATCCGACGTTAATTTCGGCGTCCACCCCCCGAGCGTGAGGGCCAGCGGAGTCCTGCGAGACACGCCGAGTGGTCGTCCCGGCGCCAGCCCCCGAGCGTGAGGGCTGAGCACGCCGAGTAGTCGTCCCGGCGCCAGCCCCCGAGCGTGAGGGCTGAGCACGCCGAGTAGTCGTCCCGGCGCCAGCCCCCGAGCGTGAGGGCTGAGCACGCCGAGTAGTCGTCTGTACCCTGCAACAAAGTAAAAAATTCGAGGAGAAAGCATTCGGCGATATATAAATATTAATGAACTCCGTTTCCTGCTTTTAAGTCTTTTAATTTCCCCGGGCAGTTAGCCTGTTACGTTTATGCACCTGGTCCCCGATAGCCGTAGTCCATAGCGCAGGGAGCTGGGCCGCATGCACACGTAGGAGGGTAGGCGTACGGAAGAGCCGAGGTTTCACGGATTAAGGCGTGTGCTCCCCGAGTACTTTAGCAACTTGTTTCAAAGCTCACGGAATTGACGAAGTTGATCAATAGAAACTTATCTTGGTGAAAGGTTCGAGTCCCGGAGGATTCCTTCTCTGTCAAGTATGCCAATGAAAGGCAGGCAAAGCGGCGTCGTATCTAAGATGCGGCGTCAGGAATAGTATTCCCGTGACTGCATAGGGTGCTCCCGTGGTCGAGTGGAGCCAAAGGAGATAAGGGCGACCTGTGCATTTCAGGCTGGAGGAGAGACGCGTGGCGCGGAGTCCGCGCTCGTCATCGTGGAGGAAATCTTCCGTCCTCCGGCGACCAGGGGCTATAAATACCCGTCGGGGAGCCTGAGCTGCCACCCAAGGGCGAATAGATATAGAATCCTTGTAGTCAATATGCCGGAGGCTCATTGCTGGGTTCATCCACCGGGGGGAGTTCATGGAGTCATCATGGCGTGGTGCTAGAAGAGTGCTTGCGAGGGATCCGAGGCGTTGATCAGCGTGTGGGTGCTGCCCCGTTCACCCCCGCATTCCCATGTGACGAGGGCCATGTGGGGTGAAATGCTTTGTAGAGCATGGGGTAGCCGAAGTCATCCGCTATCAACCCTCCACCGGTGCTGTCCCGTCGACGGCTGCAGTGGTGCTACAAGAGAGCTTGCGAGGAGCTCATGTGAACCAAGCTTACTCCGGATGTAGCACTAGGCGCAGGGACGAGTGCCCCAGGCCGCCATCTTGGTGGTTGATGTGTTTGATGTTTGTAACCGGCGCAAGTCCGGCTCCGTTGTAACTGTATTCCCTGCAAAAGGATTGTACTCTCTGTCGCAATTTGTTCGCAACGTCAGTCCCCGAGCGTTTCGGGGCTGATCGAGCCCGCATGGCACGCTGCTTTTGATATGGCACCAGCCCCCGAGTCCGAGTGCCGGTCGAACCTTAGCGGTACGCCTCCAATTGTGCAGTGTTGGTCCCCAAGTGGTTCGGAGCCAATCGAGCCCGAGAGGCGCACTGACTTAATCGTGGCGCCAGCCCCCGAGCGTGGGAGCTGTTCGAGCCTTAGCGGCACGCCGACTGGGTTTGCAGTGTTGGCTCCCGAGTGGTTCGGGGCCAATCGAGCCCGAGAGGCGCACTGACTTAATCGTGGCGCCAGCCCCCGAGCGTGGGAGCTATTCGAGCCTTAGCGGCACACCACCAGGTTTGCAGTGTTGGCTCCCGAGTGGTTCGGGGCCAATCGAGCCCGAGAGGCACACTGGCTTCATCGTGGCGCCAGCCCCCGAGCGTGGGAGCTGTTCGAGCCTTAGCGGCACACCACCAGGTTTGCAGTGTTGGCTCCCGAGTGGTTCGGGGCCAATCGAGCCCGAGAGGCACACTGGCTTCATCGTGACGCCAGCCCCCGAGCGTGGGAGCTGTTTGAGCCTTAGCGGCACGCCGACTTCTTTGTCTTGCTCGAGTGCTCTGGAGCCGTTTCTTACCGTTGACGCCCGGCGTGTAACGGAAGGCGAAGCGCCCAACGGCTCTTTTTACCGTTTCGCCCGCCCCGCTAATCGCGTTATCTCGCGGTAATTTCGGGCATCAAGGCGCGCTATAAAAGGCGAGGGTTAAACCCGGAGGGAAATCTTCCCATTCCCAGATCCGTCTTCCTCGCTCTTCGCTTCTCATCCGCCGCCACCAAAGCTCCCCTTGCTCGCAAGTCCTTTGCGCGATCTCAGCCACCACGGGGAGTGCAGCCTCACTAATGCGATCCAAAACCCCTGCCGTAAGATCCATGGCGGGGAGGAAGAAGTTCGCTGCCGTCCCGAAGTCTGACAAGATCCCTTCCCCTGTCCTTGCGTGGACGCGGGGGAAGGTGACCTCGGAGGTACTGGAGGAGATGGTGGAGCGGAATGTCCTGCCGCCTCAGGCCGTGGCGGAATGGCGGCCGAGCGCGGGGGAAGTATTCCCGTCGGAGAACTCCGGCGAGCTGGTCCTCTTCAAGCCCTTCTTTGAGGCGGGGCTTGGCTTGCCCACGGGGGCGTTCTTCCGTGGGTTGCTGCATTACTACGGGATTGAGGCGATCAACCTCAACCCCAATTCAATCATGGCAATCTCGGTCTTCATCCACCTCTGCGAGGCGTACTTAGGTATCTCTCCTCACTTCAACTTGTGGAGGTACTTGTACTGGCTGAAGCCTCAGCCGAGCGAAGAGAAGATGGTGGTGGTCGGAGGAGCCGGGTTCATGCTTCGTCAAGGGCGGAAGGACGACTACTTCGACATCGCCCTCAACACCTCCAACAAGGGGTGGAAAGCCGAGTGGTTCTACGTCGGGAACCACGAGCCGGCGATCCCCTGCCACACCGGCGAGCGGCCGAAGGTCCAAGACTGCTGGAACGAGCTTCCTGACGCCTCGGAGATGGATGAGATTGACGAGCTCCTTGAGTTGATCAAGGAGTTGAAGGTTCAAGGCCTGACGGCGATCGGCATCGCCTGCAACTTCAGCAGGCGGCTGGTCCAACCCATCCAGGAGCGGAAGCACCCGGGCTACGAGTACTCGGGGCGAGACGACCCCACTCGGGCTGCTAACTGCACCGTGGGGAAGGAGGAGATGAAGGAGCGCGTCGGCGGGTTTTTCCTCGGCCGTGTGTCGGAGAAGGGCCAGCCGCGCCCTTTTTCGTTGAAGAGACCTCCACCACCGGTGAGTTTCCTTTCCGAGTCCTTTTGAGTGTTTCTTCTTAACGTAATTTCTGTTTTCGTCCGTTGGCCGTTCTGATTTTGCGCCTTTTCTTGCGCAGGATCGAGCCTTCAAGTTCTTCTCTGCTGCCCCACTTCCGGAGGACTTCCCGAGGAAGGTAATTCTCGAGGACACGCCTCCGGCTGCTCAGGGAGGCACTCGCCCAGAGGGGGCAGTTCCACCCCCTGCGCCCCGTATATGGGCGCCGAGTGACACGGAGGGCTCCCTGAGTCCTTCGGATGAGGAGGTGGTGGAGGACCGTCCGCGGAAGCGCCGGGCGGCTGTGGCGAAGAGGAACAGCCGTGGGGGCGGCGTTTCCAAGCGGGCGGTCGAGGTTGATGACGGGGCGGCCGACGACTCGGCCACGTTGTCAGACGAAGCGCCCTCCATTCGGGACGCGGTGGCGGGTACGGCGCCGCCGCCTCCCAAGCGGAGGCGTACGAAGAAGGTGGCGGTGAGGAAACCGGACGCGCAGCCGGCTCAGAGGCCGTCTGCGGGTTCGGAGGCGGACGTTGACGAGCCGGTGCGTTCTTCCCCGGTCGTTACGGAGGAAGAGGAGAGGGACGAGGCGGTGCCCGACGAAGTGTTCCAAGAGCAGGAGCACGCCCGGGCCATGGGCGTTTCCGTAGAGGAGAGGCGGCGGCTGGTGGCGGAGACGCTCGTGCAAGCCTCGGCGGACGCAAGGCCAGTCTCCGACTTGGGGACCAGGCCGATCCTCATGGCGGCTTCGGCGCAGCGGCGTCCCAAGCTCCCCGTCATTCGGCCCCGGGTTGCAATTGTGAAGGGTACTCGGTGAGTTGTTGGTCTTCGCGTTTCTTCTTGTTATCCGAGTTCTTGTACTAACTTTCGAGTGCTTTTTTCAGCAATGCCTCCGATCTGGACGGAGAGACGGCGAGTGGGAGGGCTCCCTCGACTGATGCTCTGCGAGGTCCGAGTGCTCCACCCGCCGCACCTGCAGGTCAGTCATCCTCGGGTGCCTCGCCCGAGGTGAAGGATTCGGCGGATGGACCGGGAGCGGCGCAGACTGCAGAGGTCCCAGTCAGGCCTGACCCGGAGGTGGCGGTGGAGGTGCCGGCGGCCGATGATACGGCGATCACTCCAAGCGTCGCTGGAGATCCTGTCGTGGACACGGTGATCCAGTCGCCCGTCGGCGCCGGTGATGTTACTCGGGAGGAAGTCCAGGAGGAGGACCCGCCGAAGGAGTCGGACACCTCGGGGACTATCACTGTCCCTAGGGTGGATGACATGGCGGAGAAAGAGGGCTCGGTGATCGCCGAGCTTCAGATTGCTGTCGACCACGCGCAGCGCCTTGCGGCGGTTAGCTTCCTCCCCTGTCTTGTTCATCTTTTCTTTCTCTTTGTTGGTTTTCTGAACCGTTCGCCTTTTCGGAATGTTTGTAGAAACTGGCCACGCTCCGGCAGTCGCGCCTTGCGCAGGCTCAGGACGCGGAGTCGGCGCTCTTTCGTGCGGCGAAGGCGGAAGCGGAGCTCAAGCGGGTCAAGCGTCAACGCGACGCTGCCAAGAAGAGCTTGAATGACGCCGTCGTGGAGCACCGGCATACTCTTCATGGTAAAGACCTGTCCTTGTGATTCCCGAGTAGTTGCTGAATGGTAGATTCTTACCGTGTTATCCTCATCCTGACCGAGTACTCCCTTGCCTTTCCAGAGAAAGAGATGGAGAGGGAGCGCCACATCACCGAGCTGAAGGAGCTGCGATTTGCTAACGCAACTCTGCAGCAGTCAGAGGAGGTGATGGCGGGCAAATTGAAGCAGGAGCAGGACTTCCGGAAAGGTGCGGACATGACGATGCTCCAAGCCATGTATACAATCCAGAATAACTCTCAAATCATAACAGGCTTGGAGCAAGATCTCTCATCGGCGCATCTGGCCTTGACGGAGGTCAACGAGGCTGCGAGGGACCTGCTGGACTCCGTGGCCCCGGAGGAGGGCGAGCCGACTGCCTTGGTCCCGCGTCTTCAAGCCGCGCCCACCTGCATTGCCGAATTGATCAAGGAATCGGCCGTTGTGTGCGCGAACGACGCCTTAGCGCGTGTTCGGACACTGTACCCGCGGATCGACCTTGCGCCGGTCGGAGACGGGGTGGCGGCGGACGCCACGGCGGAGCAGGTTGGTGCGGCGATGGCGGAGACTCGACCGATCGCCGAGAAAGTCGGCGAGGCTCTCAAGTTTGAGTAGAGTCCTGTATTCTGTACAGAGTAGTGTAAACCTTTGTATATACAAGTAATCAGAAACAAGTAAAACAAAAGTGTTGGATACTCTGTTTCGTATTTTATTGTTGCCCGAGTAGCCTTTGGCTGAAATGTGCTTTTCCCTTCGCCTCACTTATCCTAAGTTCATAACGTCGAGAGCAGATCCCGTGCACGTGTAAAAGGCTTAGGCGTCGTTCCGGGCCCGGTTACACAGCATTTAGTTAAGAGCTACTCGGGAACGGGGTGATTCCGAGAGGTTTTACAAGGAGAACAAGTATACAAAAAAAGCATATAATATTATTGAACATTGTGATACATAGCTTTTCATGGGTAGAATCGGCGTAAATGTTCTATGTTCCACGGGTGTGGGACCTCGGTGCCGTCCTCGTATTGGAGATGAAAAGTACCCGGACATATGACCTGAGTCACGATGAACGGGCCTTCCCATGGGGCGGAGAGTTTGTGGACCCCTGCAGTGGATTGCACTCGGCGTAAGACGAGGTCGCCAATATTGAAGTCCCTTTCCTGGACATTCTTGTCGTGGTAGCGTCGGAGTTGTTGCTGGTAGCGCGCGTGCTGTATGAGCGCGTTAACTCGGTGTTCTTCGATGGAGACTAGGTCCACCTCGCGAGCTGCCTCAGCTTCACCTTCGTCGTAGTTATCGATGCGCGGAGATCCAAAAGCAATGTCGGTGGGGAGGATAGCCTCAGAGCCGTAGACGAGGAAGAATGGAGTATGACCTGTTGCTCGACTCGGCTGAGTTCTGAGTCCCCAAATGACTTGTGGTAGCTCCTGGTGCCACCGTCTGGCGAATTTCTTCAATGGGTCGAAGACCCTTGCTTTTAATCCTTGGAGTATCATGGCGTTGGCCCGTTCCACCTGTCCGTTGCATCTGGGATGGGCGACGGAGGCGTAGTATACACCGATACAGCTGTTCTCGCAAAAATCCCAGAAGGCGGATCCGGTGAACTGTGTCCCCAAGTCGGTGATGATCTTGTTAGGGACTCCGAACCGGTGTGTGATTTCTTCGACGAAGGCGGCGGCCTGC
>CM014278.1:24354288-24440689 GCA_004135705.1 Alloteropsis semialata | reverse complement strand
CCACCGCTATTGTCAACAGTCGCCACAGTTACAATGAATCTATCACAGTTTCGACTTCAAAAACATGACTAAACAAAACCCAAGTCTAAATGGCGGCGGTTACTGAGTTTATGAGGGCATCCTAGGGTTGGGGCGCCCACAACATGGGCTTAAGGCCCGACACGATACAAAGCCTGAAAAGACCCAAATTAGATGACGCAACACCTTGTCATGGTCACACAGAATGATCCACAATCCTTCTGGAGCTATGACCAGAACCAAAAGAAGTGTCTCATCGTTATGAATCCAACGCATCGCCGTTTTGGTGCAGGCATGTCGGCTGAATTCGAAACGAACTCGTAGTCCAAGTTGGCGACGACTTGTAGCTTGGTGATGAGGTCGACTCGTGTATATCCAGCATGGTGATGTCCTCATCAAGATGAACCTTTGATGTTATGTCTTTGTGGTATATCATGGCGCTATGGTTCCCATATGCTATGGTTGGTATATCAATGTGCTATGGTTTTGGCAATGAAATGTGCACACTTGGTTACGTATGGATGTAAATATCGATATAACATGGTGCACAAAATTTGTTGACAAAGCACGCGTACAAATATGCCTTAACAAAATTAAGAAATAGAAAATTTGGTTTCCAGCTGTACGAACGAAAAAGTATGAAAAAACATGGAAAAGATTGAAGTTTGGTATTTCCTGTAGAGTCGCGCTGTGGGCCTTGGCGTGACTCATTGCACCACAAATGGCCTCGCTGGAATCTGAGTGGTGGTGAGCCATGGTGCGACTCAAGCCTGAGTCGCACCATGGTACGTAGTCGTGCCAGACTCAGTGGCACGACTGAATCGTGAGTCACACCACCAGCCCTGGCACGACACAGGCTTGAGTCGCGCCGCATTTTTCTCCGACTCAGATTCTGGGTAGGCCTCCTGGTGCCCAAGGAGTCGCGCCAAGGGCCATGGCGCAACTCTTTGGGCACAAAAGGCCTACCCAGAATCTAAGTCGAGGCCGAGCTCGGTGTCGACTCCGATTCTGAGCAGGCCACTCGGGCCTCAATGAGTCGCGCCATGCGATTTGGCGCAACTCGTTGGGGCCCGAGCATCCCACTTCATCCTCTTCCTATACTTTTTAGGGAATCAGAGGTAGGTTTTTCAATGGTTCAGTGCTAGACTTTTTAGGGAATCAATTTTTCGCTTTTCAGTCAATCAGAAGTAGGTTTTTAGTCATTCAGTGCTAGACTTTTCAGGGAATCCAATGTAGGCTTTTGCTGAACAAAGTTACATGGATTGAGTCCACTGAACATAAATAGCTTATATAATGAGCAGCCTAGCCAAATACTCGACATCAGTTCACACCATGTCATGGTTGTATGGTCCATCGGACCCGCCTAATCCACACCCAACTCTAGATGTTAAAACTAGAGATTCCTATGGTAACCATAACGCCCTACCATGCGAGTTCTGACCTCAATGCAACCATGGAGATGACGTTGTTGTTCAAGTTTACGAGCTCTTTTCCGACGCTAGACGGCGGTTCTTCCATTGCCCGCGGTATAGGGTAAGTGTTTTTGAATTGGTTTTATATATGATTTATTGGCCTTGACCCTAATGTTTGGCATGGTTTTATTTTGTTAGTATGATGACTGCCGTTTTACTTATTGGATTGATGACCATATGGCGCCACATGTGCAAGAGTACATCCGCCATCTACAAGAAAACGTAGAAGTCATGCAACAGGAGAACGCGGAGAAGCATGATAATATCAACCAGCTGTTGCATGATAGTATGAGGAAAAATGAAGAGATCAACAATCTAGAGCAGGAGAAAATACAAATGGCAGAATGGATCAATCAACTAGAGAAAGAATTGCATCAAGAGAGAGCAAGGAACGTTAATCGTCGTTTCATGCCGCCTACGGTAAGTGGGCGGCGGAACTATTATGGCTAAATATTGTAGCTATTAACCTATGTAATATCTACATTTTTGTATGACCGTGTAGTGATGTATGTAATCTACATGGTTAATGGTTGTGCATGCCTTTCATATTTCGTAATAGTCCTCCATACAAAACGTCATCCACACAACTTGTCCATGCACATAGTTCATACAAATAGTCCAACACAGAAGTAGTGAATACAAAAAGTCTTCCACACAAGTAGTCCATACAAATAGTCCATACAAGTAGTCCAAGCAAATAGTTGTTGGCATTTTATACGATCACAGAAAAATTCGCAAGCATACGGATACCGATGTAGCTTTCACCCGAGAGTATTCCAGGGTATTGAATCCACAGGGAACGTGTGTGCACTAGTGAAGAGTTAAGAACGACTAAGGACAAGAGAAGGAATACAAGTGCAAATCAGCTACAAAGTGCCTTCATCACCTCCACTTTCAAGTCAATGTGTCTTCTTTTGACCTTGAGCTTCTGAATGTGTTCGTCCCATGAGCAAGGAGGAAACACCTTAATAGGATAAAATTCAGTTTTTGAATGGTATTCCGCCTCTCTCATCCTTCATATGTGCTCCTTGTAGTCCACTTCCACCTTGATTTTGGCTTCCACCTTAGCACGACCAGTTAGGGGAGCAAGATACTTGCTTCTATTCCTCCTCCAAAAGCTGATGATGTGCTCTAAATTCCCTTTATCCAATACATGGGGTCTTCCATACTGGGCTATCATATCCATTAGAATGGGACCATGGAGTATTTTGTCTGAAGGAATGGGCAAATCGTACTCCTTCCTTATTTGCTCCTTGATTTTAAGGGTCTTTGTCGTCTTCAAAGGTTTGGAGCATCTCCCCAACTTGTGCCTTATCTCTTCCCTTCCAGGAAAGGTCTCCCAATCACAAGTTCTCCCTTCCTGCACAACATGGAATCAGAGGGTGAAATTTAGAACCAAAAGGCTCAGAGTTAAGCAAGATAAGTGCTGCAATGCCAAATAGGTCTTTACCCAATAGTCTCCAAACGAGTTCCCGCAATACCATCCATAACCCAACTCCGTTGGAACAACACCCCTTCGAGCCAAAATCCCACATTTGCAATGAGGTCTAGGGGCCCTCTCACATGGCCACCTCTCCTTTCCGCTCTCAAATGCAAGAATTTCCTCTTTGGTGTACCAATGAGTCTTTGGGACATAGATGTACTCCTGGAAGTCACAAAGGGGCCACCCATCCTACACAACAAATAGCTATAGGATATCAAAACAATATCTTCAATCAAAATTCATGCACAACAAAATCAACAAATTGGTGAACCAAACTTATATAGTCTATGAGCTTGCAACAGAAGAATGGGGTGAATTTTATAGGGAGCTCTAAGTTGGGATGTTGAAGCTTGCAAGGAACACCATAATGGCATAAGTGAGGGTTCTTCACGTGGATGCATGATGCCGCCTGCTTTTCTTCCAATGTCATCACAGGTGGATTAGGTGGTGGAGGCACCGACCTCTTGAACCCATGGAATTGGTTTTTCTCCTCCTCATTATATGTTAAAAGGCAGATCCGAGGGTCAAACTTGTCGGGACCATCAATCCATTGAAAGAATCTGCATGGACTAGTGTTGTAAACAGTACCAGCCCCTGATCGCATCTGGAGAGTAGTCGGCGTTCGCGCGTTCGCCGAGTGCTTGTTGGTAGACGGCCCCGCTGTTCCTGAGTCCCAGCGGGAATCGTGTCGGTGAGGCGATGCCCTGACGAGCAGACTCGGTGAGTTCGATGCATTCACCGATGGAGGCGATGGCGTGATCCATGTCCGCCTCGAACTGGCGTTGGCGTGCAGCCCATCGGCGCCTTCGCTGTTCGGGCGTCTCCTGCGCCCTGGGTGGTTGAGGCGGAGTGGACGAAGCAGTCGGCGGTATAGGAGAAGGCGTGTTCCCCTCGGATGGCGGGAGAACGACGCCGGCCGTCACGGTCGCCGAGTTGTTGGCGATAGTTGGCGATGGAGCAGTGATGGTGACGATCCCGTCTGGCGTAGCGTCGAGTCGTGGCGCTGTTTCCTCCGGGGTGGCGTCACGGGTGAAGGAGAGCTCTCCCTCGGGCCCGGCGGTGAAGACCATGGATCCGAAGAAGAACATAGCCCCCTCGGTGATGGAAATCTTCATGGTCGCCGGCGTGATGACGGTGGAAGTGAATGCCATCGAGCTTGCAGATTGATCTCGTCGATCAACCCCTACCTGGCGCGCCAACTGTCGGATGTTTGGACCCGGCAGTCGACACAGGGTAGCCTACGTGGTTGATTTGTTGAGGGACAGATCGAGGATCAGAAGTCGATGGTAACACAAGACGCAAGGATTGAACAGGTTCGGGCCGTCGAGATGACGTAATACCCTACGTCCTGTGTTGGGGGGCGATTGTATTGCTGTGTATGAAGTTCCTTGAAGGATCTCCGTAGTTGGGTTCTGTCCTAGGGTTGTATGGTTGTCAATGATCGTGTTTCGGAGGGGGGTCTCAAGGCGCCTTATATAGTCCGGCTGCCTTGAGTTACAAGTCGGCCAGAGATCGTAACCTACCTGAAATACAAGGATTCGATCCTATAACGATTACAGATATCTTTCCCTATAATTCCGGCTAGTTTATCTTGATCTCCGAGCTTCTTGCGGGATACGCCATGTTGTTCCTTGCTATGCGCGCCGTCGCGCCCATCCGGTTCGCCCGACTGGTGGGCCTCCCGACTGGTGGGCCACCCAGTCCGACAAGCTGATCCAGTTGCACTCGGATTTGGCCGCCCCTTGCTGGTTGGGCCAATCCGCCTTCTGGGTGCCCCTGGGGGTCTACCCCCGACAGGGAGAGGAATATACGAGGAGCGTACCCATGAGAACATCGGCGTCATCCGTAATTTCCTCCGCGGTGGTGTAGTTGAGGCACCCACGCTTTGGGGCTTGGGGATTCTTGGCCCCTTGGCGTGCGACTTGAGGTGGAGGGTTGCCTTGTCTTGGTGCATTGGGAGCACCACCTTGCTTGGGAGAGGGGCAATTCTTGGCGATGTGGCCCCTCCCACCGCAATTGTAGCATGGGCCTCCCATACCCCCACTAGCATTTTCCCAAGTGGGGTTGGCCGGTCTTGAGGGTTGACCTTGGGGATTGGACGGTCGGTGAACAACCCACATTGGGAGAGGAGGAGCACTCGGCGCACAAGGTGGAGGAGGTCCGACACGCGCATGCAAAGCGCTCCCACCTGCCAAAGGTGGAGCGGACAGCTTGAGCTTGGCCTCAAGCTTCTTCCTCTTGTGCTCGGTGTGGATAGACATATCAATCGTCTCGTTGAAAGTGTCAAAGGTGTTGGTGGAGAGCTTGTCTTGCATTTCTTCCGAGAGCCCTTCATAGAAGCGCTCCATTTTCTTGCCATCATTAGACACCTCCTTGGGAGCATATTGAGAGAGGCGGTTGAAGTCATGGAGATAAGCCATCACATCCCGATCACCTTGAGTGAGACTAAGAAATTCCTTCTTCTTTATATCCATGATGCCCTTGGGAATGTGGAAGGAGCGGAACGCTGTTCGGAATTCCTCCCAAGTGAACCGGTGATTGGCCGGGCGTGCGGCAATGACACCCCGCCACCAAGCCTCGCCAGAATCTTGAAGTTGATGAGCGGCAAAAAGGACCTTGTCATGCTCCTCACACCGGAGGAGACCAAGCTTTTGCTCAATTGTACCAAGCCAATAATCCGCATCAAGCGGTTCCTTGGAGCCGTGGAAGATAGGGGGATCGGTGCGAAAGAAAGCCCCATACCCATGTGCCATCGGCGGCTCATTCCTTCAATTCTCTTGATTGCCTTGATTTCTCACAAGTTGACCAAGTAGTTGAGTTTGTTGGGCAAGCACATCCGCAAGAGTTGGATTGATGGGAGGATTTGGGAGGTTGCCACCCTCACCCGATGGTTCACCACGGTTAAAGCCCGAACGATTAGTCATCCTTGCGCCAAACCACAAGGTTAGCAACCGGAAGGATAGATAAAGGAATTATAACCTTAGATAAAATAAAAAGGGCAGCAAGAGATAAAGACTTTGATCACCATAGAATTGGGCATTAAAGATCTTGAAAGGAACACAAATATATAGAACTCTAAGAGTGATAAAAAGTATTAGTGCAGATTTGGACAGCAAGCATGTACTTCAGTTTTTGCACAGTTTTATACATTAAAACAGCAAGAAATACATAAAAAAAATGCTCAATTAAGTAAACAACATATGTATGCACATGTATGCCATGAATGAATGCACTAGGACGCTTCCTCACAACGTTCTAAGCATTATATTGGGCTCCAAACAGAAATTTCAGCAAGCAGAAAAAATAATAAACACTATGCAAACTTGCACAAATGATGCATAAATTAACCATGCAATGCAAGAGAACATTAACAACAACTTAAGCAACAACTAACTTAATTAAAGGGCAGCCACAAGGTTTACAAGAGTAGCACATAGGGCATAGATAACATAAACGTTCCGACGACTCGATACAAACTTTGACGATACAACCTCTCAAGCCAAAGTGCACCAAACCCTCCTATGTGCACTTTGATCAACCCATCCTAAGGCTCAAACCGCTCCGGGGCTCCCAAAAGTTCCTCATGCGTAGCGGTCTTACGAGGAAATTTGCGGACATGCAACCCCACCGAGATGCAATTAAGCTTCCTTTCCGGCTCCGTCCAAGTACCATCCACATGCGGAAGGCAATGTGAAGGGGGTGCATCCTCATAAACCGTAGACAAAGGCAACTCATTAAGCACCTTCCTTGGCACCTTGTTAGTCCTCACAAGGGGTTCCACCTTCCATTGGAGGTCGTACAAACGCCTCCTTGTTTCTCCCAACTCCCACTTCAAGCTTCGGTGAACCGTCTCATAGGCGGAGATTGTCTCCGCCATCACCCTCTCCATAGGTGGGGCTTCCGCAGGAATGGGAGCATCAACGCACACCGGGTCTTCGGGTCCTCTCTTGGGGAGATAGGCAAACGGCCCCTCCCAAAGCTCTTGGTGCTCGTGGCGAAGCCGAACAAGCGCCTCTCTTGCCACCTCTTGGATGGCCATCTCCAACGATGTGCCCACCACCTCAAACACGAAGGGCACAGATCCCTTCACGTTCCGTGCTTGGAGGTGAAGGACCGCAACATAGTCCACCAAACCAATGGCTATGCCCCGGGCATAGACCTCATACTCCGATCGAAAGACATAGCTCGCCTTCCTCGATGCCTTGTTGAGGAGAGTGGGAAAACCAACCATGTCGCAAGCGCGAGTCGCCATGTCCAACGTGAGTCTAGGAGCCATCTATTCCCAATTAAAAGAAGACAAGTTAAACATAAATTAAATAACAAGTTAGTGAACCAAAAGGGAGAATAAACAAGCTCTAGGACAAGAATAAACAAATTTTATTAGAAGCATGAATTTTAATGCAAGTAATCAAATTTTACTTCATTAAACACCCCACTAAGCAAGTTTTATGTTCACTTAGTGGAAACCGGCTCTGATACCACCTTGTAGGGAACCTCCCAATTTGCACTCGGTTTAAATGAACCACCGACCATTCCAACAAGGTGAGAGCTAACACATACTCGCCACGTAGCATGCCAAGTGTTAGCCCACACCTAAGGGCACGTGGTCGAACACAAATTCATTTAAAACGAAAGCAAATCCGATCGTCCCGGCATGTGCTCCACAACAAGCCCACGATCGAGCGCACATACCATACAAGTCTCACATCTCCGAGTGGACCACAAGAGCAAATTTTAAATATTACAGGAGTGCAACAACAATTATTACAAGTTCAACACATACTTAAGTGAAATCTGAAATTAAAATGCAAGGGATCCAAAATACAAGTCTTGGCCCCTCAAATGACAACATGCATAGAGTGAGTTTAAATGTATTTCTCTCAAGCTTAAACATGCAACAAAAGAACTTAAATCGCAGCGGATAAATAACTTAAAAAGAAGCAACGATGCCATTGCCCAAAGGCGCCATTGAAGCACAATCAACACACATGATTACTCATCACCCGCACCGGGAGTGGCAGGGTAAAAGTGACCAAAGATTGGCTTCAGATTACCTGCAACTTAGTTAACAAGAGAGCCGTGAGCACAAAAGGTACTCGCAAGACTTACGCAAATAATAATCAAGGATAATGCATTTGGATAGTAGCAAGGAATGAGGCTTTAAGGTTAAGTAATATTTTGCAAAAGCATAACTTTTCCTATCTTTAAATTTGAGCATAAGCATGACATTTGTACCCTATGGACAGCTAGCATATTTTATTAAAATCTTGCCCAAACCCACATCAAATTTTAGTTTGAGCATAAACAACATTGTGTAAACATAGAGCATTATCATGTGAACATTTGAGCCATAACCAACATCAACCTTTGGTGAAATCAATGGACATTGAGCTTGCTTATAACTGAGAGCGTGGCAATTCGAATTGATCAAAACCTTGCAAGGGGGTGCTTCTTTCCCCACACGACATAAGGACCATGCGACTTGCACACCCTGCTAAAAGTGAACAAGAGGGTACTCATGACAACCTTTCCCTAGTTGCCCCCGTCAAATGGGATCCACGCCAAGCTTACACGGGGGATACCTAGGCCCATCGTGGACACTCTAGGCTCCCCTACCTAGTCCTAACGACCACGCATCTTGGACCGTGCCCCACGTGAAAGGATCAAAGAGGTAGTTAGCTCATCCACCCAAAAGGGGATATGTGGTAGCACGAAAAGGGTGCTCAATCCAACGGCATCACCAGACGGTTCCTAAACGACTCAAGAGTTCTATGTCACCGAGACTCCTTTCTCGTGACCCACCCTGCACTTCATTTCATCATGTTCATAGAACCGGCAATTTTAAAAGAGGACCCCAACTGTCACAGTGTCAATTATCCTAGTCAACCTTCCCACAATATATCCTAACCTTCTACTCTAAGCATGGCTAAGCATTTAGCAAATTAGAGATGAATTAACCCAAACTAACAAGTGACAAGGTAAAGGTATATAAATCAAGGAAGGTAAATGACAACATAGGTGCTAAACAAATGCAATACATATATAGTTCCCATGCAACCCATACATAACATAATAACCAATTTAATTGCAAAAGTACGAGAAGTATGCATAGCGGCTTGCCTTGGTCCTCTTCGGGATCAGAAACGGCTTCGAACTCGTCTTCGGGCTCGGGCTCAACAGGCTCGTTCTCTGGACGGTCACTCTCTATAATGAATGAATGATGCGAAAATTAGAATGATGCCATGAATGCAAGTATGAGCATGAGAAATATAACACAATCATAGTACTGCACAAACAAATTAAAAACAACACCTAAACATGATTAAATCAATACAAGGACTAATTCTTTAGCTAGTTTATTTGAGAGCAAACAAACACCACAATAAATTCTCAGGTTGCTTAACCGATGTGAAATAATTCATGTCAGCAGAGGATACCTAAATAAGACTAAAACAGTTGGATTTACACTAAAAACCATTTTAGATATTTAATTACAATTTATGCAATCTAGAGCTACCTAGAACACATTAATTCATAAAAAGCATGTAAAACATCCAGAACCTCACCAAAGTCATTTTTCCCAGATTCTACATAGAAAAAAAGATTAACAGAGTTGGTTTCACAATTTTACCATTTTTGAGCTAATTACTAAGCATTAACTAGTTTTTAGCCAGCATAAAGGAACAAACACATGAAATGACAGTGAAACTGCAACTTTCAAGAGCTCATCACAGATCTGCACAGAGCATGACCAGAGGAACCTAACAAAGCTGAAAACACATTTTTAGGAGCAGTATACAATTTATCATGCATTTATTTAGCTAGAACAAGATAAAATCATAGATGCAAACATACATCAGTATTTTCTGTGATAGAGCAGCTCATAAGGAATCTAACAAAATAAGTTTCACGATTTTAGGAGCTATATTTAATTTTCTGTGATTTATTGAATCTTCAGCCATTCATCAAGATTTAAAGGAAAATGGATTTCGTGATTTTGCAGTCAACTCCTTCAGATCTGGAACATTTGCGCCGCAGCCCCAGCAGCCATGGGTCACTGACGAGTGGGTCCAGCTAGGGCCAGCCGGGTCAAGGCCAAGGCTCGGCCTTGACAGCGCCCAGGCACGCACGCGCGCGCATGGCGCGACGTGGCGGCGGGACGGCCCGGCGGCGGGGCCTGTGGAGCACCGCCCTAGAGGCGCGCCCACCCAAGAGGGAGAGGGGCGGAGCTCACCCCGGGGACGGACGGCGAGGATGGGCGGTGAGGAGCGGCTCCCCGCGGCGAACGGCGGCGGCGGAAGGGCGGCTCCGGCAGCGGCCCTGTACTGCAAGAAAGAAAGGGAGATGAGGGCCGGAATAGAAGCGCAATGACACGAGGAAGGAATGGCCGGGAGGAATCGGCACGAGGCTCATCGACGGCGGCGAATTTCGGCGGCAAAGCTCAGCGGCGGCAACGGTGGTGGCGGCTCGGAGGAGGAAAATGGCTAGGGTTTCTTTGGCTGGGAGTGCTTGGGCTTCTAAAGGGAGAGAGAGAGAAGGGGAGCGGACACGGCCGAGGCACGGCTCGGTCATGCCGTCGGCCGCTCCGCGGCATGGACGTGGTGTCCACCGCCCACGGTGGCCAACAGGCGGGTGCGCCCGCGTGGGAGTAAGGGAGGGAGGAGGATGATGAGTGGGGCCCATGGCTGGGTTGGGCCTCATGGGGCCGATTCGGGTCGTGACAGGCGCACCTAGATGACGAGGGCCTGGACGAAGCAAGGAATCACTCGAAGCAACCCCATTTATCGCGGGGCTGGCTCCAGGAGATGTGGTTGTTGCGCCGGGGCATCCTCAACGTGCGATTGGAGGGTGGTTGGAGGGGATTAAGGGAATGGAAGGGCTATTGGAGGGGAGGAAGGCAATGCGGCGGCCGGGGATGGGACGAAGAAGAAGAAAACCCCAATCTTTGATGGGATGTTTTGGGGGAGAACTGGAGGAAGGGGAGAAGGAAAGAGAGGCGGGGTTACCGGTTCGGCTTCTTGAGGAAGATAGATGGTGGGGGACCGGTGTTGGTATTTTTAACGATCACAGATAAATCCGCAAGCATACGGATACCGATGTAGCTTTCACCCAAGAGTATTCCAGGGTATCGAATCAACAGGGAACGTGTGTGTACTAGTGGCGAGTTAAGAATGATCAAGGACAACAGAAGTGATAAATACGTAGAAGATAGGGAGGGTTATTTTTAGGTAATTCTGGATAATCAAAGGATAGCTCAAGTCATTTACTGTATTACTTGCTCTAGGACGCCCAACCGTCCTAGTCCGAAAAGGGATGAGAAGGGGGCTAGGCAAGCCAAGCAATGGTCCTACTACTCTCTAGTGCTTCTCACGTGGTGGACTACGTAGGCCGTCAGGGCTGTCACCACCTGGGGCTACCACTACAAATCCGTGGCACTAGGCGCACTCCAAGGTATTCAACAGGCTAGACATCCATCTATTCAATTAAATACTATCTTAGCTTTGCAAGTACTAAGACACTTATCACAGCGAGGAGCCCACAAGTAAATAAAGTAAAGCATGAACTTAATTAAATATTAAACCAGAAATACAAAGAAAACACCCAGATGATACTCGAGCTTGAGCCGCATCCGCCGAGGTACAAGAAGAGGAGAGGAGCCGACATCCCCGGTTTCTGCCGGACTCTCGCCTCACCTCTCATCTGTTCTAACGCTACATTGGATTTGGACCTTGAGCTTTGCTTCACATCTTGAGTGTGTTGAGAGTGAAGAGAGGGGCTCTATTTATAGTGTAGAGGGTGCCTTGGGAGAGTGGAGATCCTCCCTAGGTCCTAGAGAATATACCCCTTCCTATCCTCCCTTGTGCCAAAGTGTCCCTGGAACCAACCTAAGAACGTCGGTGGAGCGAACGAAACAGTCGCGCACGAAAAAGTCCTCGCGATGTGCTTCCCGCGACAAAAATCCCACGTCCAGCTTGATCTCGATCTGCGTGAAATCAATCCAGCGAACTGGAAGCTGCCACGTCGCCCTGCTTCTGCGCTTGTGCGTGAGGCCAACTGCGTCGTCCGCGGTGCAGCTAAGGATGGAAACGGATCGAATACGCATGGAAACGAATTCAGATAGCACTTTTTACCACATTTTTACTCGAATACGAATACGAATTCGGATGCTCTCGAATACGAATACAAAACGAATATTCGAATGCGGATATGCATTCGGACATTTACTCGACTTAGGAGACAATATTTATCTATTTTATTCATTAATGATTTTAAATAACAAAATCATTATATAAGTAAATACTAAAGTATAAGTACATAACAAGTATAGACAAAGACCGCTCGATAATAGTGTCACATTTATCCATAATTATTTCAGTAATTAATCATATAAAAATTAAATAAAA
This sequence comes from Alloteropsis semialata, assembly GCA_004135705.1. Taxonomy (NCBI): domain Eukaryota; kingdom Viridiplantae; phylum Streptophyta; class Magnoliopsida; order Poales; family Poaceae; genus Alloteropsis; species Alloteropsis semialata. The sequence continues at coordinate 24,428,312 of CM014278.1, read as the reverse complement.
CTATAGATAAATATATATATTTAATAACTAAATATATACATTTATTATGAAATAATTAAAAGTATATAAAATAATTTCATCAATAAATAAATAAACTATAGTATTAAACTAAATTTAATATTCATATATCTTTATTATTTAAATTAATTACATTAGTTATTAAAATTTGAGATAACTTTTAAATAATAGAGATAACCTTTTTTAAATAGTTTTGATTACACACTATCATTATTAACATCCAAATAAACACTTTAAATGTTATCTCCATATGGTCGGATACGAATAGTGTCGGATATTGCCAAATACGAATGTGGAACCGGATAGAGAAAATCCACAAAAATTGAATTCGGATGTATCCATTTTAGTACCATATTAAATTCGAATACGAATACGGATATCCATATTTACATTTTAGCGGATACGGATATCGGATAATTCAGATTCTACTTTCACATTTCCTTCTCTAGGTGCAGCAAATCGCCTGGGCCCGCTCGGCCAACGGCCGCTCGCCACGCGCCCCCTGGGGAGTCAACCTGTGTATGTTCATGCCCGTGCAGCTGCCGGGTCCCTTGGGCTGTGTACTGGCTTGTGGGCCCACTTGCGCAAGCGCTGCTGCACCGCAGCTGGCCCAGGAGTTGACCTGCACGGCCGCCCGCGTGCAGTACCTCTGCTGGGCTTTGCCCTCTCGCTGGCCGAGCTGCTGCATGGGTGTGTTGTGATATCATTATCAGCTGCACCCTCTCGTGCTGTCGTGCATGTGCGGCCAACAACAGTAAGTGCTACATGTGCTTTTAGATGATGATGATGCAAGCATGATGTCATCAAGCTAGATAAGTCTTCACATGTTTGTATCTCTCTTGTGCTTTATATCCTTTGTAGCTAATTATGTATGTCCACTTAATTATCTTTTCATTTCTTGATATAAAAATAGTATATTCAATTGAGACATCTTGACGAGCTCTACACAATGCTGCACTCCAAACAAGCAATTGAGATAGCTTGTGACACTGATATATTTGGATCATATTATCAAGCCCACAACGTGCCCACAACGTCATTTCCTGCATGACAAGGTAAAACATCAACACTTGTGGAATTCATTAGTAATAAATCCTACCACTATGTTTGGTGATTATATTTGATGTATTTTCTGCAGGAATTGACGGTCAAAAGCGGTACTTAAGGACCGTCAACAAGCTCCCCCACACATAGCCTTTACTCGCCCTCGAGTAAAGTTTAAAGACTAAGGTGGAACAACATAACTCCTTTTGTTATCATGCAAGCATATAAGTTATTCCAAGACATATCTGTGCTTGTGAATTTTGAAGTGTCTATCATGTCATCTTGGATGATTGAGAAATGGAGCGGCCTTGATTCGATTAATCTTCACTCTTCTGGTAAGCAACTTGGGTTTTGATAGATTTCCAAAAAACAAAACCTTACCTAGCTCCTCGAATGATTCTCTCAGATCTCTCAATGTGTATATTCCTCACCAAGGCATTTATTTGCCTCCTTTCACCCTACTTCTAAAAAGGCTTATGTGGAGCTCATGGTAGGGGTAAGGATACAGCATACTTGTATCACATATATTGCAAAATCAAAGAATGGATCCATGAACAAAACTATTCATATAATCCGATCATGGTGTGCATGTGTTAACGGTCATTAATGCACATCTCAGACTGTCACCTCTGACATACAAATATACATTCACCATAGCTATAAGGAATATATCTAACAAATTCAACCTGTTTTGGTGACTGTGTATGCAGGAGGCAACAAGTGAAATTTGAGGCAAAACGGGCTGGGTGGGCCGTCGCCCAACCTAGCCAGGTCGGCCGACGCCCAACCGAGGCCAAATGCGAATATCTTTGGATATATGCTAGGAAAGAAACTCTCGCCCAACCCTTGCCTGCGCACCAAGGTTGGATCAAGCCCATAAGTGAGATGGACCTCAAAAGAAGCACATAGATCAAAGGGGCCACATCCACAAGTACACATACTCAAATGGAGTGGTGTCACCTTGGGTAGGACTCCAGGGCCTACAACATAGAGGCTGGTAAAAGATGAGGGCAATTAGGCACAAAAGGTCCGTCGGCCGACCTAGCTCGGTCGGCCGAGCCTGGCCCAGAGCCCAATGAGGCCCACTTTCCTCCAGGGCAAAGAACCACATTTGGGGACCATCCTAGCCATTGATTCCATGTCGGTTGGATCCAAGAGATGGGAATGGTCCAAGGGGAGGTCACATGGATTGAAGGGCCCACCTGGCAAACCAAACATACTCAATTGCAGCTATAACACCTGAAACCGCTATGAGAACCCACAACATAGTCACTCAGCCAAAGATAGGCCCAATCGGTGCCGGCGCCACGTCGCCTGACCCCCTAGGTCGGCCGACCTGGTCCGGAGGCCAAACCGCCTCATCCTTCTTGTGCGCGTTCCCACCGCCTCTAGGAGTCCATCTACGCCGTGCACCACTCAAGGCGGTGGATCCAACGTCGGCCGACCTCCCGCGTCTCCCGACCTGTGACTGAGTCTGTTTGTCCCCAGCTTCCACGTGTCCACTCCTAATCGCCTCTACAAGCTATAAATAGCTGCGCCCCAGTCATTGAAGATCATCATCGAGCTGGAGCATCAAGTCAAGGCGAAGCCCTCCTCAAATGAGAGTAGAAATAGGGAGAGAGTGAGGGAGAGTCTGGAGGAGTCCCGGCGTGTCGGCGACCCTCCACCTGTACCTCGGCGGATGCGAGCTCCTTACTAAGTATCTGGGATTTAAACTAAGTATTTAAGTCTGAGTTATAGAAAGCTGAGTTCTTTATTGTGCTTGTGGGTTCGTTGCTTTATCTATAGAGTGCTCTAGTCTCAAACTAAGATTAGAGTAGTAGTATATATCTTAAGCGTGGTGCTTAGGTTATCGACTACCTTCGTTTGCCTCATAGCCACACGGATTAGTAGAGGTAGGCGGCAGGTGATGACAGCCCTGTCCGTCCTTTGTAATCCTCCACGTATGGGTACGGCTTAGAGCTGCTTGCCGGCAATTTCCTAGAGGCCTAGGATGCCCCGGTGCCCAAAGCAAGCATAGGAGAACTCCCTTCGCTATATTCCCAGGTTAGTGCTAAGTTATCCTCTCTACCCAGCCTTTGTATAAACTCGATCGATCCAGTTAACTTTAGTGATTAGACAGTGCCCTTTCATTCCCTATGGATTCGATACCCTGAATACTTCCGGGTGAAAGCTACAACGGTATCCGTGCGCTTGCGGATTTATCTGCGATCGTAAGAAATACCAACAAGCTTTCTGGCGCCATTGCCGGGGAACGATAGCTATGTTGTCTAAGAACATGGTTGCCCATTTATCTTTTATTTTATTTTATTTTATGTTATTTTTTACCCTTGGACTCCACCCAAATCCATGAGTTCTATGCTCCAAAGGGTGAATTATTGGAGCCGCACCCCTCATCAAATCATATACAAACAAATAGCTATGAGCTTTGCCCTGCTTTTATAGCTATGGTCAAGGAGACATCCTTCCCAGGACATGATGAAAATCCATACCATCACCTGCACAAATTTGAGTTGCTATGCTCGTGTCTGATCATATCAGACATGACATAAGCAACAAATAGATGGAAGCTCTTCCTGTTTTCTCATAAAGAGAAGGCAAGGAAGTGCTATGACCATACCATTGGGCTAACGAGCGTGAATGGGAGAAGTTATGAGACAACTTTGTCTGGAGTACCTCCCCGTTCATCGGATCTGTGCCCTTCGAAAGGAAATTATTAACTTCCAACAAAAAGAGAAGGAAACGATCGCGGCAGCATGGGAATGATTCTAGGATTTGTGCCTTACTGGCACGGATTTAGGCTTTCCGGACTTGATGCTTATGCAGCATTTTTAGTCCGGTTTGACTAGCAAGGCTGCCCGATTTGTTGATATAGCTGCCGGAGGATCATTCTTACATGTAACACCGGCTAGAGCGAGAGAGGTCCTGGAGAAGATTCGAGAACACTCTCCCACTGCTACGGATGGAACTGAGCAAGAAGACCTTCAAGTAGATCCTATCTTACCCGTAGACTTGCCCAGTCCAGATCCAATTCCTGAGACACCATCCGTTAAGGCAGAGGAAACTCAGCCTTTTGGATTACCTTTTGACTTCAAGGATGATCTCTTTGAAAATCATGGAAACACCTCGGATCACTCAAGGCACAAGAAGGCTACGACACCCCCTATTCCTCATCCTCCCGATCATCCCCACGAAGCATTTCTCATGAAAGACATAAAGGAGGAATGGTCGGATGGAATGTGGCACTTTTCTGAAGCAATTTGGAATAGTTCACCTTCCATGATCCTTCCATGTTTTATAAGGAGGATTGCCGTAGAAACCTATCTCAACCTCACCATGGATGTCAACATTATGTCATGGCACATTGCACACACTCTCTTAGGAAATGTTCCGCTAAGGCCATCCGATGAGCTCATCAAAAGTTATCCTTTTGGACACATCATTCAATGTCGGGGGATCACTAGTGCCGTGACAATCACGCTAGACAAAATTGAGGTCAATTTAGATTTCCACATCTTTGATACCCTCGATTTTTATCTACTCCTAGGCTATCCGCTAGAAAAGCTTCTCCAAGGAGAAGTATCTCATCGGAGCCATCATGACACGCTTGGGAAAGCTGCTTTTGCCACTCCTATCTCCTGCCCAGAAATTCTAAAGGCAAAGCCTCCTCCCAAGCATAGCTCACTCGAAAAGGTGATGTCCGTGTCACCATTCACCCTGAATTCTCATCTCTATGAGCTTGAACGACTTCCATCACCCTCGCTTGAGCGAAAGCGTTGGCCCCATGGCCCTCGGGACATTGTTCTCGACAAAAGTCAAGAATCAACCCCGATCATGCACAATGAATCTCTTGAGTTGGAGAACCCAAGGGCCATGGACAGGCTTGAAGCATTGACTTTGGAGTCTGAGCGAAAGGATTCTATAAATGAGCATGAAACCTTTTCGTTTGAAATCCCACAAGAATGCTCATTTAACGAATCTCTAGAGTTTACCACACTTTGTGCCACAATCACATACAAGGACTACAATCACTTTGAGGTCATCAATTCTAAAATGTTTAGAAGGTTGGTTGTAGATGCATCTGTTTATCATAAACATTACAAATTTCGTGTTTGCATTTGTGGCACTAACCTTGTAGCTAAAGCTTCAATGGCACATCAACAATTGGCGATGAGCTTGGAAACTACATCACCAAGGATAGCTGCAATGTGAGGATCCCTCATGGTCTAGCTTTAGACCATAAATAAAGCACTGCTGGGAGATAGCCCGGATTATCATATTATTTTCCTTTCAAATAAAAAGCAAGAACATGTTTTTAGTATAATCTTTCCTTTGGGTATTTTTGGTCACTAACCGTTTCAGGTCGAGATTAAGAAGAACGATGGATAGGTGATGCTTAAGAACATAGAGCTACATAAGCTACAAAAACCTCGATAAGTCTTGGTTTGGGAAAGATTACAAAAGAAGCTTGAACTCCACACACTTGAGTTATGTTGCTTTGCACTACAAACTCCAAGTGTGGGGGAGGTATGTGAGTATCCCAAGTAAGTTCACTTTCGAGCCAAATCTTATTTTGCTCCAGAGCTGGTATTAGTTCTTGCACATTGAAAAAAAATAAAAAATTGAGGCTCTCGGTGTTTAGTACCAAAGAGCCCTTGTTTTGTTTGCACCATGTATGAATAAATGCAGGTACATGATCAAGTGTGGGGGTCTCTCAAACTTTTTGATGCACACATGTTCGAGACCACCCACATACAGGCTACACAACATTGCACAAAGCTACACAAGAAAGATCAAGGTGGAAAAGGCCCAGAAAGGGTCGGCCGACGGCCCTCTGGTGCATTTCGTCTCCAATTTCGTCCAGAGCGATGGTTTGCGCACCCTATCCCTCATCCTCTCTGATTCATGAGTTAATTCATTCCTGTCTTCAGATAATCATTAAAATTAAACTCATGATAAAATAAGCTTTGATGCTCCTTTGGTTTACATGTCTAACCTTGATTGGCTTGCATATTCTTTATTCCTTGCATATGCACCTGTTGCTTGTGAACATATATCTCTTTAGGGAAAATGCTTATCTAAGTGGTTGATTAATGAGATATGGTATGATGAAAGAAATCTTGCTTTTTCTGTATAAAGTGCTTGGGATGTTTTTCTTGTAAAACTTTAAATCAATAGCCTTACAAAGCTCCTCAGTGATGCCTTATTCCTACCAAAGCCATATGATGTTAACATTGCAAAAACCTACACACATATGCTGCTTGCTATTGCATTGAGCTTTGTCAAATTGTGGTGACCCTTGTAAGATGCTTTTCATACTTTCATGATCAAGATCACGTACACTCCACATACACATGATAAACTTCCACATTGGAAGTTAGCAACTTACATTTCATCCATCCACAAAATAAATGCTCCATTTAAGAGTTGATCTCCTCTCCAAGTATTATTGCAAAAAGAGACATGGGCTATAGAAACAAAAATATGGACACATGAAGGTCCAAGCATTAAAAAAAGAGAGAGAATAAAAAAATATGGGCACATGAAGGCCCAAGTATCATAAAAAATATATATACTATAGCCATGTTCTCAAAGTAAATTAAGGAGGAAAGAGATCATACAAAAAGGAGTTATCATTCCATTGTTCCACACACATGCACATCTTGATCAGATTGTATGAGTAGTATTCTTCTTGGATCCACTCTTTGATTTTGCAATATATGTGATGCTAGTATGCCTTATCTGCATATCTTTACTTGTACCTTGAGCTCCACATAAGCCTTTTAAAAGCAGGGTAAAAAAAAGGGCAAAGAAATACCTTGGTGAGGAATCATACACAATGAGAAATCTGAGAGAATCATTTGAGGAGCTAGATAGGGCTCTGTTTTTGAAAATTTATTGAAAACCCAAGATACTTAACAAAAGAGTTGAGATGACTTGAATCAAGGCCGTTCTGTTCCTCAACCACCCAAGATGGCATGATAGACACTTCCAAATTCACAAGTGCAGGTATGTCTTGGAATAATTTATATGCTAGTATCATATCAATTGGAGTCATGGTTTCCACCTTAGTCTTTAAAGCTTCACTCGAGGATGAGTAAAGGCTAAGTGTGGGGGAGCTTGTTGACGGTCATTAATGCACATCTCAGACCGTCAACTCTGACATACAAATATACATTCACCATAGCTATAGGGATTATATCTAACAAATTCAACCAGTTTTGGTGACTGTGTATGCAGGAGGCAACAGCTGAAATTTGAGGCGAAACGGGCTCGGTGGGCCGTCGCCTGACCTAGCCAGGTCGGCCGACGCCCAACCGAGGCCAAATGCGCCTATCTTTGGATATATGCTAGGAAAGAAAATCTAGACCAACCCTTGCCTGTGCACCAAGGTTGGATCAAGCCCATAAGTGAGATGGACCTCAAGAGAAGCACATAGATCAAAAGGGCCACATCCACAAGTACACATACTCAAATGGAGTGGTGTCACCTTGGGTAGGACTCTAGGGCCTACAAGATTGAGGCTGGTAAAAGATGAGGGCAATCAGGCACAAAAGGTCCGTCGGCCGACCTGGCCCGGTCGGCCGAGCCTGGCCCGGAGCCCAATGGGGCCCACTTTCCTCCAGGGCAAAGAAGCACATTTGGGCGATCATCCTAGCCACTGATTCCATGTCGGTAGGATCCAAGAGATGGGAATGGTCCAAGGGGAGGCCACATGGATTGAAGGGCCCACCTGGCAAACCAAACATACTCAATTGCAGCTATACCACCTGGAACCGCCATGAGGATCCACTACACAGTCACTCAACCAAAGATGGGCCAAATCGGTGCCGGCGCCACGTCGCCCAACCCTGTAGGTCAGCCGACCTGGTCCGGAGGCCAAACCGCCTCATCATTCTTGTGCGCATTCCCACCGCCTCCAAGAGTCCATCTATGCCATGCACCACTCAAGGCGGTGGATCCAACGTTGGCCGACCTCCCCACATCGCCCGACTGTTGGGTTATAGCCAAAGCTGGTGAGCCCGAACAATAGCTAAAACTGAGAGACAAAGACAAGCAATAATATATTACTTATCAATAGTGTCTTCAGGAATCAACCCTTTACACGTTGGTGAGGGGTCTCCTTTTATAGGGAGGTCAAGGGACACTTTTTACATTCCCCTTCTACCCCTGAAAACCAGGCATCATCTTCTAGACTATACAACTTGCATAACCCGAGGGCATTGTAGTACATTTACAACCCATAGTGTGAATGTGGAGACTTGCAACTCCGTGTTTGACTTGGCTTGGACTTGGCCCAAGCCTGCTTCATCTACGAGGGGGCGATGCAGCTCCTCCTTTGGCTTCCTTTGAGTCGGAATGCAGCAAAAGCCATTCTCTTGCGTCCGAAAGACAATGGTCCCTCCAAGAACCTGCAATATAGCACAAACCGAAGCTAGCCAGGGCCTCAGTCACCACATTTGGCATTCAGTAAAGTTATTGTTCTATCAAATCAGCTTCTAAACTCGTTAGATAATATTGTTTTGGAGTGGCATTCACCATATTGCCGAAGCCAATTTCCTTTGGTTGATTTTAGGAGCGAAGCCAAATAAGGACCTTAGAATGCGAACGAAGCCAAATGGCTTTCTCTTCGTTGACAAATGTTGCTTATACACTTGAAATAATACGAAACAAGTAGAGGGCATTTGTCAGCGGGCCAAATCCCCAACAGTAGCCCCTCGAGGACAAGGGCTTTCTTCAACAGGCCGAGCTCCCCGATGTTTGGATTGCTTGCCAGTCCGAGAAACGCCTCCTCCTTGTTGGAGAAAGCCGCTAGGTTGTTTTTTCATATTGATTGATTAGTTTTCCTTCGTTTGCCCTTTTGGTTTTGCGACAGGCGGCTTCGATTGCTTTATAACAATTGAATTTTGTACTATTAACGTAATTCTGCTTCATTTGGTTTGAATTATAAGCGATGGCTCATTTACCGAGGCGGTTAACGGTCAGATTTTGTTGCCCTATAAATAGGACCGAGGGGGGGTGAGACTTTACTTGCTTCGTCTAGCAATTTCTGGGATAGCTTCTGCTTGATGCTTTTAATTGCTTCGCAAGCTCCTGAACTCAAGTTTCAGTTTTCTCTGCTCGTCACAAGTAAGCTTTGCTTCTTGTATTCCTTTAATTCCTTCGTTTTTACTTTTTCGTGTTTGCCTTCATTTCGTTTGCTTATTTTCCTTCATTTCTTGTAGCGGCTCGCACGAAGCAGACTGCTAGGCTGATCGACTCAGACTCCAACGAAGGAGATAATCTGCAACCTGTAGTTAAGAAAGAACCTGAGGCCGCCGTCTTTGCTCAAGAGCTGGAGGCTAACGTGGCTATGGAGCTAGAAGCTAGTGTAGCCATGGATATAGATGACAGGGGTAAAGGCCCAGCTAAAGAGGGCGATGAGGATACAGAGGACGCTGAGTCTGTCGCTGATGAGGCCCTCGAGGACCTCGAGGCCGATGTCTCGGATCTCGTTGACTACCAGAAGAAACCAAGGACCACCATTTTCGGAAAGTCCTTCGTCACCCCTGAGCTCATTACCTTCTACGAGGAGAAAGGGTACTTTCCAATTGGGCACGGCCGAGCCCCTGGAACAGAGATCACCCCTGAACCTCTTGCTGACGAAGCGGTTGTTTTCAAGGAGTTCTTTAATGCTGGGCTTCGGATGCCCGTGGATAACATCATTGCTGATATGCTTGGGAGGTTTGATTTACTCCTTTACCATCTAACTCCCAATGCTATCACCCATTTGCTTCGGTTCTTCTGGGCCGTTAAGACAAATGCATCCGATGTCAACGCGGAATGCTTCGCCCGATATTTTGAGGGGCATCATCAGACTAAGAGGGTCAAGATTGATGGATTCGAATACAAGCCCGATTATGGCAGTGTCACTTTCAGCGCCCGTTGGCGGCTTACTGACCTGCAGAAGGTTGAGCTTACCTTCTGCCAACGCAATACTTGGGATCGCAATTGGAGGAGATATTGGATGTATGTTAAGGTGCCAGCTTTAGAATCTTTGCTAGAGGATGGCACAAAGCAAATATCTTACCCTTTGCATAGTCCTATTGGCCCAAGCAGCTCCGTTGCTTGTCCGCCCTTTAAAAAAAAGGCTCCCGGCTTCGATCGTTGCCAGAGTGTGTTTTACAAAGCCAGCCGAGTCTCCAGCAGTCGTGACTTGGTTGAGGAAGGGTTGGCCATGGGGCTCAATGTTTTATCTGCTGACTGGAAGCCTTTTGCAGTCATTACGAAGCCATATAGAGGAATGGCTAACGTTTGTTTTCCCCTTTTCGGGGCGAGGAAGCCGGCTAACATGTCCGACTACTCCTTCGTTCAGTCCATTGAGTTGATGGCTGAGATTATTTGTGGAAAATACACCTCGAAGGAGCATGAGAGCTGTTTGGCTTTGCTGGATGGGGTTCACCTAAACCGAGTATTTGATGAAATGGGCGTTGGTTACCCTCAGCGTACGGCCCCATCCAAGTCGACGAACAAGTTCACTGCTGAGGATCATCCCAGCGTACTGGCAGCCCCTAAGCCGGGTCGTGGCCGAGGGAAGAGGGGACGTGGTGGAGGCCGCGGAAGCGGTCAATCAGATGAAGGGGGCGACGAAGCCGGAGGCAGCAAGGTGGTAGCCCCTTTAGGCCGAGGTGGTGGCCAGGCCCGTGGTCACGGCACGAAGTTGGTTGCGACCAAGAAGCGTGCCTCTACTTCTGCTTTAGAGGCATCAAAGCGCCAAAGGCTTGAGGGGGCACTTCCCGCGATTCCTATTTCCAGTGCTCCTCCTCCACCTTTGGCTTCGTCCGTGGACGCGCCCGCCTCTGCTGCGCCTGCTTCGGCTTCTGTTAATCCTGCAGCCTCTTCTGCTGCGGTTGACATTGGTCTTACCTTTGGAGGTTTGTTTCTTGTTGCTCTTGTTCTTCTTTTGGCTTTCCTGTTTTGATTTCCATATGTTTCCTTGCAGCTAAGCCATGTGCCATACCTCTTCGTCGTGAGCGCATCCCTGGGTGCGTTGACGATGAGGAGGATGAGGTAAGTTATAGCCGGCTTTTGAGGGAGGACGAGACCAAGGATTTGGCTTTTGCCGATCATGAGGTTTCATCCACCCCGCATCAGCCGGGCTCATTAGACATGTTGGCTGGTGTGGCATTTAAGTCCTCCCTCCAAGTCGTTGAAGGGACTCGGCCATCGGCTTCTGCCGTTGAAATTGGTGAGGCTTCTGGTGATATCAGGCCCCCAGCAACTGGTTCTCCTATTGCTTCGCTCCACCAAATTGACACCGGGATTCCTGCAGCTTCTGCCGGCATAGAAGCACATATTGCTGAGGCAAAAGGTATGTTGTCCTTTACTGCTTAACCGGCTTTGTTTTTGTTTCACTCATTTTTAACTTGATAACTAAATTTTTATTTTTTTATGTTTCAGGTACTAGTTATGCTGGTTACGGATCTTTTGCGGATCGCCTTCGTTAAGGCGTGCCTCGCACTGGGAATGATGTTCCCGTTATTTCTCCCGACGGTAACATTTTGCTTTTGATTTCTTACGAAGCCAGTTAAGCATTGATTATGTCTTAACTTGTTTTTTGTTTCAACTGAATTTGAGTCCCGTGTTAAGTCGCTCGATTTGGACATGCTCTCAGTGTCTAGCATCAGCGAAAATATTCAGGTATTTGTTTTTGCTTTTGTTTTGCATTGATTATTTCTGCTTCATTGCTGACTTTTGTTTTGTTGTTTTAGACAATGCTGTCGATGCAGGAGCTCTTTGCCCACCTTCCGCTTCTTCTCAATGATATTGAGAATGAGCGTGCTGAACTAAAGGTTTTGCAGAAGGAACGCGAAAGTTTCCTCAAGCTGAAAGAGTCCTTAGAGAGCGAGAAAGAACAGCTTGGTGCCAAGAGGGAATCGTCAACATCAGAGCTCACCTCATTGAAAGCTAAGGTTGCTTCGCATGAGTCTGCGCGCGCGTTAAATGTTGAGACCATTGAGGGGCTTCGCACTAAATTAGTCGAGGACGCCAGTTTGGTGCACGAGATGAAGAATCAGATTAAAGCTCTCGAAACTGCTAAAGAGAAATCATCATCAGATGCTGAGAAGTATAAGAGAGAGCTTCTCGTTGCAGTTGATCTAAAGAATTCTCTTATCACCGAAGCCGACAGACTCAGATCCCAGGTTCATAAGCTGAGAGCTGACAAGAAGAGTTTGGAGTCTGAGATCTTCTGCCGCGGTAATGACATATACTGTGAATACGAAGCCGCCTTGAAGCAGTACGGAGTAGAGCCCCTTCCATTCCCTTCTCAGGATTTCAACATGGGAAAGCTGTTTGAGTGGCTCGATGATGAGTTCAAGTCCCTGCCGGACGTTTTGTCCAGGGTAGGTGACTACGCCGCTCGGACATGCATTACTAATGCATTTAAGATGCTTTCCGGTGAAGGATGCTCCCACTACAAAAGCTTTTTGAAGAAAGATTTCCAGTTTCCTTCGGCCCTGAATCCGGACCAGAAGGAGTTATTCAGTGAAGCCATTTTGGCAAGCCTCCTTCTTAAAGAAGTTTTGGTCTGCTACTCGACGGGAGTCTGCCCGCTGCACGGCTTATGATCGGCTTGCTAAGGTTAAATTCGTTCGCTTTCTTTAACCCTTTGCTTTCGTTCTTTGCCGTTTTTGAGAATGTGTGTCACTGTTTTATTTCTCAGTATAAAGAATCGCTCGCTCGTGAGGAGCAACAGAGAGCCGAAGCCGAAGCTGCTGCTGCCACTGCTGGCCCTCCATCCTCTCATGGTGCTGCTGGAGAGACTCAAGAGGGAGGTGGTGCTGAAGCCAAAACGCGTGATGCTGAACCGAAGGTGTAGCTTCGCTGGAACAGCCGCTTCCATTGAACATTTTTTGCTAAAATGATGCTAAGTGTTGTAACATTTGTATATACTCAGATCCCTGGCGAGGGAGTTGTTCTTGAACTTGTTCCACTCACTATGCGTGATGGCCCTTTGTGTGTGTCTGGCTTCGCATGGGAGCAATATCAAAGGCGCTATCCAAGTCGAAGACTTGATGATTTTTGGGAGTTCTGTCACGAGTTCTTTCGCCACTGTGAATTTGACGTCTTCGATTTCTTTAATTCGTTTATTGTTCAGCGTTCGCCTCATGTTGATCTTGCTCGGAGGAGAAATGCCGAAGCTGCTCGTGTGCTTCCAATTAAGACTGAGCCTGTAGATTTAGGTGATGACGTTCGCGAGTTTGCTTATGTATTCAACGCTCCTAGATTTAGGAGATCTGGCCAACAATTTGATGGCTATGTTTTTGAGATGTTTTGAACATCTCTTTGTAAAATGCTCTTTAATTTGCTTGGTTGTTGTGCTAATTCGAAACACTTGAATGAATGTAAGCTCGATTTGGCTTTGTTGTGAAAGAAACACCTCCTCCCCCCGAAGCGAGGTTTTATTCATTCAAGCGTTTTATACTTGCAACGATGTTGTTTTGACAGGTACTTGTGGTCCGAAGCCACTTTTGCTCTTTTGAGATTTTTACTTGTGCGTAAATAATGAATTGTACGAGCCCAGGTTATTCACTCCTTAGAACGTATGAGTATGTTGTGTTAGTTCTGATAGTTTGCCGAAGCCCCTATTACTCGTGTTTGCATTAGCAAGTTTTACATGTTTGTTTATGAGCTAGAGCCCCTTTCTCTGTTTGGAGTAAGGATATTGCATGCGTTTGTAATTCTGTGAGCCAAAGCTATTCCTTGTTTTCAATAGTTATCCTCGAGTTAAAGCCCCTTTTGCTCTGTTTAGAGCAAGCGTTTCTGGACCGAAGCCCCTTTTACTCCTTTTTGGGATAAGCTTTTCTTAGATCTGAATTGGCCTTACTCTCGGTAGGGTCAATTCAATTCTATTTTAGTTATCGAATACCAGCGATTTGGTCGAAGCCAGTCGCTTTCGATGCAGCTTTTCTGGGGAATACCTAGTTCATATATGATTTAACGAGTTACAGTAAGCACCGCCTCGTTAAAAACCTCATCCCTTGGTCAGGGTCCTCTTGTGAGGAAAAGAGTACGGGCTTTTGGAAAGAAAGTAAAAATGTTGTTCTACTGAATGACTTCGTTTATAGAACACGAAGCCATTGTACATCTTATTCATAGATAGTATCTGCGTAAGCTGTCTGCATTCCATGAATGCGGCAGCTCATTGCCTTCGTCATCGCCTAAACGAAATGAGCCGGGCCTGTTGCTTTTGACGACCAGAAATGGACCTTCCCATTTTTGTTGCAGCTTTCCAATGGGCATACTTGGGTTTTTCCTTAGTACCCAGTCCCCTACATTGATGTCTTTCCTCACTACTTTATTATCACGCCATTTCCTTGTTTCAGCTTGGTACTTTGAAATATTTTTGGCTGCTTGCAGCCTAAAGACCTCGATAAGATCTTTATCAATGGCTTCGCTGTCTTTGGGAGCTTCATGTTGTGTGCGAAGCCCTTTGTGGAGTATCTCCTCTGGGCATACTGCTTCTTCACCGTAAAGCAGTTTGAATGGAGTGAACTGTGTGGCCCTAGATGTGGTGGTGTTATGAGCCCAAATTACCTTCGGCATCTCTTCTACCCACTTGCCTTTTCTCTCACAATTTGCAAGGCACTTCCTAATGGCTGTAAAGATTAAGCCATTGGCTCTTTCTACTGCTCCATTTGTTTGCGGGTGATAAACCGAAGCAAATTTCGCCTTCGTTCCTATTGACATCCAGTATTGTCTGAATTCGTCACAGTCACACTGCTTCCCATTGTCCATTGTTATCTCCCTTGGCACCCCAAATCTGCACACAATTTGCTGCCAGAAGAACTTGATCACTGTTTTTGCTGTGATATTGGCCAATGGTCTGGCTTCGATCCATTTGGTGAAATACTCAACCGCTACAATTGCATACTTGAGATTTTCTTGGGCTGTTGGTAATGGGCCAACTAGGTCAATGCCCCATCTTTGCAAAGGCCATGTTGGAGTTATCAGCTGTGACTGCTCCGAAGGAGATTTTCTGCTTGTTGCACATTTTTGACACTGGTCGCATGTCTTGACTATGTTAGTTGCATCGATGATGACTGTAGGCCAATAGAATCCTTGCCTCATCGCCTTCCCAACTAGAGCTCTTGCCCCAAAATGCGCTCCGCATAAACCACTATGTATCTCTTGAATCAGCTCTTTTCCTTCGTTTTGAGAGATGCAACGAAGCCAAGGAGCTACAACTCCTTTCCTGTAAAGGGCATCATCTATTATCTGATAGCATCTTGCCCTTTGCTGCATGGTTTTTAGATCTTCTTCATCAATTGGCTCATAGTATACCCGGAGATAAGCCATTATTGGGGATCGCCAATCCTCTGAGCTTATCGCATTGATCAGCTTCGGTGGATCATCCGAGTCCTTTATCGATGGTGTTGTTAGTGTTTGAAAGAATACGTCAGGTGGAAGCTTATCCCCCTTTGCAGCTACTTTGGCCAATGCATCTGCTTCTTCATTTTTTGCTCTTGGAATGTACTCCACAGTGAAACCTTTGAATTTTTTCTCCATTGAGCGCACATTGCTCAAGTACTTGATGAGTTCTGGTTGCTTTGCAACGCTTTCCTTTTCAATGTGGTCTGCTACCACCTTAGAATCTGTTTTGATGGTGAACCTCTGAGCTCCCAAAGCCTTGGCTTTTCTGAGCCCAAGTAAAACAGCTTCGTACTCAGCGACGTTGTTTGTGGTTCTGTCGCTACTTCTGCAAAACTCTAAGTTTGCTGCATATCTCATTTTCACGCCCGAAGGCGATTGCACAATTGCCGCGATGCCAGCTCCTTTGTCCCCCCAAGCACCGTCACAGTGTATCAGCCAGTTTTCTTCTCTGATAGTATTTTGTGATGAAGGCGATGTCCACTCCGCGATGAAATCTGCTAAGACTTGTGATTTTATTGCTGTTCTCCTTTCAAAATCCACGACATACTCTGAAAGCTCCGCAGCCCACTTGCGTATTCTCACAGAAGCCTCTTTGTTGTTCAAAAGTTCTTTTAGTGGCTGATCTGTAAGGACTTTGATATTGTGGCTCTCAAAATAGTGCCTGAGCTTTCTGGAAGCCATTATTACTGCGTAGATCATCTTCTCAATCTCTGTGTAGAACAGCTTCGATGCAGTCAATGCCTCGGACACATAGTATACTGGCTGTTGAATATTTTTGCCTTCTATCATCTTTTCTGTAATAAGCGCCGCGCTCACTGCTGATTGTGATGCTGCGATGTACAGTAGCAGTGGTGCCTTTGGGTCAGGTACTGCTAGCTTCGTTAGCTGCATCAAGTATTGCCTTAGCTCATAAAATGCTTTTGATTGCTCTGGCCCCCATTGAAACTTAGCTGCGTTTCTAAGTGTTGCAAAGAATGGTAAGCTTCGCTCAGCTGCTTTTGCAATGAATCTGCTGGGTGCAGCAATTCTGCCAGACAGCTTCTGCACGTCTCTCATGCACTTTGGCTCTTTCATGTCAAGTATTGCATTTATTTTTCCTTTTGTCACTCCAAATACACACTTCTCTGGGTTTAGCTTGAGGCCAGCTTGTCTCATGTGAGCGAAGGCAGTTGCCAGATCTGATATGTGATCTTGCCTTTTGGCACTTTTGACTAAGATGTCATCAACATATGCCAATATTGTCTTGAACAGTTCATCTTTGAACACTGTGGTTGACATTCGGCAGAAGGTGGTTCCTGCGTTCCGAAGCCCCTCGGGCATCCTGACAAAGCAGAAAGTGCCAACTGGTGTGATGAAGCTGCTCTTTTCTTCATCCTCTTTCTTCATCCAGACTTGGTGGTAGCCAGAAAAGCAATCTAGGAGGGATATCATTTCACTTGCTGCTGCTTGATCAACAATCTTGTCGATTCTTGGTAGTGGGAAATCATCTTTTGGGCAAGCTTTGTTGAGGTCGGTGAAGTCAATGTACATTCGCCATTTGCCATTCTTCTTCTGAACTGGCACAGTGTTCGCTAGCCATGTTGGGTATTTGACTTCGCGTATGACATTGGCATCTAGTAGCCTTTGCACTTCGGCTTTCACCGCATCAGCTTTCTCTTCTGACATCTTTCTCAGCTTTTGCTTTTTTGGCTTCATATCAGGACTGATTGCCAACTTATGCGCAATTATGCTTCTATTAACACCTAGTAGATCTTTGCTTGACCAAGCGAACACAGCCTTGTTATTCCTCAAAAATTCGATGAGCCTACCTTCTTCGTCCGGCTCTAAATCTGAGCCAATAATCACTTTTCTGTCAAAGACGTTAGGTTGCAGCTGCACCTGCTTCATCTCTGTAGCTTCTTGTATCTTTTTGCTATCTTTCTCAGCATTTGGCTTTTCTTCTGGGTAAAACGGCTCCGACTCCTCTAGCAGATGCAGGTTTCGTTGTCCAGGGGTCTTGGCTCTTTCGATGTTTCTGGCTTCTCTCTGATCGCCATAAACAGTGATTACCCCTTTCAGAGCTGGCATCTTCATGCAAAGGAAAGATTGCCTTATGATGATGTCGAAAGTGTTTATAACTCCTCTTCCAAAAATGACGTTGTAATTAAAGACCATGTCTACGACATCAAAAGTGATGTACTCAGTTCTGGCGTTGGATGTGTC
The DNA here is from genome assembly GCA_004135705.1 of Alloteropsis semialata. Taxonomy (NCBI): domain Eukaryota; kingdom Viridiplantae; phylum Streptophyta; class Magnoliopsida; order Poales; family Poaceae; genus Alloteropsis; species Alloteropsis semialata. Next base: position 24,410,633 of record CM014278.1, on the reverse strand, counting down.
GCCAAAAGATACTGGTAATGAGATCTTTCCCAGTGTTGCCGTGCGCTTCTCCCCGAAACCGACCAATGGTGTGTCCGATGGCTCCAGGTTATCTGGGTTGATGTTTATCATGTTTATGAGTGTTTTTGCTAATATGATGTCAGCAGAGCTCCTTGTGTCTACTAACACCTTTCCGATTGTCCAGCCAGCAATATTGGCTTCGATCGACATTGCGTCATTGTGTGAGAAATTGTGGAGTTTGAGATCTTCCTCAGTAAAGGTGATGGGCATATGGGACCATTCTGTCTTTTTGTATGGACTGTCAACAGAGATGTTGTTGACTTGGTGGAAATAGCTTTTCCTTTGCTTTTTGTTCTCAAAAGCAAGCGATGATCCTCCAGAAATGGGCAAGATGTGTCCATAGCTTGGGAGTGGGCTTGGAGCTTCTTTTTTATTGGCTTTTTGTTGTGGTAGTGGTGGTGGTGGTGGTAGCTCCTCAACCTTTATGTTTTGCGAAGCCACTTGCTGGGAGGTTTGAGGGTATAAGTGAGGATATATGGCTTGTGGGTAATAATGCTGAAAGGTTTGTGGCGAAGGCAAATATTGAGTTGCCATCGCTGTTGTTGGGTGTACAGTGTTTGAGTTTAGCGAGGGATATACTGGGCAATATGGTTGGATAGCTTGGGAAGGGTTTTGGGTGTTTGGCTGCGAAACTGATGTTGGCTTCGTTTGGGTCACTTGAATCTTCTCTGCTCTCAACTTTTCTATTGTTTTCTTGATGTCTCGGCACTGTTCTGTGCCGTGGGTGTGGTTTTTGCCGTGATATTGGCAAAATAGCTCAGGTCCCGATGGCGGACCTCTTCCTCTCCCTCGGCCTCTGCCGGCTTTTCCACCCCTTTGAGTGGGCTCATTTCTCTGGTTGTGGTATTGGCTTTCTGGGTAAGGTGGTTTGGTTTCGTAGGAAGAAGGTGGATTGTCTACCTTCATGATTGTTTGGTGGGCGTAGTTTTGGTAGTTTTGGCTGTGGTTGTGGTTTTTGGCTTGTGACTCATACTGGTTTCTCATGATGGCTTCTCTAGCCAATCTCATTCAGTTGTCATTGTCAGATCGACAATACTTCTTGAATTTCTCATATAGATCTGTGAGAGTAGCTGGTGTTTCTCTTGCGATATGTTGTGCAAACAATCCAGGGCGAAGCCCTTGTATTGCTGTGAATTTTGCTGCTTCGTCGGGGATGTGTGGAGCTTGTGCACGCAGAGTAACAAATCTGTGGAAGTAGTCCTCTAGGGGCTCCTTCGGCTGCTGGTGTAACGTGAGTTCAGCATATGAGAGTGATTGGTCTCCCATAATGCTAAAATTTTTGATGAGCTCCCTCTTCAGATCATACCAGCTATTGATTGATAGGCCTGGCAGCTTCCTGTACGAGTTCATTGCTGTGCCATCGCAGACAATGATGGAAGATTTTGCTAGTACTACATCGTCTCCCCCGGCCGAAGCTATTGCAGCTTCATAGCTCATGAGGAACTGCTTTGGGTCGGTGAGGCCATTGTATCTTGGTAGAGAAATGGGTTTGTAAGAAGGTGGCCATCTTGTCAGTTGGAGGCTTTCTGAGAGTGGGAAAGTATGGTCAATAGGACGGGTGTGAAGTGTGAGGAAGCCAGTTTGGGATGAAGAGTTATGGTTTGGTGGATTGGTGGTGGTGTTTGGCTCATTGAGCTCTGCTTGGAGCTCAACAACTTGTTTTTTGGCTTTCTCGAGTTCTTGACGCAGCTTTTTAGCTCTGGAGCCAGTATTGTTCAGCCTCCTCTGTTGCGCTTGCCTCAGCTCCTCCAGCTGCTTCTTGACTTGCAGCAATTGATGCTGCTGCTCCTCTTTCTCCTCTTGCATTTGCTGCTCTAGTTCGAGCTGCGCAGCCTCCAGCTCTCTCTGCTGCTCAAGGCGTCGAAGGCGAAGCCTTTCTTCAAGCCGGTGCATTCTCTCTTCAGTGGTAAGGATTTCGTCATCGACCTCTTGCCCGTCGATAACGGCTTCAGTTGTTGGTGGTAGGTTTGTTTGTTGGATTGGGGGTTGGGAAGCAACTTCGTTGTGAGTGGTGGTATTTTCCACAGTGGAGGGTGGTTTGGTTGCTTTTCTTGGTGGCATGGTGGTTATCGTGGGTTTTGTTCGTGCGCTACACAAACGGTGGGCGCCAGTTGTTGGGTTATAGCCGAAGCTGGTGAGCCCGAACAATAGCTGAAACTGAGAGACAAAGACAAGCAATAATATATTACTTATCAATAGTGTCTTCAGGAATCAACCCTTTACACGTTGGTGAGGGGTCTCCTTTTATAGGGAGGTCAAGGGACAATTTTTACATTCCCCTTCTACCCCTGAAAACTAGGCATCATCCTCTAGACTATACAACTTGCATAATCTGAGGGCATTGTAGTACATTTACATCCCATAGTGTGAATGTGAAGACTTGCAACTCCGCGTTTGACTTGGCTTGGACTTGGCCCAAGCCTGCTTCGTCTGCGAGACGGCGATGCAGCTCCTCCTTTGGCTTCCTTTGAGTCGGAATGCAGCAAAAGCCATTCTCTTGCATCCGAAAGCCAATGGTCCCTCCAAGAACCTGCAATATAGCGCAAACCGAAGCTAGCCAGGGCCTCAGTCACCACATTTGGCATTCGGTAAAGTTATTGTTCTATCAAATCAGCTTCTATCAAATCAAGCTAGCCAATTTCCTTTGGTTGATTTTAGGAGCGAAGCAAAATAAGGACCTTAGAATGCGAACGAAGCCAAATGGCTTTCTCTTCGTTGACAAATGTTGCTTATACGCTTGAAATAATACGAAACAAGTAGAGCGCGTTTGTTGGGCAGGCCAAATCCCCAACACCGACCTGTGACTGAGTCCGTTCGTCCCCAGCTTCCACGTATCCACTACTAGTCGCCTCTACAAGCTATAAATTGCTGCGCCCCGATCATTGAAGATCATCATCAAGCTAGAGCATCAAGTCAAGGCGAAGCCCTCCTCAAATGAGAGTAGAAATAGGGAGAGAGTGAGGGAGAGTCTAGAGGAGTCCCGGCATGTCGGCGACCCTCCACCTGTACCTCGGCCGATGCGAGCTCCTTAGTAAGTATCCGGGATTTCAACTAAGTATTTAAGTCTGAGTTATAGAAAGCTGAGTTCTTTATTGTGCTTGTGGGTTCGTCGCTTTATCTACAGAGTGCTCTAGTCTCAAGCTAAGATTAGAGTAGTAGTATATATCTTAAACGTGGTGCTTAGGTTATTGACTACCTTCGTTTGCCACGTAGCCCCACGGATTAGTAGAGGTAGGCGGCAGGTTTTGACAGCCCTGTCCGTCCTTTGTAATCCTCCACGTACGGGTACGACGTAGAGCTATTTGCCGGCAATTTCCTAGAGGCCTAGGATACCCCGGTGCCCAAAGCAAGCATAGGAGAACTCCCTTTGCTATATTTCCAGCTTAGTGCTAAGTTATCCTCTCTACCCTGCCTTCATATAAACTCGATCGATCCGGTCAACTTTAGTGATTAGAAAGTGCCCTTTCATTCCCTGTGGATTCGATACCCTGAATACTTCTGGGTGAAAGCTACGACGGTATCCGTGCGCTTGCGGATTTATCTGCGACCGTAAGAAATACCAACAGCATGTGTGTGGAAAAATGGAAGGTGTATGAGAACTCCTTTTTTTTATCCCTCTCTTTTGAATTTATTTGAGAACATGGCTATCTCTCTTTTTTTTCATGCTCAATGCTTTTATGAGCATGTACCTTTTTTCTTCTTTCTTCTTTTTTTCTTGGACCTTCATGTGTCCAAAATGTTTTCCTATAGCCCATGTCTCTTTTGCAAAGGATATTTGGAGAGAGATTCATAAAACATATGGAGCATTTATTTTGTGGATGAATGAATATTGCTAACTTCCAGTGTAGAAGTTTAGCATATGTATCTGGAGCGTACGTGATCTTGATCAAGAAAGCATGAAGAGCATCTTACGAGGGTCACAACAATTTGACAAAACTCAATGCAATAACAAGTAGTATATGTATAAGGTTTTCAATGTGAGCAACATATGGTTTTGGTAGGAATGAAATATCATTGAGGAGCTTTGTAAGGCTATCATTTAGAATTTGCAAGGAAAACTTCTCAAGTACTTTATACAGAAAGAGCAAGATTTATCTCATCATACCATATCTCATTCATCAACCATTTAGATAGCATGCTTTCCTAAAGACATAATTTCACAAGCAATAGGTAAATGTGCAAGGAATAAAGAATATGCAAGCCAATAAAGGATGAGCATATAAACCAAAGGAGCAACAAATTCATTTGAGTTTAATTTTAATGATCATCTCAAGATTATGTTAAACTCATGAATGAGAGAGAATGAGGGATTGGGATGCAAACCATTGCATTGGACGAAGTGGAATACATGGTGTGCCAGAGGACCTTTGGTTGACAAGGAATTCATTCGAGCCCCTCTGGTTCCCGTCAGTTGTGATCTTGTTCATGTCGGACCATGCGACGTTGTGCGGTGTAGTGGTGGGTGGTCTTGAATGTGTGTACGTGAATAAGCCTGAGAGACCCCCACACTTGATCTTGTACCTGCATTTATTCGAAACAAGGTGGAAATAAAACAACGACCCTAGTGGCCTTTACAACCAAGGAGTCTGATCTTTATTGAAATTCAAAAAATTTTGGTCATTTTATGTTATGCACATTTTTATGGATTTTTTTATTTGTTTTCATGGCAAACAAATCTTTCAAGGTAACTTAGTAGGGAGATTAAGGGAAAATAAATGCACAAAGTATTTTGGATACTTCCCTAGCGAACCCTCCCCAAACTGAAATATTGTAGGTGAATGCGAGATTTGAGCTTAAGGGTGCCAGAAGATTTCTCCATTCTTCATCTTGCTTCATCGTGCAAATTTCTTCCATGTGACTAAGGATTTCAGATGTTGGAGTTATGCTCACCGCCCTTTAGTCATCACTTTATCCCTGCAAAAAGTTAGTGGACAACAAATACCCGAAGGACCATTTGAGTAGATATCATTGTTGCCATAGGGTTAGTCGTTCACATCCACACTTAAAAATAGATTCTTTAACATATTTAGCGTAGATCCTGTTTGCCCCTTTTTTTATATTTATTTTCAAATGTTCTCTTTTTTTCAAATTTTATTTTGACAATTTTTTGAAGCACAACTCAAACAAGGCTGAATTGCATCAACATGATCACAAGGGGGTTTTGCAATATACTCACAGTGAACCTTTGAAAGGTGATGTACCTCCTTTTATGTTGTGCAGAATTTGTTGTAGTGTATCCAATGCCTGGTTTGCCTCTAATTTGAATCACGCTTGATGACTTACCTGCTTGAATTTGGAATCTTTTCTGCAGGGTTAGTCCATACATGCAACCACTATCTATACATACATTTACTCAAAGGTTCATCAATCAAACTTGACACCATGTATGATTTGATTAAAGAAGACCATTTCAACCTAAGCACCATGCTTAATTTAAAAAGCCTATGAATGCAATCTGCAGAATACATTCAAACCAAAGCATACGAGCATAAATAAAGGAAGCATGAGAATATGACCAAGCATTTTTCAAAAAGAGATAAACATGAGTTGGTACATAAATGGTGAAGTTCGGGTTACCTCCCAAAAGGACTTTGTTTTATGTCAAAAGCAAGACATAACACTTACTTTGGTATACTTACCGCTAGCATTGGATGATGAGGAGTTTAGAATTTCCACTACGGTAGTTCCTTGGATCTTAATGACATCATTAACTGTGACGTGGTCGCGCGTGGATAGAATGTGCATGCTAAATGTTGGGAAGTTCCCAACATGTAGCCAGCACATATGCAAAACACGAGCATGCAACAAACGTCTTTTCTCATGAAAGCATGCACAAGAACCAAGGATGCAAGACAAGGTGAAGCCAAGACCGAGGTGCAACGGCTCTGTGGCTTGCACATCATATGTCTTAATCCCACTGAGCCTCGCAATTTTTTTTGTTCTTTTTTTAAATGCAACCATGGTTGGGAAACAAATATGCCAACTAATTTAAAATGCATGAACAAAACAAATATGCTGTGAGATTGGAAATCCAAATGAGGGAGAATTAAAACATGATATGCAATTTGTAAGAAACTCGAGGCCTGGCGTTTCTCAAAGCGCGAACTGATCAACCCTTTGATCTAAATGATGTGGTGGGAGTCAGTTCCATTTAACCCTATTGATCGGTCTATCAACCACGTTCTAGCAATTAATCAACCCTGTAGGGGCTGCATGAGTTGGACTAGGAACCCGAATAGATAGGTGATGAAAGATTTCGCCACCCACCTAGACTAGGCACAGTGCCCGAATACAGTTCAAAGCCGAGGAGCCATCCATTCAAAAAGAAAGCACGAGAGTTTGCTTGCAAATTATGTGCAACATGAATGCTTTGAAACAAATATGATGTGCAACATGAATGCTTCGAAATGCAAGGTATAATGCCTGGTTACCTCCAGGCAGGTATTTGGGAATTTTTTTTAATTTTTTGTAGCAAAAAAGATACATGAACTACCATCATCTATAAACCAAAGATAAAAATTTGGTAATAATGGAACCTGTCATGGAATACGTGCAAACCTCCCCCATACTTGGATTTTTATGTCGCGGGACAATAAATTCAAGTGTGTGTATTGCCTCCTTTGAATTTTGTTCCATCATCAAACTTTACCATTGTGTTGCAGATGATGCAGCTCTCATATTCTTAAGCATCGTATACTCGTCGTTCTTTTTAGTTTCAACCTATAATGGTTAGCGACCAAAAATACCCAATGAAAAACTTAACCGAAGAACACAGTCTTGCTAGTTTTTTTTTTATGAGAAAGATGGATGGATAGCTCAAGTCATTTACTGTATTACTTGCTTTGGGACGCCCAACCGTCCTAGCCTGGAAAGGGATGAGAAGGGGGCTAGGCAAGCCAAGCAATGGTCCTACTACTCTCTAGTGCTTCTCACGTGGTGGACTACGTAGACCGTTAGGGCTGTCACCACCTGGGGCTATTACTACAAATCTGTGGCACTAGGCGCACTCCAAGGTATTCAACAGACTGGACATCTATCTATTCAATTAAATACTATCTTAGCTTTGCAAGTACTAAGACACTTATCACAGCGAGGAGCCTACAAATAAATAAAGTAAAGCTTGAACTTAATTAAATATTAATCTAGAAACACAAAGAAAACATCCAGATGATACTCGAACCTGAGCCGTATCCGCCGAGGTACAAGAAGAGGAGAGGAGCCGACATCCCCGGCTTCTCCCAGACTCTCGCCTCACCTATCACCTATTCTAATACTATATTAGATTTGAACCTTGAGCTTTGCTTCACTTCTTGTGTGTGTTGAGAGTGAGGAGAGGAGCTCTATTTATAGCGCAGAGGGTGCTTTGGGAGAGTGGAGATCTTCCCTAGATTCTAGGGAATATTTCCTTCTTAACCTCCTCTTCTACAAGTGTTCCTGGGAACCGACCTACGAACGTGTGGAGCGAACAAAACAGTCGCGAAGAAAAAGTCCTCGCGATGTGCTTCCCGCGGCAAAAATCCCACGTCCAGCTTGACCTCGATCTGCGTGAAATCAATCCAGCGAACTGGAAGCTGCCACGTCGCCCTGCTTCTGCGCTTGCGCGTGAGGCAAACCGCGTCGTCCGCGGTGCAGCAAATCGCCTGGGCCCGCTCGGCCAACGGCCGCTCGCCACGCGCCCCTGGTGAGTCAACCTGTGTATATTCACGCCCGTGCAGCTGCCGGGACCCTTGGGCAATGTACTCAGGGGCGAAGCTACATGTAGCCATCGGGGTCGCCGGACCCCGGCGAATTTTGCCAAATTCAATAGAAAAACCCTGTTAAACATATACATGATCGATTCTGGTATTTAATGTATCTGACCCCGGCGGTCTTTGCGTCTGGCTTCGCCCCTTATGTACTGGCCTGTGGGCCCACTTGCGCAAGCGCTGCTGCACTGCAGCTGGCCCAGGAGTTGACCCGCCCGCCCGCCGGCGTGCAGCACCGCTGCTGGGCTTTGCCCTCTCTCGCTGGCCGTGCTGCTGCATGGGTGTGTTGTGATATCATTATCAGCTGCACCCTCTCGTGCATGTATGGCCAACAACAGCAAGTGCTACATGTGCTTCTAGATGATGATGATGCAAGCATGACACCATCAAGCTAGATAAGTCTTCACGTGTTTGTATCTCACGTGCTTTATATCCTTTGCAGCTAATTATGTATGTCCACTTAATTATCTTTTCATTTCTTGATAAAAAAATAGTATATTCAATTGAGTCATCTCGACGAGCTCTACACAATGCTGCACTCCAAACGAGCATTTGAGATAGCTTGTGACACAGATATATTTGGATCATATTATCAAGTCCACAACGTCATTTCCTGCATGACAAGGTAAAACACCAACACTTGTGGAATTTATTAGTAATAAATCCTACCACTATGTTTGGTGATTATATTTGATGTATTTTCTGCAGGAATTGACGGTCAAAACCGGTACTTAAGGACCGTCAACAACCGGAAGTTGTTTCCACCCAAAAGTGGAACCCCTTTTGTCCCCGACATGTGGGACCCACCGAACCCAGGCCGCACGGGAGTCGGTATGTGACGCGCTGGCGAGCCGCGAGAGTTCCTCGCGTGCGCTGTCGTATGTGCGACTGACACACGGGCCCAACCTGTCGGCACCGTGCATCTTCATCAGTTCATCATCATTTCTTCATCAGATCTTCATGGATCCTAGTATTTCGCAATTTAATTCATAATGAAAACTTTAAACGTGTATCGATTTCTCATTTGTTGTCCGATTTAGTTGATTATTTTTGCTGAGGTTGCAAAACATCTATATATATCTAATGGGTTACACTGCGCAGAATGTCTCCCCCTTTGATTTTGTACCTTCATACACTAAGACCTTACTATCCAATCAAGGTGCATTTGCTAATGAGATTTAATGACTAGGCCATCCTCATACACATGTGCATATAGAATTATATATATGATGGAATGTTTAAATGGAGCAACTCATCGTACAACCTCTTCACTCTACTTGGATTTGACTAGAAGAGGACTATATATATGGCATATGTTATGTAGTAATCTCACATGGACAAATCACTAACCTTGTTGTATGTTGGTTCAGTTTGGAAATGATTAATGATCACATTCGATGAACTACATTGCACAGAGTGTCTCCACTTTGATTTTGTCCCATATGGGAAATTTTTAGCATTTCATACACTAAGACCTTACTATCCAATGAAGAGGACTATATATATGGCATATGTCATGTAGTAATCTGTTGACACTAGATTTTGACTCGGCTAGGACTGTGCGTGGCGGAGTTAAGCAGGGGCCGAATCCGATTCTGAGTTAGCCTCCGATTCCGATCGGAATACGTCTGATAGAGTCCCAATTGGACACGGTAAGGAGAAGGCCGGAGCACGTACGACTTCTGAGGGGAGGCGTGTCTAGAAGCTTCTTCAAGGCCTAATTGTGCATCAAGATTTGTAATAGTTTTGGTAGTTTAAAATTAGATTACTTTAGATAAATTAGAGATATTGTCGTAGCCGGCAAGTTTTAGTTAGATTTCCAGGGTATAAATATAAACCCTGTGCCATTGTAAAAAAATGTTCATACAACCAATCAATCAAACATAACTTTCGGCCTTACGTGCCAACAACCCTTTTTCGTCGAGTTCTTCAGCAAGTAGGGCTGCATCATCTTGACCTCCGGTTTGTCTGTAAGTCCGACATCCTATCGAATTAATCTAGGCTTTAGATTGAGGCGTATCGCCCTTCTTCGTGTAGATAATTCACCAATTTATCGAGCTGTTCTAGGCTTTAGATTGAGGCGTATCGCCCTTCTTCGTTTAGATCGCTCATCCTTTACCGTATCTTGTTGATTTTATCTTATCGGCTTACATCTATTAAAGAAGATCTATTCTATTTTATATTGTTATCCAAGTTTCATAATAGATCTGTTTATAAGTGTTTATATAGCTGATTTAGATTTAATAAGCAAGTTACAAATAGATCCAATTTAAATAAATTCTTTGATGTACATTACTCTGTCGGAATAAGCAAGCTAATCAGTGCCCTGCTAGCAACGCTGTCTCGAAATCGATCCGATTGTTAGTGACATGAGATTTAGTTTATTTATCGCCTTTGGAAAGATGCATATTAAAGAATGAATTTAGATTAGATCTATCTCTGATTCGATTTTCACGGCCGATGGTTCATGCTATTGAAATCGGACTCCTCTTGATGCTGATCCGATTTCGGGAACGAATCGGGGCCTTGGCCGATGAGTTCCTTGTTGCTTATTGATTAAACTTTACCTTGTCAATTTCAGGTCAAATTGACTGGCATGCCACGAACCTCAAGATTTTGGACCTGCACTGTAGTGAAGCAAATCTTTCAGGCCACAGTGTTAATTTCTGAGAGTCAACGCCTGACTTTTTGGACGTCAACACATTTTGGCACGCCCAGTGGGACAAGAAAGCTTTTGCGATGGCACCCCCTGAGATCCCTGCTGTCACAATGGAGGATCTTAGCGATGAGCAGAAGAAACTCGTAGAAGCACAGGTTGAAGAATTCAAAAATCTGTGCCTCGACTCATTCAGCAAAACTCGCAATGCGGTGATCAAGAAAAATCAGTTTCCTGTTCCCCAGGAAGCGTTTGATCGGATCACAGCCAAGGAAAGAAAATTCTTCCAAGAATATATAGATGCTGGTGTGAGTCACGCTTTGATTAACCAATCTGGGATATTGGTTAACACGGTGGTGGGATTGATCGCCAAGTTGCTGGATGGAGCTATACTGAAGGATGTCTAGAAGGGGCCTACTTATTTTGATACTAGTGCTTCTTCAGCAATTAAGGACCTCAAGAAGAAGATGGTGCAGATCAATTTATCTACATCACCAGAAACACATCCTGAGTTCTATGAAACTCCCAAGGCAAAGAAGGCAAAAGCCAAGGCGGTGGAGGGAGGTGAAGAAAAGGAACAGGAAGAGGAATCGAAAGACAAAAGTTATGGCGGAACTCAACATATTGATCAGTTTGGCAGCCGAATTCCTGTAGTTGATGGCAAGATGGTTTACCCTGCTTACTTCAACACCGAAAATCCACCAAAGAACAAGGGAGCTGACAAATGGGAGCCGTCAATCGGACCTACCGAGACACCAGTCATAATGACTCGTGCTCCGATCAGTCAGGGAAATTATACTCAGGAGGATTGGCCAGATAAGATTGGTGATGTCATGAAAAATCAGTTCAGTTTAAAGCCTAAGGGACAATCATATCTGTATCGAAAGCCGTATCCGGACTGGTTTGATACACTGCCAATGCCAGCCCGATTCAAGATTCTGGATTTCTACAAATTTTCTGGACAAGGAGATGTTACCACCATTGAGCATATTAGTCGCTATAGGATTCAATGTGGTGAAGTAGCATCTATTGATCCGTTGAAAGTTAAGTTGTTTTCTATGTCACTTTCTGGATCGGCCTTTTCGTGATTTTCTTCATTGCCACCAAATTCCATCAGTAATTGGGCCGATTTAGAAAAGCAATTTCATGCTTATTTCTTCATGGGAGTACAAGAGACCAGACTATCCGATTTGACTGCACTCCGACAGAGAAATGGGGAATCGGTTAGCGAGTTTGTCTAAAGATTCAGAGATGTTCGCAGCAGATGCTACTCATTAAATTTATCGGAGGGGCAACTGGTCGATTTGGCTTTTCAAGGGTTATTGCCTCAGATCAAGGACTGATATACAAGTCAAGATTCTGAAGGCTTGGGGCACATGATTCAAAAGCTCTCTCAACATGAAGGACGTGGTAATGATTATCAGAGAGAAAAGTTTTAGAGGAAGATTGCTAATATTGAGTATGATTCCGATGGGGATGAAGCTGAGATCGATTTGGCTGAATGGACCAAGAACAAAAATTCTGTCGCCTGTCCGTGGATGAAGGTCGAGCCAGAGAGGTACAGTTTTGATATTACAAAAGCCGATAAAATATTTGATTTATTGTTAGCAGAAAAATAAATCAGGCTTTCCCCAGATCATACAATTCCTTCTGCCGAAGAATTAAAGAAAAAGAAATATTGCAAGTGGCATAATTCAGTTTCTCATCATACCAACGATTGCAAAGTATTCCGCAATGAGATTCAATTGGCAATTGAAAAAGGGATTATCAAAGTTAAAACTGGTAAGAAACCAATGAAGCTCGATGGACACCCATTCCCTCAAAATATGGTGGAAATCGAAGCACCCGACAGGAAGTTGAAAGCTAAGGTCCTCACGTCGGAAAATGCGAAGAAATCGGGAGCTGTTGATCCAAATTGCCAAGTAACGGCCGATGATGTACAAAATCGGAATCATCCGCAATATCGGAAAGACTACCGACGCAGGGAGAAGCCTAAGGTTACATCGGGACAGCTCATTGACAAATATATGCGCCAGCAGGAAAGGGATCGGAGTCCTCTGATGAGAAGATTTGACAAAGAAGACCATTAGGGATGTCCGTTCTTTAGGTTCTGTTGGAATAAAAAGTTAAGGCTTCCATCGATCTACGATTGTCCAGAGTGCAGCGATCAGTATGAAAGTTACAGAGATTCAAAGAGGCAACGGCAATCTGTACATGACCGATTGGATTTTGGACACCGATGCAGTTGGCATAATGAAATAGCTTATCAACAAGAGCGCGAAGACTGGCGTGAATACCATAATCGGCGTGAGTATGAATATCAGTGATCATCGAAGGTATAATGATCGCCAAAAATATAAAGGAGACCGTCTTTCTGTGTATGATCGTCTGGTTTACAGGAAAAAGGAAATTGTTCAAGAACTAGAAGATGCGCAGGAATCGGAGGAGGAGGTCAAATCGAACCTGCGTCCAGGAGTCAATCCACAATGGTGTCCTGAAGGTTTGACCAAGACACAGAAGAGAAGGGTTCAGCGTCTCCGATTCAAGGAACTGCTCAAGGAGAAGCACCAAGGAGATGATAATTCCAAAGTTCGGAGAGCTAAGCCCAAACGTGATGATGATGGGCCATCGACATCAGTGATCATGGTTTTTGTATTGCCTGCTGAGTATAATATTAGTTCAACTGATGATGAGGCCGATTATATTGAAGAAGCTATGGAACAGTTAATTCTGCAACCTCAACAAGCTATGTTTGAGAAAGCAGTTGATGAAAAGTATCGGCATTTGAGGCCTTTATATGTTAAGGGTATGTTGATGGCAAGCCGATGACCAAGATGCTTGTTGATGGGGGAGCTGCTGTGAATTTGATGCCTTATACTACATATCGGAAGCTTGGCAAAGGGCCTGATGATTTGATCAAGACCGATATGATGCTCAAGGACTTTGGCGGAAATCCATCGCCGGCTCGGGGGGCATTAAATGTTGAATTGACGATCGGGAACAAGACTTTGCCTACTACGTTCTTCGTTATCGACAGTAAAGGATCTTATAGTTTGCTCCTGGGGCGTGATTGGATTCATGCGAATTGCTGTGTGCTGTCTACCATGCATCAATGTCTCATCCAATGGCATGGAGATCACATTGAGACTGTCCAAGCAGATGAATCGGTCAGCGTCGCTACCGCCGATTTGATAGTTTGGGAGTTTGAAGGGATTGAATGCTTATCGGGCAAGGTTTGGGAAGGCGATTTTATCCAAGTGTCCAATGACGGGTTAAAGCCGATCCAAGCAGTCGGCTCTGAGAGTTTGTATTAATGGATGATTTTATTGAAGATGAAGGAAAACTTGGTCAAGGGTTTATGTCGGCCGATGAGTTAGAGGAAATAGATATAGGTTTAGGAGATAGACCTCGGCCGACATATATAAGTGCAAAGTTAGATCCTGAGTTTAAACAAGAATTAATAAAGTTATTAAAAGAGTATCATGATTATTTTGCTTGGGAATATTATGAGATGCCACGTTTAAGCCGATCTATTGTTGAATATCGACTCCCAATTAAACCAGGGTATCGACCTTTTAAACAAGCGCCGAGACGATTTAAACCTGAGTTAGATAAAGAAATAAAATCCGAAATAACTCGGTTGTATGAAGCTAAGTTTATTCAAACTTGCTGATATGCTGAATGGATATCTAATATCGTTCCTGTTTTCAAGAAAAATGGGAAATTGCGAGTTTGTGTCGATTTCAGAAATCTTAATAAAGCGACTCCGATGGATGGGTATCCGATGCCGATTGCTGATATGTTGGTCGATGCAGCTTCAGGACATAAGGTGATTAGTTTTATGGATGGTAATGTAGGATATAATCAAATTTTTATGGCAGAAGAAGATATTCCTAAGACTGCATTCCGATGTCCTGGTGCACTTGGATTATATGAGTGGGTCGTAATGACTTTTGGTTTAAAAAACGCTGGTGCCACATATCAAAGGGCGATGAATTATATATTTCACAAGTTGATCGGCAGGATTGTTGAAATTTATATTGATGGTGTAGTGGTGAAGTCCGATGGATACAAACAGCATCTGGCCGATTTGCGAGAAACTCTTGAATGCACAAGGAAGCATGGCTTGAAGATGAATCCTAATAAGTGTGCGTTTGGAGTATCGGCCGGACAGTTTTTGGGTTTCATGGTTCATGAAAAAGGGATTGAAGTTGGACAGAAAAGCATGAAAGTTATAAGAGATGCTAAACCACCTACCGATAAGACGAGTCTTCAGTCGTTAATCGGTAAGATTAATTTTGTCAGAAGATTTATTTCAAATTTATCTGGAAGAATTTGTCCTTTTTCCTCGCTGCTAAAATTAAAAGCCGATGAGGAATTTGTCTGGGGAGAAGATCAACAAAAGGCGTTTGATGAAATAAAACAATATATGATGACTCTGCCAGTTTTGATTCCAACTCAGAGAGATAAACCATTCCGATTATATTTGTCGACCGATGAGTTGTCAATCGGATCTGTTCTTATACAAGAATTTGAAGGAAAGGAAAGAGTGGTTTATTATTTGAGCCGGAAGTTGATTGATGCAGAAACAAGATATTTGCCAGTTGAAAAGTTATGCTTATGCTTATATTTTTCATGCACTAAGTTGAGACATGATTTATTATCTTCTGAGTGCACAATCGTTTGCAAAACCGATGTGGTCAAATATATGTTGTCTATGCCGATGCTGAAAGGCAGAATCGGGAAGTGGATATTGGCATTATCGGAGTTTGACTTGAAGTATGAATCGGCTAAAGCAGTAAAAGGACAAGTAATGGCTGATTTTGTAACTCAACACATCGGAGATGAGGTCAAAATGGTTGAGCATATGCCTTGGACATTATTCTTTGATGGATCTTCGTGTGGTCAAGGATGTGGCATCAGAATCGTTATTGTTTCGCCTCGGGGGGCAAATTATGAGTTCAGTTGTCCGATGGATCCATGTTTCACCAATAATCGGGTTGAACAGGAAGCGTTGCTTAAAGGATTAAAATTATTGTTGGAAATCGGAGCTGAAGCTGTTGAGATTTTTGGAGACTCCCAGTTGGTGATTTATCAGTTAATCGGTAAATATGAATGCAAAGACGATGTTTTGATTCATTGTTTTGAAGAGTGCCGATTATTATTGAAAGAATTTGTGATGGTTAATATTGAACATATCCCCAAGGCTCAAAATTAGGAAGCTAACAATTTGGTGCAAGCTGCTTCTGGCTATCGGCGTTTTCATGAGATCATGACGATTGAGCCAGAAATCAGAGATTGGAGATATGAGATTGTAAGTTATCTTAAGGATCCGTCACAAAAGGTTTTCAGGAAATTAAGATTCATGGCTGTTAAATATGTGTTGCTTGATGATCAATTATATTATAAGACGATTGATGGTGTGTTGCTCCGATGTTTGAGTAAATCGGAATCCAAAGACATGATGGATGAAGTGCATGAGGGAGTTTGTGGTGCACATCAATCGGCTTATAAGATGAAGTGGATTATTCGAAAAACAGGTTGTTTTTGGCCAATAATTTTGGAAGATTGTTTTGAATATTATAAAGGTTGCCAAGAATGCCAGAAATTTGGAAATGTGCAAAAAGCGCCTACGTCAGCCATGAATCCGATTATCAAGCCGTGGCCTTTTCGAGGATGTGGAATTGATTTGATCCGACAAATTTATCCATCATTGAGCAAGGGTCATAAATTTATATTGGTGGCAACAGATTATTTCACTAAGTGGGTTGAGGCGATTCCTTTAAAGGTTGCCGATTCCAAAAATATGGTGGAATTCGTTAAGGAGCATATTATATATCGGTTTGGTATTCCTCAAACTATCACAACCGATCAAGGAACTATGTTTATGTCTAACGAATTTCAAGATTTTGCTGCCAGTATGGGTATTAAATTATTAAATTCTTCTCCTTATTATGCGCAAGCCAATGGTCAAGCAGAGGCATCAAATAAAAGTATTATCAAAATCATCAAGCGAAAAATTGATGAACAACCAAGGCGGTGGCATCTAACGTTAACCGAATCATTATGGGCATATCGGATGGCGTGTCATGGTTCTACTAAATTATCCCCATATCATTTGGTTTATGGACACGAAGCTGTTTTGCCTTGGGAGATCAAAATTGGATCAAGACGGATATAGGAACAAGGAAACTTGACTGCCGATGAATATAAAAGTTTGATGAATTTTGAGTTTGACGATTTGGCTGAAACCCGATTAAGAGCTTTGGAGAATATTGAAAATAATAAAGCGCGTGTTGCTAAGTATTATGATAAAAAGGTTAAGCCAAAAGATTTCATCGAAGGAGAATTGGTTTGGAAGCTGCTTTTGCCGATAGGGACTAAAAGTTCTAAGTTTGGAAAATGGTCGCCTAATTGGGAAGGTTCCTATCATGTAAATCGGTGCGTTCCAGAAAATGCGTATATTTTGGAAACATTGGAAGGAGAAGAGTTTTCGAAAGCGCTTAATGGAAAGTATTTGAAAAAATATTATCCAAGTATTTGGACCGATTCCTGAAAGCCGATATTCTGAGCAATATCGTTTAAGATAGCCGATACGATACGTATCGCCTTAAGCGCAAAAATATCTACAAAGTAAATGTTCATCGACGATCAGCATCGTCGGGTCCAACAGAGTTCATCGATGATCGATGTCATCGGAGCAGTTCAGCTAAAGAGTTTAACTATTACAAGAATTTGCGGATCATCTCGATCGCGCCCAACCGGATGTTATCTATTTTCTGGATCTCTTCCAGGTCTTCCACATCGGAGCCGGGAATGTTCTTAATGCTTCTGTGGATTTGGCGAACTTCCTCCAAGCGTTTGTTCAAATTTTCCTGTGCCGATTTGATGGAAGCTGGGATCTGGTTGAGCTCATCTTGGGTCTCCGTCATTTCTTTACGGACTTCTTCGAGCCGTTTGAGTAGTTTAGTTTCAACACCTTGGAGATGCTTCATCCGATTCTCTAGCTGTGTTGGTTTAGCTTCTAGGGTCTTGATTTGGGCCTGTATAGCTTTCAACTCATCTCGGCCGTCGTCGCGTTTCTTGGTCAAGTCTTGCTGGGCCAGCCGCTCCGATATCCTATGGCGAGCAGCCAAGACTTGGGGTTGATGACCCTCGATAAAGGCGGTGGGGATGATTGCGTTTTCCAGCTCCGATGGCAGCCGACCCTTCAGTTCCTTGAAGATTTGGCGAATTGGTTCGGCGTCTTCTACAAGGATGGCACTGCTTTTATTCAGATAATTCAGCATTTCTTGAAGCTTTGCCTTGGTTTTATCGGAGATGGTAGAAGACGATTGCGCAGAACTGACTTCTTCTTCTCCGATGGCGGCGTCCAGATCGAACGATGTGAAGCTCATTGCCGAAGAATCATGTGCCTGAAAAAGAGTGTCAATAAAAATATGTTATTAAGATAATAAGTATTGACACAAGGTGACGAATCGGTACCAGTTTAAATTGACCCTCCCGGACGTAATCGGGGATTACTTGAGGCAAGGCAATGTTTGAGCTGGGAGCTTCTATTTGAGGAGTCTGGGCTGGTTCAATCGGAGGAAGCACCGGTGGGATTGTTGTCGTTGGTTGCTCAGGAATGGCCTCCGATTGAATGTTTGCAGCCGGCTCTCCGATTTGCTCAGGGGTAGCCTCTGATTGGACGGTTGTACTTGGCTCCTCGATGATGGGTTGCAGAGGAGCAGGAGTCTATGGTTGAATCGGTCAGTTTGAGCATATGTATTTTAAAATAATATGGATTGGATTGAATTTACCTGTTGGGCCGATTCTGCCTGTATGTTTTGAGCTGGGGCCGGTTGGAGAATGGGTAATGTGATATTTGTTTGCTGAAAAGAAACTGTTATTGCCGATTTACCATTAAAAGAAATATGAGATAAGTGAAATCGGATCATTACCGATACTGCATCAAGAAGCATCCTTGCACCCTCAGCAGCTTTCTGTGCAGTCTCTTCGGCGGCTCTAGAAGTTGATTGACCAAGAACTTTCCGAGAGGCTATACATATGATCGTTTGCTTAGGCTATGAATCGGAAAGATGAATCGGAAAGAAGAATCGGAAGAAAGAGGATATCGTACCACATGGCTTTTCTTCAATTTCTTTGGTGCGATTATTTTGGTGGGGGCAGTCTTCCTTTTGTTTTTACCATCCATAATGTCCTTGAGGGATGGCGCAGAAGAGCCGATTCTTGGATGTGGGGTCCTGATGGCATACCGAATCGGTTTCCCACTATTACTTACCGATGGCGCATTTTCTTCAAGTGGCTGTTAAGAGGGGTGGAGTTTAAATTATGGAGAGATTATTTGAGTAAAAGATGAATAAAAGGGATTGAAAGAAAAACTTACAGGATTTTCCATGGCCTCAAAATTGGAGTCTATGAGGGTGCAGTAAGTGATGGCTGGAAGTCTGAATATAAGAAGGCGTAATTCTCTCCACCAATTCCTGAAGAGTCTGGATGAAAAACTAGTACACAGCTATTCTGATATTTCAAAATTGGCTTGAGGGGCAAGTGATAAAATTCTATCCATTTCTAGGTCTGTTGAGACCAATTCCCTGTGCTTGATTTTATCAGAAAAATATAGGCCAATCGGAAGTTGACCGAATCCTAGTTGATGAGCCACTGCCGATGGATTGTAAAATTCGTAAGATGAAGTCTTACGGCCATAAGCAATGTTGCTACCGAGGATAGCCGGTGTGTTGAAAGACTTGAGAATCGACATGATCGTTGTAAGCTCATATTGAATATTGAACAAGGGCAGTTCATATTCACGATTGGGATCAGCATAAGCGAAATAGCTGAAGCGCTCTGATGCAATCCCATGATAAAAACTTTCAAAATAAGTAGCCATATTTTCTGCATCAAGCCTTGATCCAAAGCACGCTGATGCTGCCTCTCCGAATGATGTGCACCGACGAAAGGTTGCCTCTTCTTCTTCCGTGTGATAATTTGGGAATTGATGATCCTTGAAGTTGAGCTGAAGAGCAGATCGGAATTGGGTGTGTAACCAAAGCTGGATAAACCACCAAGGGCCTCCGATGTGTCCAACTGCTTGGCCTTCCAAAAGTTTTGCCGATACTTGCTGAAGCAGATGGTAAACTGCACCAAGAAGGAGACGTCCAAGTGGCACTGATCCGCCATGAGCCAAAACTTCTGCAATCAATTGCATGTTGGTCGTGGCGCCAAGAGTCAGTCCGTAGAATACAAATCTTTCTAGCCACATGTTGAGAAAAGCGGCATGTTCCCTGTCTCCGATTGTGACAGTTTTGCAGTGATCGGCAATGTATTTCTTCCAGCTTTTAGAGCCCGCGCCGACTAATCTGTGCTCCAAATCACGTGTGAATTTTCTTGGGTTGGAGTTTTCAACGGTGTTGAGACCGGTCAGCATGCGTACATCCATTAGAGTCGGTGACATCGGACCATGGCCGAACAAGTAAGCATTAAGGGCATCGGACCAGAAGAGGGAGCTGGAGGCTAGTAAATTTTCATTTTTGGCCATGTCATCGAGAGATAAAGTGAGGCATTGGCTGATGTTCTTCTCGTCCCAGAAGGCCGATTTAGCAGCTTGGATTTTGAGGAACTAATTTCTCCATCCTGGTACAATCTCAGGCCATGATCGGAATGAGCCTGCCCAATCGGAGACTTGGAGGTCCGATCCTTTGAATGCAATTCTCTCCGATTCCATGTTTATCAGGTTCGTTGGATCGGGATCAACCATTGGACCAAGGTAATACCCAGCCTCAACATGGGAGACGGGAATGACTAGGTTGTTCTTAAGATGCTACATTCGGAGAAAATAGAATTATAAAGACAGATGTGGAGGTTCATAGATAGTTTTGGAGGAAAAATGCAAAAATTAAAATGGAGATTTTGGATGATTTTTACCTCAGGAATTTGATCGGCATCAGCCTTATCAAGAGGGGCCGCCATTGATGAAACAGATCTGTGATGAACAGTGACGCAGGTAAGCAGATTGGAGAAAATCACTGTGGGGAATGCGGTAAAAACCAGATGCATGATACGGATCATATGCGGGGGAGTTCTTTACCTGATCCGCGGTGAAGGATTGCAGCCTGAAGATAAAAGAGCCACTGGACGGGAGCTTGCGGAGATGGCAATGGCGGGCGTGAGCGTGTGATAGCAGATGCAAACTGGTGAGGAAGACGATGGTTCAGTTCTACATTTATAAGGCTTATGAGGGAAGGAACCGCCCGAAGGCCACGGCGCCGAATCCGCATGAGAATCGAGGATTGTAACAGTGCAAGGACGTAGGTTTCCATATACTGTTCGCTGCTAGAGTCATCATTGCTTGGAAGAATTTTGGAACAAAATGATATTTTATCCCAAAATTGGGAGGCATATGTTGACACCAGATTTTGACTCGGCTAGGACTATGCGTGGCAGAGTTAAGTAGGGGCCGAATCCGATTCTGAGTTAGCCTCCAATTCTGATCGGAGTACGTCCGATAGAGTCCCAATCAGACACGGTAAGGAGAAGGCCGGAGCACGTACGACTTCTGAGGGGAGGCGCGTCTGGAAGCTTCTTCAAGGCCTGATTGTGCGTCAAGATTTGTAATAGTTGGGGTCTTACAAACCGACGAACGGCGAAACTGTTCTTGATAGAATAATCTAAGCAAAACTTGAGTCTAAACTGGCAGTGGCTGCTGAGTTTATGGGGCGAACTAGGGTTGGGGGCGACCATAGGGGGCGCCCACAACATGGGCTGAAGGCCCGACTCGATACAAGGCCAAGTTGGCCGAAAATAGGTGGTGCAGCATATTTTCATTGTCACACAGCATGATCCACGAGGCTTCTAGAGCTAGAAACAGAACCAAATCGACGGTGTCATTGTCCCCTTTCCAACGGGTCCTTATACGCCTCATTTCGAAGTCGTATGATGGAGATATTGCCGAAACTGTGCGGGGGTGTAGGCTGAATCCGAAACGGACGTGGCAGCTGAGTCGGGGACGAAGTCAAACGTGGGGAAGGCCATGGTGCGTGCGTGTCTAGCATGGTGATGTCCTCATCATCCTCCTCTTCTTGAATCTGAGTCGTCCTCGACTCCATCCCATCATCAATCTCCTGCAAAAGGTTGGTGACCGCAGGATGCAAAATACGACACATAAATGCATTGGAGAAGGACATATCTCGACAAAGCATAGTATAGCAAGATGCATCATGATTATCACAAAGTACAGCTTGAGCAAATGTAGTAGCAAGAAAAACACCTCCCTTTAACTTAATTCCTTCATGTTTAGCATTAGAAGATTCATTGTTACTAGGTGCATTCTTATCATTTTCAGCAGGTCATTAAAATGTTTCCTAATAGCAGCAGGCGATAAAGGAAGCAAGGTAATGTTCTTATCCTTATGCATGAAAGTATATGTATTAGTTCTACCATGGTGTGCAGCATCCTTATCATATTCCCATGGACGTCCTAATAAAAGCGAACATGCTTGCATAGGTACGACATCAAAATCAGCATAATCATGATAAGAGCCAACTGAAAAGTGTATGCGTGTGGAGTGAGTTACCTTTGCCTTACCACTATTATTGAACCATTCAATGTGGTACAGAAAATGTAGTGGTCGAGTGTTTAAACCAAGCTTGCTGACAAATCTGAACTCACCAAATTGTTGCAGCTTCCAGTGTTAATAATGGTGAGAACACGTCGCTCCTGGACGACGAGAAACATGTGGAACAAGTTGTTGCGCTGGGCCTTCGTGTCGTCCTCATGTTCTTCCTGTGTGGAGAGCACACGCTACACAAGAAGGCTAGGAAAACCCGTGGAAGCATCTTCGGAGTTAATGGTGTTCTCCTCCAAACCTGCAGCAATGTTAGCAGCAAAAACCACATCGTCTTCAACATCACTAGCACTTACATATCCATCACCGTCCAGTGAAGCGATGAAAGCACGAGTACTTGGACAATCCTTCATGACATGGCCCATGCCCTTGCAGCGGTGGCACACAATGTTGGCAGATCTACTCGAAGAGCTCTTGGCAGAAGTAGGCTGGGTCTTGTTCTGTTGGGCCTGCACATTAGACACATTGCTTACCGCAGAAGAAAACGTCGTAGCTGGTGGTGACGAACGTGTACTCGCTGGTGGCGCAGAAGGAGAGGCAGTCGGTGATCTAGCGGCTGGTGGCGTGAAGGTCTTGGGTGTGGTGCGCTCATGCGTCGACCCTGCAATTCTTTTTCTGCAAGTATAGCAAGCTGGAACAACTGGTTGGTGGTAGTAAAATCTTTATAGTCAACAATATCCTGAATTCCACGTCTCAAACCACCATAAAAATGACAAACTTTATCCTCAGGATCCTCAACTACCCCACAACGAATCATGCCCTTTTGTAACTCTGCATAATAATCCTGGACAGACATGTCTCCCTGCTCTAAACGTTGTAATTTCTTACGTAAATCACGCTTATAAGATGCAAGAACAAAACGATCACGCATGGCAAGTTTAAGCCCATCCCAAGTATCAGGTTGCATGTTTAAAGAAGCACACTCTTGCTACCAGATTATAGCAAAATCTTTAAATTCACTAGTCGCTTGTCTAACCTTATGGCAATCGGGAACAAGGTGGGAAGCAAATTTTTGTTCTACTTCAATCTCCCAATCTAGGTATTGTTCTGCATCATATCTCCCATGAAAAGATGGAATGGTAAATTTAATTTTAGCATAAGGATCATCGTTACCTTGTCGATGTCTAGTTTTGTTACCTCCCATACCCGTTTTATTGCGTTCAAGTCTTTTACGCATCTTCTTCTCGCTGGTCAGCCTGTGATCAATCAAACCATCAGGACCGTACACAATGTCATCATCGAGGTCATCAATATCCTCGACCTCCGCATCTTCAGTCTTGGGGGCAGCCTCAAGCGCCTCAACTCGTCCGGTCAAGGTGGCCACTCGCTTGTCTACACTCTCAATCGCATGATTGCCATCTCTGATTTCCTTCGTTAATTTGCTCGTCTCATCAATTAGGGAATCCTTCAATTCTTGCAACTGACTAGACAAAACAGGCACGTCGTCTGGCATGGTTAAGTATTAGTAAAGACCCTATGAACTATGTGGTTGGTTGGTGGAATCACACCCTCACACACGTCTTATCGAGTTCTTACCAATGCAAGCAGTGGATGGTACAATCGGTGGTTGGTTCGTGATACCTGTGAGGAAGTGGTACCAAGATTGCAAGGGTCCTTCGCTGTACTGATCTGAAGTATCTGTTTGTGGAGCTTAGGACATGCACAATATGTATATGTGGAACAATTAATGAATGCAGAGTAGCAAAGTTCAATAAGTATCCAAAGCACAAGTCACAATTGCTGGCTAAGATGTGTCTAGACGTAGCACAACAAGGTGAAACAAAGAACAATGGAAAAAGCTCAAAGAACCAGCAAAATGGCAGTGCCGTATTTTTTGTACTAAGATTGCCAAAAAGGCACTAGTAGGAATCACAGTTGTTTTCGATTTTCTTTTTTCTTTTATTTTCTTGAAATTTTTGTCACAACGAGGAACACCAGAAAAGGAACCACACAAAATTGGCGCTCAAACAGAGATCAGATGTGGTCTACAGAATTTCTGGAACTATAACGAAAATCCCTGAAACAGCTTGTGAATTTCAAAACTATTTTTCCCAATTTTTTTAATTTTTCTGAGAATGGCCTGACCAGAGTAGCTGGTAAATCGTATGTGCAACTTTTCGTTGCCAAGCTGCTATAAACAAAAATCACCAAAGCTGAAGAGCAGATCGGAATTGGGTGTGTAACCAAAGCTGGATAAACCACCAAGGGCCTCCGATGTGTCCAACTGCTTGGCCTTCCAAAAGTTTTGCCGATACTTGCTGAAGCAGATGGTAAACTGCACCAAGAAGGAGATGTCCAAGTGGCACTGATCCGCCGCGAGCCAAAACTTCTGCAATCGATTGCATGTTGGTCGTGGCGCCAAGAGTCGGTCCACAGAATACAAATCTTTCTAGCCACATGTTGAGAAAAGCGGCGTGTTCCATGTCTCCGATTGTGCCAGTTTTGCAGTGATCGGCAATGTATTTCTTCCAGCTTTTAGAGCCCGCGCCGACTAATCTGTGCTCCAAATCACGTGTGAATTTTCTTGGGTTGGAGTTTTCAACGGTGTTGAGACCGGTCAGCATGTGTACATCCATTAGAGTCGGTGACATCGGACCATGGCCGAATAAGTAAGCATTAAGGGCATCGGACCAGAAGAGGGAGCTGGAGGCTAGTAAATTTTCATTTTTGGCCATGTCAGCGAGAGATAAAGTGAGGCATTGGCTGATGTTCTTCTCATCCCAGAAGGCCGACTTAGGAGCTTGGATTCTGAGGAACCAATTTCTCCATCCTGGGACCATCTCGGGCCATGATCGGAACGAGCCTGCCCAATCGGAGACTTGAGGTCCGATCCTTTGAATGGAATTCTCTCCGATTCCATGTTTATCAGGTTCGTTGGATCGGGATCACCCATTGGACCAAGGTAATACCTAGTCTCAGCATGGGAGACGGGAATGACCAGGTTGTTCTTAAGATGCTACATTCAGAGAAAATAGAATTATAAAGACAGATGTGGAGGTTCATAGATAGTTTTGGAGGAAAAATGCAGAAATTAAAATGGAGATTTTGGATGATTTTTACCTCAAGAACTTGATCGGTATCAGCCTTATCAAGAGGGGCCGCCATTGATGGAATAGATCTGTGATGAACAGTGACGCAGGTAAGCAGATTGGAGAAAATCACCGTAGGGAATGCGGTAAAAACCAGATGCATGATATGGATCATATGCGGGGGAGTTCTTTACCTGATCCGCGGTGAAGGATTGCAGCCTGAAGATCAAAGAGCCGCTGGACGGGAGCTTGCAGAGATGGCAATGGTGGGCGTGAGCGCGTGATAGCAGATGCGAACTGGTGAGGAAGACGACGGTTCGGTTCTACATTTATAAGGCTTATGAGGGAAGGAACCGCCCGAAGGCCACGACGCCGAATCCGCACGGGAATCGAGGATTGTAACAGTGCAAGGACACAGGTTTCCATATACTGTTCGCTACCAGAGTCATCATTGCTTGGAAGAATTTTGGAACAAAATGATATTTTATTCCAAAATTGGGGGCATATGTTGACACCAGATTTTGACTCGGCTAGGACTGTGCGTGGCGGAGTTAAGCTGGGGCCAAATCCGATTCTGAGTTAGCCTCCGATGCCAATCGGAGTACGTCCGATAGAGTCCCAATCGGACACGGTAAGGAGAAGGCCGGAGCACGTACAACTTCTGAGGGGAGGCGTGTCTGGAAGCTTCTTCAAGACCTGATTGTGCGTCAAGATTTGTAATAGTTTTGGTAGTTTAAAATTAGATTGCTTTAGATAAATTAAAGATATTGTCGTAGCCGGCAAGTTTTAGTTAGATTTTCAGGGTATAAATATAAACCCTGTGCCATTGTAAAAAAACGTTCACACGACCAATGAATCAAACATAACTTTCGGCCTTACGTGCCAACAACCCTTTTTCGTCGAGTTCTTCAGCAAGCAGGGCTGCATCATCTTGACCCCCGGTTTGTCTATAAGTCCGACATCCTATCGAATTAATCTAGGCTTTAGATTGAGGCGTATCGTCCTTCTTCCTTTAGATAATTCACCAATTTATCGAGCTGTTCTAGGCTTTAGATTGAGGCGTATCGCCCTTCTTCTTTTAGATCGCTCATCCTTTGCCGTATCTTGTTGATTTTATCTTATCGGCTTACATCTATTAAAGAAGATCTATTCTATTTTACATTGTTATCCAAGTTTCATAATAGATCTATTTATAAGTGTTTATATAGCTGATTTAGATTTAATAAGAAAGTTACAAATAGATCTAATTTAAATAAATTCTTTGATGTACATTAATCTGTCGGAATAAGCAAGCTAATCAGTGCCCTGTTTGCAACGCTGTCTCGAAATTGATCTGATTGTTAGTGACATGAGATTTAGTTTGTTTATCGCCTTTGGAAAGATGCATATTAAAGAATGAATTTAGATTAGATCTATCTCCGATTTGGTTTTCACAGCCGATGGTCTATTTTAATACATGTTATATTCTCACGAATCGTACTCAAGGCCGATGGTTCATGCTATTGAAATCGGACTCCTCTTGATGCTGATCCGATTTCTGGAACGAATCGGGGCCTTGGCCGATGAGTTCCTTGTTGCTTACTGATTAAACTTTACCTTGTCAATTTCAGGTCAAATTGACTGGCACGCCACGAACCTCAAGATTTTGGACCTGCACTGAAGTGAAGCAAATCTTCCAGGCCACAGTGTTAATTTTCGAGAGTCAACGCCTGAGTTTTTGGACATCAACATAATCTCACATGAACAAATCACTTTCCTTGTTGTATGTTGGTTCAGTTTGGAAATGACCAATGATCACATTCCATAAAGTTCAAAACTCAAAACATTTGCCTGGACGCACATTGAATTGCATCGAAGGTTTCACTTATGAATCGAAAATATAAGCAATCTACGTTTTCTCTTTATGGCAGTGTAATCTCCTATGTCTCCCCGACTCATGGGACCCACTGGTGGCATACGATTTCGTTGTCTCTACATAAAAACTAATTCTTCTGAGTGGCAGACATGTGGACCCTCTAGTCACGACAGATAATTTGGGCGCCGCCGATGACAAGCGCGACGCGCGGGCGATGAGGTGTCTTCCCCCAACCAATATTTACTGCGGTGTCTGGGATTGGCAGACACTTTCGGCTCCTCTTACATACAAAAATTTGGACTGGCCGCCTAATCCAATAGTTACTGCAGTGTTGCGTGGCTTCTCCTGTGTCATCGACATGTGGGACCCATTAGTCATTCCAAAAAATTTGGACTGGCCGCCAAAACCAAAATAGACACAGCCCACCTGAATCCGAATTCCCCCACCCTAAAACTCCTCCTAAACCAGCGGTAGATGCGTCCTCCGTAATGGGGATGTGGGTGCCCGATCTTTCGTCAGGTGAAGGATAACACATTTTGGGCGGAGGTGACGCACCGATCCGGCTTTAGATCTCAAAGACCCGAACTCCTGCAAACTTAGCACCATGATTCCTCTAGTTATCAACGGTGTCACAACCCGGTTGACCTCTCCACGAAGGCTAATCCCTGCCTGCGAAATGAAGAACACAAGCAAGAACTCGAAAGACGCAGCTCAGATATGAAGTGACAAACTGCAGATGAATGATTAAGCACACGAGTTGGGGTCTTACAAACCGACGAACGGCGAAACTATTCTTGACAGAATAATCTAAGCAAAACCCGAGTCTAAACCGGTAGCGGCTGCTGAGTTTATGGGGTGAACTAGGGTTGGGGGTGACCAAAGGGGGCACCCACAACATGGGCTGAAGGCCCGACTCGATACAAGGCCAAGTTGGCCCAAAATAGGTGGCACAGCACATTTTTGTGGTCACACAGCATGATCCACAAGGCTTCTAGAGCTACAACCAGAAGCAAATCGACGGCGTCATCGTCCCCTTTCCATTGGGTCCTTATATGCCTCGTTTCGACGTCGTATGATGGAGATATCGCAGAAACCGTGCAGGGGTGTAGGCTGAATCTGAAACGGACGTGGCAGCTGAGTCGGGGACGAAGTCCAACGTGGGGAAGGCCATGGCGCGTGTGTGTCCAGCATGGTGATGTCCTCATCACTCCGCACCACTTCCCCCCCCAAAGCCACGGGCTGCTGCGTCCAACACCTTCCACTTTCCTTCAAAACCAGATTGAGAGGCGGCGAGGGGAACGATCTGTTGGCTCCGGCGACTCCTTCCATGACAACTCCTTCCAATTTCGGACCGGCGACTCCATCCATGACAACTCCTTCCAGTTTCGGATCTAGCGATGCAGCACAGGGGCACCCACGATGATGACGTCTGGTCGTAGATGAAGATGTCGTGGTGGAGTTAGATGAAACAGCAATTGCCCCTCACCTCAGGTTCGTATCCCGCCTCTAGCGACATCTAGGGTTTCTGCACAAACATTGCGGCGTGCAATATGTTTCTGCATGTAAGGTCTGCTTCTAGGGTTTGTGCAGATGGATTGCCGCAATCCGCATCTATTGTGCCTTCAATAGTCATATATGCTCCCTGCACATAGGGATAGTACATAGTAGTAGGATGACAACCATTCGCAAGGATTTCATGTTGCCTCCGTTTCGTTCTTTAATTGGCGCATGATTGTATCAAACACTCAACTAGGTTTACATCACATGGATGAACGTTATAGTTAGGGTATTTTCGTCTTTTATCACATACTACATACTAAATCTAAATTATTCATGCTACTGGCTTATTGGTATTTATGTGCACATATATACAGCACCCCGCTGCGAGGTGAGATGTGGGAGGTTACGGCCTTATGCTGTGTTGGGAAGATAGCCGAAGCCAAAGATCCCAAACAACGGAAGAAACTGAGCGACAGGGACAAGCAATAGTATATCACTTATCTACAGTGTCCTCGAGAATCAACCCCTTACATGTTGGTGAGGGGTCTCCTTTTATAGGGAGGTCAAGGGACACTTTTTACATTCCCCTTGTACCCCTGAAAACCAAGCATCATCCTCTAGACTATACAACTTGAATAACCCAAGGGCATTATAGTACATTCACATCCTATAGTGTGAATGCGAAGACTTGCAACTTCGTGTTTGACTCGGCTTAGACTTGGTCGAAGCCTGCTTCGTCTGCGAGAGGGCGATGTAGCTCTTCCTTTGGCTTCCTTTGTGTCGGAATACATCAAAGCCATTCCCTTGCGTCCGAAAGCCAATGGTTCCTCCAAGAACCTGCAATATAGTGCAAACCGAAGCCATCCAGTGGCTTGATCATTACGTTTAGCATTTGGTAGTGTTATCACTCCATCGAATTGGCTTCTAAACACGTTGGATAATATTGTTTTGGAATGGCACTCGCCATATTATCGAAGCCAATTTCCTTTGGTCGATCTTAGGAGCGAAGCCAAATAGAGACCTTAGAGTGTGAACGAAGCCAAATGGCTTTCTCTTTGTTGGCTAATGTTGCTCATACGCTTGAAATAATACGAAACAAGTAGAGGGCGTTTGTCGGCGGGCCAAATCCCCAATAGTAGTCCCTCGAGGACGAGGGCTTTCTTCAACAGGCCGAGCTCCCCGATCTTTGGATTGCTTGCCAGTCCGAGAAACGCCTCCTCCTTGTTGGAGAAAGCTCCTGTCGGGGATAGACCCCCGGGGGTACCCAGAAGGCGGGTTGGCCCAACCAGCAGGGGGCGGCCCAATCCGAGTGCTATCGGGCCGGTTTGTCAGACTGGGTGGACCAGTTGGGCGAACCGGATGACTACGACAACGCGCGCGGCAAGGAAGCAGGCGGCGTATCACGCAAGAAGATCGGAGATCAAGATAAGCTAGCCAGAATTCTAGGGAAAGATATCTGTAATCGTTATAGGATCGAATCCTTGTATTTCGGGTAGGTTATGATCTCTAGCCAACTTGTAACTCAAGGCAACCGGACTATATAAGGTGCCTTGGGACCCCCCTCCAAAAGACGAGCAATCATTCAACCTAGTACAGAACCCAACTGCGGAGATCCTTCAAGAACTTCATACATAGCAATCCATACACCCAACACAGGACGTAGGGTATTACGTCATCTTGACGGTCCGAACCTGTTCAATCCTTGTGTCTTGTGTTACCATCGTCTTGTAATCCTCGATCTGTCCCTCAACAAATCAACCACGTAGGCTACCCTGTGTGGACTGCCGGGTCCATAAATCCGACAGTTGGCGCGCCAGGTAGGGGCTGGTCGACGAGATCAATCTACAAGCTCGATGGCATCTACTTCCGCCGTCATCACGTCGGCATCTGCCAAGATCTCCATCGTTGAAGGGGCCATGTTCTTCTTCGGATCCATGGTCTTCACCGCTGGACCCAAGGGAGAGCTCTCCTTTAGCCGCGACGCCACCCCAGAGGAGAGTGCGCCGCGACTCGAAGCTACTCCGGACGGGGTCGTCCCCATTAACACTCCGCCACCAACGATCGCCAACAACCCGACAATCGCGACGGTTGACGCCGCCCTCCCAGTTTTCGAGGGGAGCCTTCCTCCGCCTACACCGCCGACTGCTTTATCTACTCCGCCTCCACCACGCAGGGCTCGCGAGACACCCGCGGAACGAAGGCGGCGATGGGCCACATGCCAGTGCGAGTTTGAAGCAGACATGGACCGAGCCATCGCCTCCATCGGCGACTGCATCGAGCTCGCCGACTCCGCCCGCCAGGACGTCACCTCACCGACGCGATTCCCGTTCGGACTCAGGAACAGCGGGGTCGTGTACCAGGAAGCACTCGGCGGACGGCCGAGCGCCGACTACTCTCCTGGCGCAAGCGAGGCGGCCAACTCCATCGGATCTGCCCCGAACGTCGCGATAACGCAACCTCCTCGTCATCAGGATGCGCCGACTCTGCCTGAAGAAGAACCATCGCCGACTTTCCCGCGAGTCACGCGCGTCCTCCCCCCGAACAAGAGGATCGTGCCAGCCAAGCGGGAAACGTTCGTCTCTGACATATCCACCGACGAACCAACCGTCCAAGGAGAGGATCAAGCGCACCGCGACGCCAGGGTCATGCGCAACGACGAGAAACAGCAGCGCCGCAACGCGCGACGAGATCGCCGAAACCCCAGGGCCACCCGCAACCTCAACGACGAATTCATCCAAGAAGTCGGTGGCGTAGGCGTATACGCCACCCCGTCAGCTAACCTCGCCGCCGCCCATCATGAGCTGGAAGGGATCCCGAAAACCCCGGAGCTCAACCGGATCAAGGCTAGGCTGACCGCAGCCGCGGGCATGATCAACGCCCAAAAGGCCGCCGCTTCTTCGTCTCGCCACTCCAGGTCAGCTAGCCATCGTGAAGACCACGACGTGGTTGACCAGCAGGACCTCCGTGAACAACTCCGCAACCGTGATCTCCGCAGGAACCTTGACGACCGCCACCGGCGAAAGGACGAGGAAGAGCTCCGACAGCGCGCCGAGTACAACCGCGAACACGGCGCCCCGGGGTTGGACCACGACACCCGCCTGCGCCGAGAGCTGGAGGCCAATGAGGCCGCACGTCGCCGCGAATTCGACCGCAAGTACAGTCCTCCGCTCGAACATCAGAGGCCGCCACGGGCTCGCACCCCTGAAGATTTCTCCACTGTTTTAGGGCGCGAGAACGCCGAGAACCTCAACGACTGCGACGGCTTCCCGGCGTTTACCGCCCGAGTAAGATCCATTCGAATGCCTGCTAACTTTAAACCTACAGGCATAGAAAGGTACAATGAGAAGGTGGACCCAACGATGTGGCTCCGGACGTACAGCATCGCCATCCGTGCGGTGAACGGCGACCACGACTCCATGTGCGCCTACTTCCCGGTCGCCATGACCAAGGTGGGGCTGAGCTGGCTTCACAGCCTCGAGCCCGACTCCATCGACACTGGGACACGCTCTGCTGCGAGTTCAAGAGCTACTTCCAGGGCAGCTCCATACGGCCAGGCACAGCGTGGGACCTGGGGAAGGTGAAGCAGAATCGCGGGGAAAGCCTCCGCGACTACACCGACAGATACATGGAGAACCGGAACCTGGTTCCCGGCTGCTCCGAGTCCGAGATCATCCACTACTTCCTCGACGGCCTCGCTGACTCCATCGTCTTCGAGCGCCTCTGCGAGGACTTGCCAAAGACCTCCGGCGAGTTCTTCGGGCGGGTGAACAAGATGGCCAACGCCAAGGAAGCCACTCGCCTCCACTACAACAAGAGAAGCGCTCGGGACGATGATCGTCCACCTCACCAAGAACATCGTCCAAGGAAGGAGGACCCGCACCGAACTCAGCCAGAACCAAGCAGAATGGGCGACCGAAAGCGCTCGGGAGATCGCACCATCGCCGCCATGGATCGCGGAGGCCCACGCCCACGGACCAACTTCAGCGCCGAGTTCGAAAAGATGCTCCAAGGGCCCTGCCCCATACATAAGCAGTCCAAGCACCGCATGATCGACTGCATGGGGCTCGCCGACGCCTACAAGAAGCAAGAAGGGAAGCTGCCGCCACGTGATAACGATAAGGGCGACAAGGGAAAAGGGGCTGCTGCGCCTCCTGGTTCCACTCGAACTTGTCGGTCTTCTTGAGAATCTTGAAGAACGGCAAACCCTTATCCCCCAGCCGGGAGATGAACCTGCTCAAGGCCGCCATGCAACCAGTCAGCTTTTGGATCTCTTTCTTCCCAGTCGACGGTTTCATCCTCCGGATGGTGTCTATCTTCTCGGGATTGGCTTGGATGCCTCTGTTGCTCACGATGAAGCCGAGTAGTTTCCCCTTCGGTACGCCAAAGACGCACTTGGTCGGGTTTAGCCTCCAGTTGAGCCTGCGGAGATTAGTGAACGTCTCGGAGAGGTCGGCGATGAACTCGGCTTCAGTCTTCGTCTTGATGACTATATCGTCGACGTAGGCCTCGGCGTTGCGGCCGATCTGTGTGCCCAGGGTGAGGTTGATGGCCCTCTGGTAAGTAGCACCGGCGTTGCGGAGGCCGAACGTCATCTTGGTGTAGCAGTAAGCGCCAATTGGAGTAACGAAGGATGTCTTCTCTTGGTCTTCTTCTTTCCAGGCGGTCTGGTGATAGCCGGAGTAACAATCAAGGAAGCATAGGAGTACGCATCCGGCGGTGGAGTCGACGACTTGGTCGATGCGGGGCAGGACGAAGGGGTCCTTAGGGCAGTGTCTGTTGAGATCCGTGTAATCAACACACATTCTCCATTCATTATTCTTTTTTCTTACAAGGACTGGATTAGCAAGCCAGTCGGGATAAAAGACTTCTCTAATGAACCCGGCAGCTAACAGCCTTGTAATCTCTACCCTAATGGCCTCCTTGCGGTCTTGCGCGAAGCGACGGAGTTGGCGAACTGGCTTGGCGTTCGCGTCAACCTTCAAGGAGTGCTCGACCACCTCCCTCGGAACACCCAGCATATCTGATGGAGTCCATGCGAATATGTCGGTGTTGTCCCAGAGGAAGGCGACGAGCGCGCTTTCCTATTTGGGGTCGAGCCCTGAACCAATCAGGGCGATCTTGGAGGAGTCAGAAAGCCCAAGCGAGATGGGGCGCACTTCTTCAGCCGGCTGCATGGTGGTCGGCGCGGCTCTTCGCTTGGAGGACTCGGGGATGGAGCCCGGGTCTCCCTGGAAAGTTCTCGCCTCATGGACCACTTCCATTTGGAGCACGCTGCGCTCGATGCCGGTGCAGAGGTGGAGCCCTTCTTTGTCGCAGCCCTTGGAGGTGTGGACGTCGCTGCGGATGGAGAGGACGCCGTTTGGTGCCGGCATCTTTATCAGCAGGTACGTGTAGTTGGGGATCGCCATGAATTTGGCGAGCGCTGGCCTCCCGAGTATGGCGTGGTAGGCGGTGATGAAGTCGGCGACCTGGAAGTTGAGGTACTCGGTCCGGAAGTTGCTCTGATCGCCGAAGGTGACGGGCAGAGCTCTCTGCCCAAGTGGTTTGGAGCCCTTGCCCGGGATCAGCCCGTAGAATGGATGGAGAGAAGGAGTCAGAGCGTCGAGGCCGATGCCCACGTCCCTCAGTGTTTGGGCGAAGATGATGTTAAGCCCGCTTCCGCCGTCGACGAGTACTTTGGTGAGGCGGGCGTTGCTCACGATCGGGCTGAGCACCAGGGGGTACTCGCCCACGTCGGAGATCTGGAACCACTGGTCCTCTCTGGAGAAGGTGATCGGCTGCTCGGACCAGCGGAGTGGTTGGATCGGTGACATGTAGCAGGAGAATATCTCCCGGTCGCGCACCTTCTCCCTGCGCTTGTCATCCACAGGCGGCGGTCCTCCGAGGATGAAGTTCACCTGCCTCTCGACGTTCGGGAAAGCGGGGTTCGCGGGGGCCCCTTTTCCCTTGTCGCCTTTGTCGTCGTCGCGCGGCGGCAGCTTCCCTTCTTTCTTCTTGTAAGCGTCGGCGAGTCCCATGCAGTCGATCATGCGGTGCTTAGACTGCTTATGGATGGGGCAGGGCCCTTGGAGCATCTTGTCGAACTCGGCGCTAAAGTTAGACCACGGGCGAGGGCCTCCGCGGTCCATGGCGGCGACGGTGAAGTCTCTCGAGCGCTTTCGGTCGCCCATCCTGCTCAGTTCAGGTCGAGCACGGCGCGGATCCTCCTTCTTCGGCCGGTCCTCTCGGCGAGGCGGCCGATCGTCGTCCCGAGTGCTTTTCTTGTTGTCGTGGAGGCGAACGGCCTCCTTGGCATTCGCCATCTTGTTCACCCGCCCAAAGAACTCACCGGAGGTCTTTGGCATGTCCTCGCAGAGGCGCTCGAAGACGACGGAGTCAGCGAGGCCGTCGAGGAAGTAGTTGATGATCTCGACTCGGAGCAGCCGGGAACCAGGTTGCGGTTCTCCATGTACCGGTCGGTGTAGTCGCGGAGGCTCTCCACGCGGTTCTGCTTCACCTTGCCCAGATCCCACGCTGTGCCTGGCCGGATGGAGCTGCCCTGGAAGTAGCTCTTGAACTGGCGGCAAAGAGTGTCCCAGCTGTCGATGGAGCCGGGCTCGAGGCTGTGGAGCCAGCTCAGCCCCACCTTGGTCATGGCGACGGGGAAGTAGGCGCACATGGAGTCGTGGTTGCCGTTCACCGCGCGGATGGCGATGTTGTACGTCCGAAGCCACATCATAGGGTCCGTCTTCCCGTCGTATCTTTCTATGCCTGTAGGTTTGAAGTTAGCAGGCATTCGAATAGATCTTACTCGGGCGGTAAACACCGGGAAGCCGTCGCAGTCGTTGAGGTTCTCCATGTCCCCACGTCCCGAATCGGCGGAGTAGTCTTCAGGAGTGCGAGCTCGAGGTGGCCTGTTTTGTCCGAGTGGAGGTCCGTACTTGCGGTCGAATTCGCGGCGACGTGCGGCCTCATTGGCCTCGAGCTCTCGGCGCAGGCGCGTGTCGCGGTCCAGCCCCGGGGCGCCGTGTTCGCGATTGTACTCAGCGCGCCGTCGGAGCTCCTCCTCGTCCCTTTGCCAGTGGCGGTCGTCGAGGTTCCTGCGGAGGTCACGGTTGCGGAGTTGTTCGCGGAGGTCTGGCTGGTCGACCACGTCGTGATCAACTTCACGACGACTGGCCGACTTGGAGTGGCGAGAGGATGAAACGGTAGCTTTTTGGGCGTTGATCATGCCCGCGGCGGCGGTCAACCGGGTCTTGATCCGGTTGAGCTCCGGGGTTTCCGGAATCCCTTCCAGTTCAAGGTGCGCGGCGGCGAGGTTGGCCGACGGGGTAGCGTAGACGCCCACACCGCCGACTTCTTGGATGAAGTCGTCATGGAGGTTACGTGTGGCCCTGGGGTTTCGGCGATCCCGTCGCGGCGTCGTTGCTTCTCATCATTGCGTCCGATCCTGGCGTCACGATGTGCTTGATCTTCCCCTTGGACCATCGGCTCATCGGCGGATATGTCGGAGACAAACGTCTCCCGCTTGGCAGGCACGATCCTCTTGTTTGGAGGGAGGACACATGTGACTCGCGGGAAAGTCGGAGTTGCTTCCTGTCCAGTAGGAGTCGGCGCATCCTGAGGACGAGGGTATTGCGCTACCGCAACGTCCGGTGCAGATCCGATCTGGGTGGTCGTGATGGGGTCGACTGCCCTGATTGCATCTGGGGAGTAGTCGGCGCTCAACCGTTCGCCGAGTGCTTCTTGGTAGACGGTCCTGCTGTTCTTGAGTCCTAACGGGAATCGTGTCGGCGAGGTGATGCCCTGGCGAGCAGATTCGGTGAACTTGATACAATCGCCGATGGAGGTGATGGCGTGGTCCATGTCCGCCTCAAATTGGCGTTGGCGTGCGGCCCAACGACGCCTTCGCTCCTCGGGCGTCTGCTGCACCCTGCGCGGCGGAGGCAGAGTGGATGAAGCAGTCGGCGGTGTAGGCGGAAGCGTGCTCCCCTCGGGTGTCGGGAGAGCGATGTTGGCCGTCGTGATCGCCGAATTGTTGGCGATGGTTGGCGACGGAGTGGCGATGGTGACGATCCCATCTGACGCAGCGTCAAGTCACGGCGCTGTCTCCTTCGGGGTGGCGTCACGGCTGAAGGAGAGCTCCCCCTCAGGTCCAGCGGTGAAGACCATGGATCCGAAGAAGAACATGACCCTCTCAGTGATGGATATCTTCACGGATGCCGGCGTGATGACGGCGGAAGTAGATGCCATCGAGCTTGCAGATTGATCTCGTCGATCAGCCCCTACCTGGCGCGCCAACTGTCGGATTTATGGACCCGGCAGTCCACACAGGGTAGCCTATGTGGTTGATTTGTTGAGGGACAGATCGAGGATCAGAAGTCGAAGGTAACACAAGACGCAAGGATTGAACAGGTTCAGGCCGTCTGGATGACGTAATACCCTGCGTCCTGTGTTGGGTGTTTGTATTGCTGTGTATGAAGTTCCTGAAGGATCTCCGTAGTTGGGTTCTGTCCTAGGTTTCGTATCGTGGGTGTTGTGAATGATCGTGTTCTGGAGGGGGGTCCCAAAGCACCTTATATAGTCCGGTTGCCTTGAGTTACAAGTCGGCTAAAGATCATAACCTACCCGAAATACAAGGATGCGATCCTATAACGATTATAGATATCCTTCCCTATAATTTCGGCTAGTTTATCTTGATCTCCGAGCTTCTTGCGCGGTACGCCGTCTTCTTCCTTGCCGCGCGCGTCGCCGTACTCATCCGGTTCATCCGACTGGTGAGCCTCTCGACTGGTGGGCCTCCCGACTGGTGGGCCACCCAGTCTGACAAACCAGCCCGATAGCACTCGGATTGGGCCGCCCCTTGTTGGTTGGGCCAATCCGCCTTCTGGGTACCGCTGGGGGTCTACCCCCGACAAGCCCCCGAGTAGTACGTGGTTGAGCAACAACTCGGCGAGGTCGTGCTATCAGCTGAGCTTCGAGCTTGCTGCGGTTGGAAGCAAAACCGTGTGATACTGGAGAGAAAAAAGAGAGCCGTTTCCCAACGGATGCGCCGCGAGGTGCGTCCGTTGGCCATAGCCCCCGAGCCTTGAAGCGATTCTGAAGGAATCGGTCCAAGGGTTAGTAGCCTTGCTCTGAGGTCGCCAGACGCTCAACGGATGCGCCGCGAGGTGCGTCCGTTGGCCGTAGCCCCCGAGCCTTAAGGCGATTCCGTAGGAATCGCTCAAGGCTTTATCGAGGAGCATCTGACTGAATCATCTGGCGTTGATTTCGGCGTCCAGCCCCCGAGCGTGAGGACCGGCGGAGTCCTGCAAGACACGCCAAGTGGTCGTCTCGGCGCCAGCCCCCGAGCGTGAGGGCTGAGCTCGCCGAGTGGTCGTCCCGGCGCCAGCCCCCGAGCGTGAGGGCTGAGCTCGCCGAGTGGTCGTCCCGGCGCCAGCCCCCAAGCGTGAGCGCTGAACTCGCCGAGTGGCCGTCCATACACTGCAATAAAGCACGAATTCGATAGGAGAAAGTACGTGGCGATATAAATGTTAACAAACTCCGCTTCCTACTTTTAAGTCTTTTAATTTATCCGGGCAGTTAGCCTATTACGTTTATGCACCTGATCCCCGATAGCCATAGTCCGTAGCGCAGGGAGCTGGGCCGCATGCACGCGTAGGAGCGTAGGCGTACGAAAGAGTCAAGGTTTCACGAATTAAAGCGTGTGCTACCCGGATACTTTAGCAACCCGTGTAAAAGCTCACGGAATTGACGAAGTTAACTGATTAATACTTAGCTTGGCGAATGGTTCGGGTCCAGGAGGATTCCTTTTTTGTCAGATATGCCAAAGAGAAGGCAGGCGGAGAGGTGTCGCTTCGGTGTCAGGAACAGTCTTCTCGTGATCGTACAGGACGCTCCCGTGGTCGCGTAAAGCCAAAGGAGATAAGGATGACTTTGTGCAGCTTGGGCAGAAGGAGGGACGCGTGGCTCGGGGCTCACGCGACTGTCGATGTGGAGGAAGTCTCTCGTCCTCCGGCAATCCGAGGCTATAAATACCCACTGGGAGCCAGAGCTGCTACCCAGGAGCGAGTACGTATAGGATCCTTGCAGTCAATATGCTGGAGGCTCATTGCTGGGTTCATCCCCCGGGGAAAGTTTGTGGAGTCTTCAGAGTATGGTGCTAGAAGAGTGCTTGCGATGTAGTTGAGGTGTTGATCAGCGTCTGGATGCTGCTCCGCTGGCTCCTTGGCTTGCCTTTGGTTCAAGACTGTCAGGGTATAAGGCTCTGGCCAACCAAGGGATTCCAGAAGCATTCGCTCTCAACCCTCGAAAGGTGTTGTCCCGTCGATGGCTGCAGTGGTGCTACAAGAGAGCTTGCGAGGAGCTCATGTGGGCCAAGCTTGCTTCGGATGTAGCATTAGGCGCAGGGACGGGTGCCCCAGGCCGTCATCTTGACGGTTGATGTGTTTGGTCTTTGTAACTGGCGCACGACCGGCTTTGTTGTAATTGTATAACCTGCAAAAGAATTTTACTGAATGATAGTCTTGAGGAGGAAGCTTCTCAGCAGCTCCAGCCTCGAGCCGTCGGAGCTTGGCCGCGCTTCTCCAACTCTTGTAACTTATTCGCAGCGTCAGCCCCCGAGCGTTTCGGGGCTGATCGAGCCCGAGAGGCACGTTGTTTTGGATGTGGCGCCAGCCCCCGAGTCCGAGTGCCAGTCGAACCTTAGCGGTACGCCGTTTGTTCTGCAGTGTTGGCTTCTGAGTAGCTCGGAGCCAATCAAGCCCGAGAGGCACACTAACTTTATTGCGGCGCCAGCCCCCGAGTGCGAGTGCTGTCAGAGCCTTAGCGGCATGCCACTTGGCTTGCAGTGTTGGCTCTCGAGTGGTTCGGGGCCAATCGAGCCCGAAGAGGCACACTGACTTTATTGCGGCGCCAGCCCCCGAGTGCGAGTGCTGTTAGAGCCTTAGCGGCACGCCACTTGGCTTGCAGTGTTGGCTCCCGAGTGGTTCGGGGCCAATCGAGCCCGAGAGGCACACTGACTTTATTGTGGCGCCAGCCCCCGAGTGCGAGTGCTGTTAGAGCCTTAGCGGCATGCCACTTGTCTTGCAGTGTTGGCTCCCGAGTGGTTCGGGGCCAATCGAGCCCGAGAGGCACACTGACTTTATTGCGGCGCCAGCCCCCGAGTGCGAGTGCTGTTAGAGCCTTAGCGGCACGCCGACTTCTTCGTCTTGTCCGAGTGCTCGGGGGTCATTTTTTACCGTTGACGCCCAGCGCATAACGGAAGGGGAAGGCGCCCAACGGCTCTTTTTACCGTTTCACCCGCGTCCGTTAATTGCGCCTTCCGTTGGTAATCTCGGGCATCGAGACGCGCTATAAAGGGTGAGGGTTAGGTCTGCAGGGGAAATCCCTCTGTTTCCAGATCCGTTTTCCCCATTCTTCATTCTCCATTCCGCCGCCACCAAAGAATCCTTCTTGCTTCTAGATCCGCCCCGTGGGTTTAGCCACTACGGGGAGCGTAGGCTCGTTGATGCGGACGAAGTCCCCTGCGTGTTGATCCATGGCGCCGAAGAGGAAGCTCACCGGCGTCCCCAAGTCTGACAAGATCCCCTCCCCTGCCGTCGCGTGGGCGCGGGGGAAGGTAACCACGGAAATGTTGGAGGAAATGGTGGAGCGGAGTATCCTCCCGTCTCAGGCCGTGGCGGAGTGGCGGCCGAGCGCCGGGGAGGCCTTCCCGTCGGAGAACTCCGGTGAGCTGGTCCTGTTCAAGCCGTTCTTCGAGGCGGGACTCGGCTTGCCGACGGGGGCCTTCTTCCGAGGTTTGCTTCACTACTACGGGATTGAGGCCATCAACCTCAATCCCAACTCCATCATGGCGATTTCTGTCTTCATTCATCTCTGCGAGGCCTATCTGGGGATCTCTCCCCATTTCGACCTGTGGAGGTACTTGTATTGGCTGAAGCCTCAGCCGAGCGAGGAGAAGATGGTGGTAGTGGGAGGCACCGGATTCATGCTGCGTCAAGGGCGGAAGGATGAATACTTCGACATCGCCCTCAACACCTCCAACAAGGGCTGGAAAGCCGAGTGGTTCTACGTCGGGAACCACGCGCCGACGATCCCCTGCCACACCGGAGAGCGCCCGAAGGTGAAGGACTGCTGGAATGATCTTCCCAGTGGTTCTCAGATGCGGGAAGTGGAGGAGCTCCTTGCGATGATCAAGGTACTCAAGGAAGTCGGACACTTGACGGCGATCGGCGTTGCCTGCAATTTTAGTAGGCGGCTGATTCAGCCAATCCAGGAGCGGAAGCACCCGGGCTACGAGTACTCGGGCCGGGAGGATCCCACCCGAGGAGCCCGCCGGACGGTGAGCAAGGAGGAGATGAAAGCACGCGTAGGCGGGTTCTTCCTCGGGCACGTGTCTGAGAAGCGCCAGTCGCGCCCATTTTCCTTGAAGAGGCCTGCTCCACCGGTGAGTTTCTGTTCCGAGTGCTTTTGAATGTTCTTCTTGATGCAATTTTTGGTTTTTGATGTAGTCGTCCGTTGGCCGTCTGATTTTGCAATTTCTCTGGCGCAGGATCGGGTCTTCGAGTATTTTTCCGCTGCCCCACTTCCGGAGGATCTCCCTAGGAAGGTGTTCCAGGGGGAAGCGCCCCCAGGTGACCAGGTCGACCCTCCAGCGGCAGAAGCAGCTGATCCTCCCGTTCCTCTGGTGTGGGCACCTAGCGATACAGAGGGCTCCCTGAGCCCTTCTGATGAAGAAGTGGTGGAGGAACACCCGCGGAAGCGCCGGATGACCGTGGCGAAGGTGGGGACCTGCAGGGCGGCGTTGCTAAGTTGGCGACGTCTATCGCTGGTGAAGTAGCCGAGGACGACTCGGCGACAATGTCGGACGAAGCGCCCTCCGTCCAGCAAGTAGTGGCGGGTACGCCGCCACCACCTCCCAAGCGGAAGCGCACGAGGAAGATGACAGCGAAGAAGTCGGCTGCGCAGCCGGCCAAGCAACCTGCGGCGGGCTCGGACGCCGACGTTGATGAGCCAGGAAATCCTTCCCCGGCCGTCGTGGAGGAAGAGGAGAAGGACGAGGCGGTGCCCGACTCCTTGTTCCAGGAGCAAGAGCACGCCCGGGCCATGGGCGTGTCGGTGGAGGAGAGGCGGCGCATGATGGCTGAGATGATTGTGCAGGACGCCGCGGACGCAAGGCCAGTCTCAGATCTGGGGACCAGGCCGATCCTGATGACGGCCTCGGTGCAGCGGCGTCCCAAGCTTCCAATCTTGTGGCCCCGAGTTATGATGGTGAAGAGTACTCAGTAAGTCTCCGTTCTCATGCTCGTTAGCTGTGTGGATAATTGTTTCCGAGTTCTTTGTTTTCATTGCCGAGTGCTTTTTTCAGCAAAGCCTCTGACCTTGATGGTGAGGCGGCCAGCGGGAAGGCTCCGTCGACTGATGTCCCGCAAGGTCCGAGTTCTCCTCCGGTCACACCTGTTGGCCAGTCATCCTCAGGTGCTACGCCTGAGGTGACGAACCCGGTCGAGGGGTCGGCAGCGGTGCGGACGGAGGAGATACCAGCCGGGCTTGACCCGGAGGTGAACGTGGCGGCGGAAACGACTGAAGACGTGCAGGGCGAGACGGCGATCCCCTCAAGTGGTGGTGCTGGGGATCCCGAGGTGGACCCGGTGGCGGAGGCCCCACATGCAGGCATGGGCGCCACCGTTCAAGGAGAAGCCCAGGAGGAAGGACTCCAAAAGCAGTCGGACGCCTCGGGAACTATCACTGTCCCCGGGGTTGACGCTATCGCGGCGGAGGAGGAGACGGTTCTTGCTGAGCTTCAGC
The DNA here is from genome assembly GCA_004135705.1 of Alloteropsis semialata. Lineage (NCBI taxonomy): Eukaryota > Viridiplantae > Streptophyta > Magnoliopsida > Poales > Poaceae > Alloteropsis > Alloteropsis semialata. The sequence goes on along the minus strand of CM014278.1, from coordinate 24,368,374 downwards.
TTGCAGTCGACCAGTCCCGGCGCTGTGCAGCGGTTTGTCCCCTCATCTGCCTTGTTTGTCTTTTCTTGTCCCTTATGAAATGTCTGAGTTGTTCATTTTGGCGAATCGTTGTAGAGGTTGGCCACGCTCCGGCAGTCGCGCCTTGGGCAGCTGCAGGACGCGGAGTCGGCGCTCCAGCGCGCGGCGGAGATGGAGGCGGAGCTCAAACGGGTCAGGCGCCAGCGTGACATCGCCCGGAAGAGCCTGAATGATGCCGTCGTGCAGCATCGCTCACAGCTTCATGGTGAGGATTTGTCCTTTGTGTAGCTTTTTCGGTGATTCTCATTGATCGTCGAGTTTGCCGTGTGCTTTTCGCCCTGATCCGAGTGCTTCTCTGCTTTTTCAGAGAGGGAGATGGAGAGGGACCGCCACATCAAGGAGCTGAAGGAGTTGCGTTTTGCGAACGTGACTCTGCAGAAGTCGGAAGAGGTGATGGCGGGGAAGCTGAAAACGGAGAAGGAGTTCCGAAAAGGTGCGGACATGACGATGCTCCAGGGGATGTATACTATCCAGAATAACGCTCAAATCATAACAGGCTTGGACCAAGATCTGGCGTCGGCGCATTTGTCCCTAACGGAGGTCAACGAGGCGGCAAGGGAGTTGCTGGACGCCGTGGCCCCAGAAGAGGGTGAGCCGACAGCTCTCGTTGCTCGGCTGCACGGTGCGCCGACTCGGATCGCCGATCTGGTCAAGGAGTCGGCGGTTGTGTGTGCGAACGACGCTCTCGCGCGTGTTCGGACACTCTATCCGTGGATCGACCTTGCTCCAGTTGGCGATGGGGTGGCGGCGGATGCCTCAACGGAGCAAGTTGACGAGGCATTGGCTCTAACTCGCCCGATCGCCGAGAAGGTCGGCGAGGCTCTCAAGCTTGAGTAGGATCCTGCAAGTTGAAGCAGGGTAGAGTAGACTTTGTATATATAAGCATTCAGAAACTAGTAAAACAACAATATTGGATATTTTGTTTTATGTTTTAAGGTTGCCCGAGTAGTTCTTTTGCTTCAATGTGCTTTTTCCTTCGCTTCACTTATCCTAAGTTCATAACGTCGAGAGCGGATCCCGTGCACGTGTAGAAAGGCTTAGGCGTCGTTCCAGGCCCGGTTACGCAGCATTTAGTTAGCAACTACTTGGGAAACGGAGTAATACCGAGTTGTTTTGCAAGGAGAACAAATATGAAATGAGGCAAAGCATATATTTTTATTGAACTCTGTGATACATAGCTTTTATGGGTAGAATCGGCGTAAATGTTCTATGCTCCACGGGTGTGGGACTTCGGTGCCGTCCTCGTATTGGAGATGAAAAGTACCCGGACATATGACCTGGGTCACGATGAACGGTCCTTCCCATGGGGCGGAGAGTTTGTGAACCCCTGTTGTGGATTGCACTCGGCGTAAGACGAGATCACCAATGTTGAAGTCCCGTTGCTGGACGTTCTTGTCGTGGTAGCGTCGGAGTTGTTGCTGGTAGCGCGCGTGCTGTATGAGCGCGCTGACTCGGTGTTCCTCGATGGAGTCGAGGTCCACCTCGCGAGCTGCTTCTGCTTCGCCTTCTTCGTAGTTGTTAATGCGCGGTGAGCCAAAAGCGATGTCGGTGGGGAGGATTGCCTCAGAGCCGTAAACCAGGAAGAAAGGAGTGTGACCTGTTGCACGACTCGGCTGAGTCCTGAGTCCCCAGATGACCTGTGGTAGCTCTTGATGCCATCGTCCGGCGAATTTCTTCAACGGGTCGAAGATTCTTGCTTTAAGGCCTTGGAGTATCATGGCGTTGGCTCGTTCCACTTGTCCATTGCACCTGGGATGAGCGACGGAGGCGTAGTATACATCGATGCACCTGCTCTCGCAAAAGTCCCAAATGGCGGATCCGGTGAACTGTGTCCCCAAGTCAGTTATGATCCTATTGGGGACGCCGAATCGGTGTGTGATCTCTTCGATGAAGGCGGCGGCTTGCTTTGACGTTGGGGTTCCGACGATAGCCTTGTACTCTATCCATTTGGAGAATTTGTCGATGGCGACAAGGATGTGCGTGTAACCCCCCGGAGCCGCTCTGAACGGTCCCACCATGTCCAAACCCCAACAGGCGAAAGGCCACGAGGGCGGGATGCTGCTTAGAGCTTGGGCCGGGAGATGTTTCTGCTTGGCGAAGAATTGGCACCCCTGGCACCGGCGGACGAGTGCTTTGGCGTCGGACACGGCGGTAGGCCGGGAGATCTTTCGTAACGCATTTGATGAAAACTTGATTTGTGGCGGCCCGTCTGTATAGGGCGTCACCGACCACCACGTAGTTCCTGCTTCGGCGCTCCAGGATCTTTCGAGCTGTGGGGTCTTGTGGCACCTTATTGCGGGCGAGGTAATCTACGAACTCGGCCATCCAATCTTCTTCGGCGTCGATGGTTAATACCTCGCAGAGTTCAGGAGCAGGCTCTGGTTCGTCCCCTAACTCTTTGACGGAGGGGTTGAGGAGGCCTTGCACGAATACTCCCCCTGGTACTTCCGCGCGGGTTGACCCCAGTTTGGCGAGTGCATCAGCGGCGAGGTTGTTCTCCCGTGGAACGTGGTGATACTCAAGTTCGAAGAATTTTCCCTCCTGCTTGTGCACTGCCTCGCAATAAGCGTTCATCCGCTCGCTGTGGCGATCCCAGTCTTTGTTCACCTGATTTATAACGACAGCGGAGTCGCCATAAACCAGGAGTCTCTTTATTCCCAGAGAAGTGGCGATGTGGAGCCCGTGGAGGATTGCTTCGTACTTGGCGGCGTTGTTGGTGACGGGGAAGCGAATTTGGAGAACATATCGAAGCAGTTCCCCTTTCGGCGAGATGAAGAGTACACCGGCGCCTCCGCCGTCGATCATTAAGGAGCCGTTGAAGTACATCTTCCAGTGTTCACCGCTGGTGTCTTCTTTCGCGTCCTGGCTCTCGGTCCATTCGGCGACAAAGTCGGCGAGGATCTATGACCTGATGGCGGTGCGCGGGACGAAGTCTATGATGAAGGAAGCGAGCTCGACGGACCACTTGATGATTCGCCCGGTGACGTCCCTGTTGTGGAGGATTTCGCCGAATGGAAATTGCTTGACCACCTTGATGCGATGTGCTTGAAAATAATGGCGGAGTTTCCTTGATGTGATCAGCAGTGCGTAGAGCAGTTTCTGCACCTGAGGATAGCGGGCCTTAGACTCGCTGTGTACTTCGCTCATGTAGTAGACTGGTCGCTGCACTCTTTGCACCTTTCCTTCTTCCTCCCTTTCCACGACGATGACAGTGCTCACCACATTAGTCGTGGCAGCAATGTACAGGAGTAGCGTTTCGTCGTTATGCGGTGCGGCGAGTACTGGTGGATTGGAGAGGTAGTTCTTGAGGTCAGTGAAAGCTTGCTGCGCCTCCTGGTTCCACTCGAACTTGTCGGTCTTCTTGAGAATCTTGAAGAACGGCAAACCCTTATCCCCCAGCCGGGAGATGAACCTGCTCAAGGCCGCCATGCAACCAATCAGCTTTTGGATCTCTTTCTTCCCAGTCGGCGGTTTCATCCTCCAGATGGTGTCTATCTTCTCGGGATTGGCTTGGATGCCTCTTTTGCTCACGATGAAGCCGAGTAGTTTCCCCTTCGGTACGCCAAAGACGCACTTGGTCGGGTTTAGCCTCCAGTTGAGCCTGCGGAGATTAGTGAACGTCTTGGAGAGGTCGGCGATGAACTCGGCTTCAGTCTTCGTCTTGATGACTATATCGTCGACGTAGGCCTCGGCGTTGCGGCCGATCTGTGTGCCCAGGGTGAGGTTGATGGCCCTCTGGTAAGTAGCACCGGTGTTGTGGAGGCCGAACGTCATCTTGGTGTAGCAGTAAGCGCCAATCGGAGTAATGAAGGATGTCTTCTCTTGGTCTTCTTCTTTCAAGGCAATCTGGTGATAGCCGGAGTAACAATCAAGGAAGCATAGGAGTACGCATCCGGCGGTGGAGTCGACGACTTGGTCGATGCGGGGCAGGACGAAGGGGTCCTTAGGGCAGTGTCTGTTGAGATCCGTGTAATCAACACACATTCTCCATTCATTATTCTTTTTTCTTACAAGGACTGGATTAGCAAGCCAGTCGGGATAAAAGACTTCTCTAATGAACCCGACAGCTAACAGCCTTGTAATCTCTACCCTAATGGCCTCCTTTCGGTCTTGCGCGAAGCGACGGAGTTTTTGGCGAACTGGCTTGGTGTTCGCGTCAATCTTCAAGGAGTGCTCGACCACCTCCCTCGGAACACCCGGCATATCTGATGGAGTCCATGCGAATATGTCGGCGTTGTCCCGGAGGAAGGCGACGAGCGCGCTTTCCTATTTGGGGTCGAGCCCTGAACCAATCAGGGCGGTCTTGGAGGAGTCGGAAAGCCCAAGCGAGATGGGGCGCACTTCTTCAGCCGGCTGCATGGTGGTCGGCGCGGCTCTTCGCTTGGAGGACTCGGGGATGGAGCCCGGGTCTCCCTGGAAAGTTCTCGCCTCGTGGACCACTTCCATTTGGAGCACGCTGCGCTCGATGCCGGTGCAGAGGTGGAGCCCTTCTTTGTCGCAGCCCTTGGAGGTGTGGACGTTGCTGCGGATGGAGAGGACGCCGTTTGGTGCCGGCATCTTCATCAGCAGGTACGTGTAGTTGGGGATCGCCATGAATTTGGCGAGCGCTGGCCTCCCGAGTATGGCGTGGCAGGCGGTGGTGAAGTCGGCGACCTGGAAGTTGAGGTACTCGGTCCGGAAGTTGCTCTGATCGCCGAAGGTGACGGGCAGAGCTATCTGCCCGAGTGGTTTGGAGCCCTTGCCCGGGATCAGCCCGTAGAATGGGTGGAGAGAAGGAGTCAGAGCGTCGAGGCCGATGCCCATGTCCCTCAGTGTTTGGGCGAAGATGATGTTAAGCCCGCTTCCGCCGTCGACGAGTACTTTGGTGAGGCGGGCGTTGTTCACGATCGGGCTGAGCACCAGGGGGTACTCGCCCACGTCGGAGATCTAGAACCACTGGTTCTCCCTGGAGAAGGTGATCGGCTGCTCGGACCAGCGGAGTGGTTGGATCGGTGACGTGTAGCAGGAGAATATCTCCCGGTCGCGCACCTTCTCCCTGCGCTTGTCATCCACAGGCGGCGGTCCTCCGAGGATGAAGTTCACCTGCCTCTCGACGTTCGGGAAAGCGGGGTTCGCGGGGGCCCCTTTTCCCTTGTCGCCTTTGTCGTCGTCGCGCGGCGGCAGCTTCCCTTCTTTCTTCTTGTAAGCGTCGGCGAGTCCCATGCAGTCGATCATGCGGTGCTTAGACTGCTTGTGGATGGGGCAGGGCCCTTGGAGCATCTTGTCGAACTCGGCGCTGAAGTTGGACTGTGGGCGAGGGCCTCCGCGATCCATGGCGGCGACGGTGAAGTCTCTCGAGCGCTTTCGGTCGCCCATCCTGCTCGGTTCAGGTCGGGCACGGCGCGGGTCCTCCTTCTTCGGCCGGTCCTCTCGGCGAGGCGGCCGATCGTCGTCCCGAGTGCTTTTCTTGTTGTAGTGGAGGCGAGCGGCCTCCTTGGCGTTCGCCATCTTCTTCACCCGCCCAAAGAACTCGCCGGAGGTCTTTGGCATGTCCTCGCAGAGGCGCTCGAAGACGATGGAGTCAGCGAGGCCGTCGAGGAAGTAGATGATCTCGGACTCGGAGCAGCCGGGAACCAGGTTGCGGTTCTCCATGTACCGGTCGGTGTAGTCGCGGAGGCTCTCCCCGCGGTTCTGCTTCACCTTGCCCAGATCCCACACTGTGCCTGGCCGGATGGAGCTGCCCTGGAAGTAGCTCTTGAACTGGCAGCAAAGAGTGTCCCAGCTGTCAATGGAGCCGGGCTCGAGGCTGTGGAGCCAGCTCAGCCCCACCTTGGTCATGGCGACGGGGAAGTAGGCGCACATGGAGTCGTGGTCGCCGTTCACCGCGCGGATGGCGATGCTGTACGTCCGGAGCCACATCGTAGGGTCCGTCTTCCCGTCGTATCTTTCTATGCCTGTAGGTTTGAAGTTAGCAGGCATTCGAATAGATCTTACTCGGGCGGCAAATGCCGGGAAGCCGTCGCAGTCGTTGAGGTTCTCCATGTCCCCACGTCCCGAATCGGCGGAGCAGGCTTCAGGAGTGCGAGCTCGAGGTGGCCTGTCTTGTCCGAGTGGAGGTCCGTACTTGTGGTCGAATTCGCGGCGACGTGCGGCCTCATTGGCCTCGAGCTCTCGGCGCAGGCGCGTGTCGCGGTCCAGCCCCGGGGCGCCGTGTTCACGATTGTACTTGGCGCGTCGTCTGAGCTCCTCCTCGTCCTTTTGCTGGTGGCGGTCGTCGAGGTTCCTGCGGAGGTCACAGTTGCGGAGTTGATCGTGGAGGTCTGGCTGGTCGACCACGTCGTGATCAACTTCACGACGACTGGCCGACTTGGAGTGGCGAGATGATGAAACGGTAGCTTTTTGGGCGTTGATCATGCCCGCGGCGGCGGTCAACCTGGTCTTGATCCGGTTGAGCTCTGGGGTTTCCGGAATCCCTTCCAGTTCAAGGTGCGCGGCGGCGAGGTTGGCCGACGGGGTAGCGTAGACGCCCACACCGCCGACTTCTTGGATGAAGTCGTCATGGAGGTTACGTGTGGCCCTGGGGTTTTGGCGATCCTGTCGCGCGTCGCGGCGTCGTTGCTTCTCATCATTGCGTCCGATCCTGGCGTCACGATGTGCTTGATCTTCCCCTTGGACCGTCGGCTCATCGGCGGATATGTCGGAGACGAACGTCTCCCGCTTGGCAGGCACGATCCTCTTGTTTGGAGGGAGGACACGTGTGACTCGCGGGAAAGTCGGAGTTGCTTCCTGTCCAGTAGGAGTCGGCGCATCCTGAGGACGAGGGTGTTGCGCTGCCGCAACGTCCGGAGCAGATCCGATCTGAGTGGTCGTGATGGGGTCGACCGCCCTGATTGCATCTGGGGAGTAGTCGGCGCTCAGCCATTCGCCGAGTGCTTCTTGGTAGACGGTCCCGCTGTTCCTGAGTCCTAACGGGAATCGTGTCGGCGAGGTGATGCCCTGGCGAGCAGATTCGGTGAGCTCGATACAATCGCCGATGGAGGCGATGGCGTGGTCCATGTCCGCCTCAAATTGGCGTTGGCGTGCGGCCCAGCGACGCCTTCGCTCCTCGGGCGTCTGCTGCACCCTGCGCGGCGGAGGCGGAGTGGATGAAGCAGTCGGCGGTGTAGGCAGAAGCGTGCTCCCCTCGGGTGTCGGGAGAGCGATGTTGGCCGTCGTGATCGCCGAATTGTTGGCGATGGTTGGCGACGGAGTGTCGATGGTGACGATCCCGTCTGACGCAGCGTCAAGTCGCGGCGCTGTCTCCTCCGGGGTGGCGTCACGGCTGAAGGAGAGCTCCCCCTCAGGTCCATCGGTGAAGACCATGGATCTGAAGAAGAACATGACCCTCTCAGTGATGGATATCTTCGCGGATGCCGGCGTGATGATGGCGGAAGTAGATGCCATCGAGCTTGCAGATTGATCTCGTCGATCAGCCCCTACCTGGCGCGCCAACTGTCGGATTTATGGACCCGGCAGTCCACACAGGGTAGCCTACGTGGTTGATTTGTTGAGGGACAGATCGAGGATCACAAGACAGATTGAGGGCCAGGCCGAGCCCCCGGGCTTGGTTCGGTTCCTGTCGAACTGAATCGGAGTTGCCCGATTCAGTTCAGGGCAAGGAGCAGAGGTCCGATTTCAGTCCCATATATCTCACAATTTCGTGTGTAAACTCAGAGAGTGACCAATACAAAAGTTGTAAAGAAAACATAGGGCTACAACTTTTGTAAAGGAACCATGAGCATTTGAGCAGTTATTTGAATGTTACAAGGCTCTAAAATTTGGAGAAAAAAACTCGAATTTCAGACAGTTTATTCAGTTCAGTTTCAGCACAACTGGCCCGACTTTGACTGGCTCAAACTCAACTTTTTATATATAAACATTTGATTCGTCCAACACAAAAGTTGGAGAGGGTACATAGGGCTGCAACTTTTGTAAAGGACGACATATGTTTTGATCTATGGTTTGAAAGTTATGGAGCCGCGAAGTTGGGCGAAAACAGAAGTTTTCAGGACTTGGAAGGATTTCAGCTGAAGGCTGAATTTTCAGCAGTTTGACCCGTTTTTGACCAAGATTTTGAATGATCAAACAAGGTTTTCCTTGATCCACATCACCACCATCGTAAAGAGGGTACTTTGTACTCCAACTTTTATATTGATGGAATTTCAAGTGCTTAGGCAAAATAAATTGTTTGGAGCCTCTCAAAAGGGATAAAAGGAAAAGGCTCTTATACATGAAATGAGAGTCAAAGGAGTTCAAATTTCAAATTTCAAATTTTTGTTTGAACTTTCCATACTCATTTGAGTGCATAAACATGTTGTTGACCTTTTGAGCAAAATTTTGGTATATTTTTCTTATTTGACAAATTTTGTTTATGAGAGTTGACTTTGGTCAACACATACACACAAAAGCACAAACAACATGATATGAGATGCATGCCATGTTTATGTATTAGTTATGTTCATCTAGTTGTGTTAGCCCTAATGTGACACTAGGGGGTGTCACAGTCCCCAGTGGGCACACCAAATCCACGCTCGAAGAATGGCGCGTACACCATTGTCTTTGCTTCACTCCGCTCCCCCGGGCGCCCATCCTAGCCCGGCGCCTGCTAGAGCAGGTTCTCCTTTGGGCCCATGAGGCCGCACTCCACCATTGCCTGGTGTTTCGCCTCGGTCATCGTAGACCGGCCCCAGTGCGGCTCCTGCCGTGGAACTTGCTCCTCCTCCGATGCAGCCATTGTCATGCCACTCCTCGTTGGCTCCGTCGCTGTCGCCGTCCCCGCCATTGCTACGGTCGACTAGCGCTTGGTTGGTGAGCGGATGAAGGCGCGAGTCTTCACTCGCATCCATGCCGCGGCGACAGTGTACTCCTCAAGTTTCGCGGCGGATGATTGGCGGCGACGCTTTCGCTGTCATGGTGGCGGTGCTGTGGATGAGTGGTGGTGGCGCTCGGAATACTACGGGGCGACGCGCGACGGAAATGGACTGGCGGATTTAGATCTAGAAAGGATTTAGATCTAGAAATGACTGCAGGGTGAAAACCTAAGACGACAGCCCTGCCTTTTTATTTACTTCAAAGAATTTACCCTAATGGCGCTGTGAAAACCGAACGGAATCCGCGGCCCGCCCATTAACAATATTTTAACAGCTGTCTGCGGGCGGAAAATGCGGACAAGATAGAGATGACTCTGGTCGGCGGGTCTCCATGACTCGGCCGGCCCCTACACTCAGGGACTCGGCATTACGACTCCGGTCAGCGACTCTCCATGACTCGGCCAGCCCCTACGCTCCGGGACTCGGCACTACGACTTTGGTCGGCAAGTCTCCGTGACTTGGCCAGCCCCTACACTCAGGGCCTCGGCACTACGACTCCGGTCGGCAGGTCTCCATGACTCGGCCAGCCCCTATGTTCGGGGACTCGGCTCTATGACTCCGGTCGATGGGTCAATGTGACTTGACCAGCCTCCACGCTTGACGACTGGATCTCCCTACAACTTCACCAGCTCTAGGCAGAATTGTCGCACTGAATGGGCCAAAAAAAAGTTTTCTCATTCAACAACGTTGTACAGATACAAAAAGGAGTCGGCCATGGGCCGTTTACAAGAACAAAGATATCGACTGTCGAGATGGCGGCTATGAGAAGTGGTCGTTGCGCGACTTGCTGCATCCGCAGCAAGCTTGGTCCACATGAGCTCGTCGCAAGCTCTCTTGTAGCATCATGGCGACCAGCAACGACCACACGAACTTGAGGGTTGCGTGGGACGGCCTTCAGGTTTCCCGCGGGGCCGGAGACATTTCCCCTTTGACAGCATCCTGATCAAAGGAGACGCCCGGCATGAGTGGGAGAGCATGCAGACGGTCATCAATCCCCAAGTCTCAAGCAAGCACTCTTCTAGCATCATATTTTCAAGTCCCTCAGATTTCTTCCTAGAGGATGGATCTAGTACAATGCCCCCGACACTTTCTTTAACTGGTTTCTACACATTTTCTATGGTGGCGCAATGGCTCTCGGCCTCGCCTCTTAGTTATAGCACGGTGCCCCCTGTGGACATGTGACTCTTGTTATACTGTTAGGTGCGTGAGCCCTATGCCACGCAGTTCCTCTCTTCGAGGTGCTAGACCACCCTTTACCTGCCCCTTGCAGTGCTTTTTCGCCACGGGTTTGCCATTCACGTGCACGGGTGTACTGTTCTTTGTCTTGATCTGCCAGCCGATGTGGTGATCTTATCTTTTAGGTGGCATGTCTGCCTCGAAGCTCGGATGATGATTCTTTTATTGACCATTGGCCGGATTCTACTAATTGACCCAATGCTCGGGGACTACTCCATCTGGAGAGCAAATTGTGTCGCTTTCCATATGCCCCATCAGGATGTGTCACTTTTCTCGAAGTGGTGCAGTCCCTTGCGGTGTCTGACCTGGCCACAACTCGGCACTATGCCACTCGGGGCTTCACCCCCGGGTCTGACGAGGATCATCCTCGATGATTCCTTGCTTCTATTTTGAGCACCACCCACCCTTGTGTCGGCCTGATGACTTGAACGCTTCAGCTGACCTTGATGGCTTCGTTTCTTCATCAGCAGTCCGCCACGCGCTTGCACATTTCTCGGGGACTTGTGGGATATGGGTACCACAGGGCTCACCACCGATAGGGGTGACAGTCGGCCTGGGCCCACGTCTGACAGCGATGTGGACTGGCCCAGAGGATCTTCGAACTTGATGGACAAGACTGGTGATGATTTAGCCCGCAAGGCGTGCGAGGTGACACTCGGATCCCGCCTGGAGATCACGGAGATGGTGTAGCTATCAATTCAGATTAGTTTCCTTGTTGTAGCCGAATAGGATTAGAGATACCCGACTTGTAAACCCTAGGCTGTTGGCCTATATAAGGCAGCCTAGGTTGACTCCTTGAGAATCATCGAATCCTCCACCCCATACTCTCACCGTGTAACCACAAACTCGCCATTGCTCTCTGGAGTCTGGTCGAGTAGATCAATTACAAGCCTGAACCTGTATAAACCTTGCGTCCCCTATGTTACCTCGAGCTCCCTAGCTCTGCGATCGCCTTTGCCTACAAATCAACCACTTGTGTACCCCCTTATGGACTGCTGGTCGTTAGGTCCAACAATAGCAGGGGGTCATCCTTTCCGTCATAGTTCGGTAAGTTCATCTTGTGGAAGCACGGCACCAGCATGGGATAGAAGCTTGGAGGCGTATCCGCTAGCTGCTCCGGCGATCCATCTGACAAGGTGGGAAACAAAGTTTTTTACAACTTTGACAATGATGTCAGGGGTGTAGGAAGTTCCATCTTCCTTGGCCTTGTCGAGCAGGAATTGGTGCTTGGCGGTTGCAGCAACACGCCTGGCCAAGTCGACTGGGGACTTCTCCTAAAGCTCGGCATCGGCCTCCTCCTTGAACTTGCGGATCTGCTCGCTGTCGTCGACCGGCCTTTTCTCCATGATGTTCAGGCGAGCGTTGGTGGACTTCATGGGGGTGAGCAGCTTGTCGATGGAAGCATGCATCACCGTCATCTTGGTGTTTGAGTTCGTCGAGTGTTGAGCCTTTGAGGGAAGACATGGCAGCGCAATACCTGGTCTCTAAATACCAAATGTTATGGCCTTTACCCGAGGGTGGGGGAGAGGGCGCAGGAGAGGGGGAGAGCGCGGCGCAGGGGGGCTGGTGGGGGCACAGGGGGGCTAATGGGGGCGTAGGAGCAGAGAGAGCAAGAGAGCTAAAGGGTTAAAAGAAATCTTTTCCTTCTTGATTTTCAGTGTTTACATCTCCCTCAGTTATATAGGGACCCTTGACTTGACTCCTAAGGTAACTAGGATTGAATTTCCTTATACGTTGGATCCATCCTTTCGTAAACCAAACCGTTCCAATTATCCTAATGCTTGACCCCTAAAACAACGAGGACTAATGATTGACCCCAAAGACAATGAGGACTAGAATCTTTTCTTCTGCCTTTATTTTTACTTCATAATTTATTGACACATCTAAGGAAGTATCTGTTGGGGGAAGGCGGGAACACATACCCTTGGCGGCACCCCCATGCGCCTCCTCTACTGCCTCGCCTAGGAGGGCAGCAGCCACCCTGGCACGCCTCTGCCTCGACGAGATTGGATTGGCCCTCTAGGCCCATAACACATAAGTTTCGGCACATAGGATCTAGTGGTAGACAGGATGATAGGCATAACAAACTATGCACGATACACATAATCATCACTCCCATTAACGGGAAAAGAACATGGTATTTGAACACATCTTACATGATTGATCCTTAATTAGCTAAGGTCAACCTGCATCTAAAACGGGGCAACCACGGTCATCACATTGGCATAAGAAAAATCAGTGTCAAGAAATACAATCCAGCACATAGCAAACATAGTACACCAGAGAGATTAAATTTGAACAAAGATTATGTCCTACTCTAACTACAACCAAAAGGAGCTATTGAGTTTTGAGTCATACATAATCAGCCACCACGGTTGGTTATCTGCTCAATTCATATTATGCACCAGGTCAACACCGGTTTTTCCCTAGTAATCTCAGCTCCTTAGCTCTCTCCCCTTCTTCCTCCAATTTCTTTCTGCGTAGAGCTTCTTCTCTTTGCTTTTGTATCCTTTCCAGCTCCAAATATCGCTCCAACTCTTTCTGCTGCTGCTCAAGAGCTTCTTTTCTTTGAGCCTTCTCCACTTTGTACTTGTTTTCTTCAAGCATTCTATCCAATTCTTCCCTCTCTCTCCTCTCTTGCTCCTGTGAAGTTTGATTGACATAAAATTTGAATAGAGGGACTGGTGATTTCGTGGTTCTTTGAATAAGAATGAATCAAAAATGAGTTTATAATGCCTAGGCAAAAAAAAAGGTTCAAATCACCTTTAAGAATCTAACCTAACTCTGAGGGTCAACTAACCTATGAATAGACAACTACATTAAAGCAGAAATTACAACGCCGCAGAATCAGTAACAGTCAAACTAGTAAAACACTGTTGTTCCAAAAAAAAAACAGCCTATGAGTTAGGGGAGCTGGATATTTCATTTTCAACAATTTACCAGGTCTTTCAGTTAAGAAAAATCTAAAGCTGTTTTATGAAGTATAAAAAAAATGTTTTCTTATCAACTATGATCAGCAATAGAAAGCATAATGGGTGCATAACACTTACAGCTTTCTGCCTGGCTTCATAAAGAGCTGCTTCTTTTTCTTTCTGTAGCTGAGCGTCAACCTCATCAAATAACTTTCGAATACCCTCCTCAATTCGGCATTTTATGTCATGTTTCACCTTGTCAGAGTTCAGACGTTCCTCCACATTTTTCCTTATAGCCTCTTCGACTCTTCTAGCGAGCTCCTCTTCCAATAACTTAAATTCAGCTTCCTTTTGATGCCTGGAAACCAATGTACAAGGGACTGATTGTCACATGCTATAGTTAGTATCACCAACTACACACAAACTGATAGTATAGTACTACCACATCGAAGGAGCTGACTTCATACAGAGTTATGCAACCCAAGCAATTCCAAAACAAATGTGCAACAATATTGCTGACTGAAATGAGAAAAAACAATCTATTTGGAGCTAATGATGGCCAGAACTACGAAAACAGGTATCATAGGTAGACCCAGAAAATTTGTGAACTGAGTTCTGAACAGGAAAAAAACATCTACCAGAAAGAAGTTGGATGGCAGCGAGCCAGCGACATGAAGTAAAATAGTGTACTAAGTGCTAGGGGGAGGAATAGATCTATAATAGCCAGACAAAGAAGAGAAGCAATGAGCAAACTTTACAAGGTAGGAGACTTTGCTTCAATGCTCTTTGCCTGACTAAATAAGGTACAATGCTCTATCCCTATAAATAATGCATATTCTGAAAACAGATACCACATGAATTATCTATAGTTAGGTGTTCATGCACCAAAGTTAGGCATATTCACTTCCACGTTTCATAGGGAATTCAAATGGATAAATGCTTCTAAGAAGCAATTATGAAAGCATTTAGATC